>OY992878.1:107444624-107972124 GCA_963921405.1 Cepaea hortensis
TCTAATCACTTCAAGTAGCACAGTAAATGTCATAAGGTTTAGACAGAGCAGTGATGGTGGGCAGGGTTCCTGGAAGAAGAGGGTTGACCACCATGTAGATGGACACAGGTCACTGCAGGTAATGTGGACATGCGGCAGGAGAGCTGGCAAGGGATTGAGGAACTTGTCGGTGGCCGTGATGCCTGCCACATCCTGGCAAGAGCCTGCTATATTATGATAGTCAAACTGATGGCCACACTGTTGGGTATGTGTGGCGTATGGTGTACACATGGGGATCTTCACCAGTGCTAGGCGTGTGAGCACTGTGTTGAAAAACTCATTATGTGATCTATGGAAGCAGATCAAAACACTATTAGTGGTATCAATGTGCTATGAAGGTGATACTTTACAAACCATACAATACTACCAACATTTGCTTTAGAAACCACACACAATTTCTGTTGGTTCTTTTCTCTATATACACCACTACCAGCATATGATGCTTCCTTTTTTTTTATATATACCACTACCAGCATTTGTTGCTTCCTTTTTTTTTATTTAAACCACTACCAACATTTGCTGGTTGCTCTCAATCTCTTCTTTACAATGTTAAGGAGGATTACATGGCATTGTAGGATTACAGTGTTTGTCCTATATTTTCTTTATGTGCCATGGCATTCAATGTGTGATGCTGTAAGGATTATTCTGGTCGTTAAAACAACACTGTCTCAAATCAGGAATCTGCTATGGACCTGTCATGTGTTAAACACAGTAGTATGTCAGGTGGTAACTAAATCACAGTTTAGGAGCTGTTCCTTAGGTCCAGACCTAGTAAATTCTTATTTAAAAAGTCTAGCTCCTATGGCATGACGTCACAAAAGCGGACATATGGGGACCTACTTTCTCAAGGGATATAACTCAAGAATAAATCAGCACTCGATTGGTGATGAGGAAGGGTTAGGGTTACAGTGCATTTCTTCGGGCTGGTCATGGGGGTCGGTGGACGTGTGGTGGGGGTGTAGGGGTGTGGTGTGAGTTGTCGGCGCATAGGGTGGAGGGAGGTGGCTTGAACCAACGAGCTGAGCTGAGTGTCATATGAAAACTGTAATAAGTAAAAAATGTAAACATGGTGAGTATTTGATCTATAGAGGGTCATAGTGGCTTATACACTATCAGCGTACAGGTTAAGCTCTTCAAATGAAAACCTTAAAAAGTAAAGATGGTCGGTTATACTGGTTGTAGTTTGTATGGCTTAGTGTTATTCGTTTTTAAGGGGTGGTTGAGTGGCCGAGTAGCTAGATAAGTGCTTCCAAACACTATCGTCAAACGGGTTACAACTCTTCAAATGAAAACCTTAGAAAAGTAAAGATGGCCAGTATTATTGATTGTAGTGGGTATGGTTTAGTGAAATTCGTTGGTAAGGGGTGGGTGAGTGGAGGTGTATCTAGATAAGTGCTTCAAAACACCATAATCATACAGTATCAGATCATTAAATAAAAACCTTAAAGAAAAATGTAACTATGGCCGGCAGTGTCCCCGTGGGTGCCGGGTTCAAATACCAGTGGGGAGGTATAGTGGTAAAAGAAATATTGATTATGTTTTTGTTATTTAGTTGTGATGGCGTGCTATAGTGTTATTAATCAGGCTATGTTTAGAATATGAGAGGTGGTGTGCAGGAATGACAAATGTGTCTAGTTAGTACTACAGGCGCCATAAAGGTGACAGGTTCGAATCTCGGTACTTTGTCATTGGTAAGATTAGCAGTCATAAGCCTGTGGGGGTATCTAGTTGGTCATACGGGTTAGAATTAGGTTGCAGTTTATTATTTTTAAATTTTAATTAAAATGTAATCACACAAATTTAACTTTTGTCCATTACTAACACTGGCTTGTATCTATGTCTCTTAAGAAAGAGTTTGTTGTGTTTGATGTATATTATGCTCTATTTTCATTAGGATCTTTTAGGCGATCATCGTTAGTTACTCTGTTATTCAAAAGAATTCAAATCATTCATTTCAGGAACCCCATCTGTTGTTTTTTCAAGTTCTTCCTAGGGGTGATGGTCGATGACCCTATTCGTTGTCTAGAATAGCGCCTAGTAGGTTAGGGGGACAGATGATGTATCTCCATTAGGTTGGAAAATCTGCCTAGTCAGCAGAAAACCGACTGTTCTGTAATAAAAGAAAACAGTTATTTCGTATGAAACGTTGAAAGTCGGTTAGAAGATGTGGTAGATGGCATTCAAGGGGTCAGTAAGGCAGACGTGGTTTTAAGAAAGGCCGACTTCATAACAGACAACTGTTGGTTGTTTGCAGACTTGCTGATGAGACATTTCTTATTCTGACTATAATTTTTCATATTTTGGTTAACATATTTTCTTAGTTTGGTTGACATTTTTCTCACTTTGATTAGTTTTTTTCTTACTTTGACTTATATATTTTCTTACCTTGGCCGATATACTTTCCTACTTTTCATAAGTTTGGTTGAACTATTTCTTAGTTCGGCATTTATGTTTCTCACTTTGGCTAACATATTTTCTTACTTTGCAATTCATATTTCTTAGTTTGTCACTCATTTTAAATATTTTATTACTTCAGTCGATATATTTCTTAATTTGACTATCATATGTGCTTACTTTTTATAAGTTTGGTCGAGGTATTTCATAATCTTGCCATCATTTGATTAATTTGGCTAACATATTTTCTTGTTTTGATCGACAAATTTACAAGTTTGGTTGAACTGTTTCTTATGTTGGCTAACATTTTATTAGTTTGATATAATTTTTTCCTACGTTTTATACGTTTCGTTGAGATATTTCCTATTTTTGGCCAACCTTTTATTAGTTTGGCTAGCAAATGTTCCTACTTTTTTAAAAGTTTGGGGGAGGTATTTCTGTTTTTGGCCATCATTTTTAATAATTTGGCTAACATATATTCTTATTTGAATGTTGACGTGTTACATAGAACCTGTACTTTTGTCTGGATGTGGTGTGAACCGTAGCAATGAGCAGACACATTGAAAAACATATTGGCATTGGGAAATGTTTTTCTGTGGAAAGCTACAAAGACCCCATTGGACACATAGAAGAATAATTGAAAGTGTTAATGCTTGTTCTGAGACGAGATAGCTTTGTTGGTCAGGACATCCCATGTTACATGCGATGCCTAAGGTTGAACCGGGACAGCTTGTTGTGTTCGAGTGTACTATTATACAGGTAATAAAAGGTGCTAAACAATTATCAGAGTATGATCCGCTAGCTGTTAAGTAAACGGTACGCCTTACCCCGACTGGTGTCGGTAATCACATCTCTCTTCTATGACTATGTGAAAGGCTTGGTCGGACACTTTGATGAACTGGTTATAGTTGCGTACACTACATTCAAAACTGCCTTTTGTTGTATTGATACCATGAAAGTAGCTTTGTGTCCTTTGGTGGTACTCAGTGACCTTAGGGCGACACGACCATAGAAGAGAGAAATGAAAGATCGTTGTAAACTTACAGTGCTCTGTTGACGAGGTAGTGGAGTAACTCCCGTACACGGTGATCACCATGAGTTAGGTCCCCTGCTTCGACAGCTGACAGACGACCATTTTTCTGTAGTACCCCTCTTAGCCACGTGTCCTGGTTGTACCCCTTAAACAGGTGATAAGGCAGCAACGCCATATTTGCCCGAATGTAACCATTACCCACTTGTCCCACATGTATCCTTAGGCATGTGACCGGCTGTATGTAACACCCTCAAGTGTTCCAGTTGTAGCCATTAACCACTTGTCTCAGCTGTACCCCTTAGACATGTGACCATGTGCCCAGATGTATATCGTCACACAGCCCGGTGACGCGGATTGTATCGATAACATACCACCAATGGTATGATGATAATGGTTAGGTCCCATCTACTGCAGTCAGTAATAACCGCTATTATAATACACAGTTGGCAACGTTTCATTAGATATATAATGAAAAACCCAAGGCCTTCAGGCGATTGGCTTTGCACATATGCATCATCGAAATTGTTGATGTTAGACCTTCTAACCCGTGCCACCTTCTATTTGTTTCACTGTACACAGCAAAAATACTATGTTTACTATTGCCACGTATTACTTTTAGTACTTAATGTTTAACTGTTTTTTAAATATACAAAACCTACAGCAGTTATGTAACCTCACTCGCACAATCTGAAAATTCATCTCCTTAGGGTTTGTTTTGACGTCACATAAACGGCTATAAGACAGGGTTTCAGGATACTATACTGACTTATTTAAATTACTGCATATTTAGTATTATATTTATATACTGTGTCTATGCGGCTTGCTTCATTTCTGTAAAAATTGTATTAGTATATGTCTATCAAGCGAGATGTTGTTTTACTTCTAACACATTAATACATCAGAGTAGAGATATGAAGCTTGAAATGGGGAGAAAGTAGCCAAGAGAATACAAGAAGGAAAGACAAGAATCATTGGCCAAAGAAAAACAGAAATATCTGATAGGAGGTGCCTTTAAGAGGATAGAAGATTCGCTATGTTGAATCTAGTCTTTGGTAATCTGGAAAACATACTGACTAATATAAAGTTGTCAACTGCAATGAGACAAAGAGTGTTTAAGCACTACATAGAACCTATACATTTGTATGAATGTGAAGCGATGACAATGAACCGACAAGTTGAAAAGCCTCTAATGATAGTGGAGATAGGGTTTCCTAGGGGCAAACAAAATGTCAACAAATTTCACTAGACAGACACATAAAACTCCCTCCAAAAAATACATGGCACTAGAATAAAACATACAGCATAATAGACACCAAGAGACTACAGCTATGTGAGGCAACACACGGTCTGATATAGTATACATAACAGACGCTACCAATAATACTACACATAGCTATAGGCAGTGGTAAATGTGCCTACACAAATACACGATTGTTGAGCCGTCGAATAAAATGGTCCCCTACCTGTAATTATGTTGCGTGTTATTACTTTCGCCGACCTCATTTATAACGGCGGAGATAATCTCTGGGATTAAAGGATTAGTTATATAAACAGGGTTATGTATTATTGCGTTTTGTACCAGCTGTGTAGTTTATGGGCAAAAGTGTTCTGAATTTTTATGTTATGTTATATTTTAAGTAAAGGTACAATGGTGAAATCGGACGCCCTTGTTTTTCATCTGCGACGGGACTTGTGGCCGTCGCAACACAGTCAGACAATGCGGCCCTAACCCTATCCTGTATGACCAACTAGACACCCCCACACACTGACAACTGGTAATCTTACCAACGACAAAGTACCAAGATTCAAAATTGTCACCTCCATGGCGTCTGTGGTACCAAATAGACACAGTTGTCACCTCTGCACACCACGTCTCATATTCTACACATAGCCTAATTAATATCACAAGAGGTCGCCATCACAACTAATTAACAAAACACAATCAATATTTCTTCTACCACTAGACCTTCCCGCCGGTATTTGAACCCGGCACCCATGGGGACACCGACGGTCATCGTTACATTTTTCTTTAAGGTTTTTATTTAACGATCTTATACCACATGACTGATAGTGTTCGGAAGCACAGATCTAGATACACCTCCACTCACTCACCCCTTAACAATGAAATTCACTAAACCATACCAACTACAATCAATAATACCGGCCATCTTTACTTTTCTAAGGTTTTCATTTGAAGAGTTGTAACCCTTATCATGATAATGTTTGGAAGCACTTATCTAGCTACCCGGCCACTCAACCTCCCCTTAACAACAACTATCGGCCACTCAACCACCCCCCTTAACAACAAATAACACTAAGACATACCAATTACAACCAGTATAACCGGCCATCTTTACTTTTTAAGATTTTCGTTTGAAGAGCTGTAACCTGTATGATGATAGTGTATAAGCCACTATGACCTCTACAGACAATATACTCACCATATTTATATTTTTTACTTATTACAGTTTTCATATGACACTCGGTGCGGCTTGTTGGTTCAAACCCCTCGCTCCACCCCATGCGCCGACACCCCGCACTCCACCCTGCGCTCCACCCCACATCCACCCACCCCCTAGACCAACCCGAGGAAATGTACTGTAACCCTAACCCTTACACATCGCCAATGGAATGCTGATAGTATTTACACCTGACCCAATATAGATAAAGAAAAGACAAGGGGAACAAAGAGGAAGAAACCGAGGAGAAAGAGCACTTTAACACACCATCAATCGTATGATGCTAGTTTTTAAGTCCCGCCCACTCACAACCAAAGTTAACAGTAATCTTTAAATGTAAAAAAAAAAAAAAATTCTCAAAAAAAACAAAAAAATTGAGTAACAATGCAAAAAAAAAAAAAAAAATGGAGTAACAATGCAAAAAAAAAAAAAAAAAAAAAAAAAAATTCGACTATGTATTCTTGAGTTATATCCCTTGAAAAAGTAGGTCCCCGTAGGTCCGCTTTTGTGACGTCATGCCGTAGGACTATACTTTCTATATAAGGATTTACTATGTCCGGAACTAAGGAGCGGCTCCTAAAATGCGACTTAGTTACCACCTGACATAATACTGACCACAACATTATGTAGACCTGAGTGCATGCTGGAACATAAGGCCAGTTTGTCCCTTCCATGGCGCGCTGCGAGCGCATGTATTGAGACCTCTTTGACAGCGCTCATGGAAATGTCAGCTTAACTTCCTAACCGTTCTGCCAATACGCCCGTCACGTCACTATTTATCACAGAAAATACTAGTGTCCATTTTATGCTATCTCATTGACTCTCTCACTCTCCATCTGTGTGTGTGTGTGTGTGTGTGTGTGTGTGTGTGTGTGTGTGTGTGTGTGTGTGTGTGTGTGTGTGTGTGTGTGTGTGTGATAGTAAGATGACATTCAATCTCTAGAAATGTCAGGAATAATTCTTTTCCAGGCCAGCACAGTTATGTGGTAAATCCACGTAAAGTATGTACCACATAATTTCGGTAATGAATGAATCACCAAAAAACGAGAAGTATATTGTGAGCTGTACTAGAACACGGTTACAAGAAACAAAATGGACGTTGCGGCTAAAGCCTTCATCAGCACAGAACAAACACAAACAGACAACCAACTAACCACACGAGAAACACTACATTAAGATACAAAGGTTACTTATCTGAATCCTAGTTTGGTCGAATGCGCCTTCAACGCTTACCGTTTGATGTGATGGAAAGAACCGAATGTTTGGTTTAAACTGGTCGATGGGCGACAGGGATTTGCTTAGAAGCACCATGGGAGAGATGGGGGGGGGGGGACGCCCATGTGAGCGAATGGTGAAAAGCGGATTAGCAGTGAACTATAGCCGCTTTAACTTCCGGTTTCAAGATGGCGACGGACGGTCGTGTTGTTTTGTGTTCGTTAACTTTTTCGCGTAGGGGATGGATTTATTCATCTCTTGCGTGTAATTGGTGTGCCAGGATGTAAAACCAGGAGTTTCTACTCAAGATCTGCGCGGGTGCTACGGAGTTCGTGCATCGAGCGAAGCCTTCCTTGAGTGAATTTTCAGCAGCGTGTGTGGTTCTTAGCAGTCTGTGTTTACGTTTTTCATCATGGCGGAACAACGTGTGTTTTCCGAGGGTTCAGCAGTCAACATAACGAAGTGGAGTGGTAGCCGCGCAGGGAGGAAGAAACAAGGTAAGCGCGGTGGTTTGAGACGTTTTAGACTCAAGTGTCACCAGGACAGCAAGCCGTCCAGGCGATGAGGACAGTGCTATTGATCTGGCGCTAGTCTCACCTTTACTCACTACAGTGTGTAGATGAGGTGTCCTAGGACACCATGGCAGCGACCACCACCCTTGCAGCATATTGGTGGAGAAAGGCAGAACCAGGCAGCACAAGCTAAAGGTAAAGACGTTCCAGTATGACAGTACAGGGCAAGATGTGGTGAGTAAAATAAGACGTGACAAGCGCAGAACGTTTCAGGGCAGGAAAAAAAGCTGGGAGCAGCCACCGTGGTGGAGTTTCGAGGTGGAGAAGGCTTGTGTGGATAAGCGTAGTGCTGTAAGGAGATGGCAAAATGCCAAGAAGAACAGAGCTGGTCATCCTAGTCCCTGCTTGCACTTAGAAAGAGAGATGCACACAAAAGTAAGCTATTTAAAAAAACTGGTCACGGTGATTAAAAGCGAAAAATGGGCAGAGGTGTGTCAAAGAGTAAGCACAGACAAGTCACTGAAATTGTTCTGGCGACTACATAAAAGCATGAGTGGTGTAGTCAAGAATAAGAGCATTTCTGACTTCCAAGGTGCTGACCTCATCTGGCAGAGGACTGACGAGGACAAGGGCAAAGCCCTCTTTGAACGCTACCTTGAGCAGAGCAACCAGACAGACATGGGAGGTCGAAATCTGGCCAAGGAGGTCACCTCAGACAGATGCAAGGCCCAGAACACTTCGGATGAAGACACAGTGACAGTGAAAGAAATCAAGGCTGTGCTTCGACGATCAAAAAACAGTGCTCCAGGTCCTGATGGCATAAGATACGACGACATAAATAGGTGTACCGAGAATGAGCTAGAGAAACTAGCAGACATGTACAACAACAGTATAGGGAGTGCTAGCATCAAGGAGGAATGGTTACACAGCTATCTGATTCCCTTGCCGAAGCCTACAAAGACCACAAAAAAAAAAATCAGGGATATCGAATTATAACCATGCAGAATACAATAGGCAAGCTGCTGGAGAAGGTAATTGCCAGGAAAATATCAAGCCAACTAGAGAGGCAAGGTGTTTTCCCACCTACCCTGGGTGGGTACCGTCCAAAAAGAGAAACCTGGACCAATGCAGCAGTCTTTGCCCATGATGTCTATGAAGGTTTCCACTCAGGCACTGAAACCGTTGCTGCAGCGATTGATCTTGAGGACGCATACAACAGAGTACCACTGGATTTTTTAATGTTTCAGCTTCTTGAACTAAACGTAAGTCCATTCCTCCTTAGTTGGATCGCTGCAGCCCTCTTCCAACGGAAAGTAGTTTTTAGATGTGGCAGTTGGACTTCGGAACCAACAACAATATATTCTGGCCTACCACAGGGATCACCATTATCTCCGGTACTGTTCAACGCCTACACAGTGAGAATCACCAGTGAGCAGATCACTGGACCTGGCAGGACACTGTCATATGCCGATGATGTTTTAGTGTATCGTCAGGGTAAGGATAGAGAGGAGGTTGCTGTGGAACTACAAACCGAACTCAATCGCATAAGTACTTGGTGTGATGAAGCTGGGGCAATGGTCAACCCAACAAAGGCAACAGTGACTTGGTTCTCGTTGAATAATCATATTGTCAACAATCCAACACCAACTGTAATGCTGTGTTCAGAGGCGGTGGAAAGAACGCAGGCAATGAATTACCTGGGGATACGGTTTGATCGAAGCCTTGCTTATAATGTGCACATAGACCAGGTGATAACAAAGGCCAAGCGGGGTTTGGCAGCGATGCGGGTGATGGCGGCAGCAAACTGTGAGCAGCGCCATCTATGTCTTCTGTTCGAGGGGCTGGTCATGTCTGTTTTGGAGTATGCAATGGCAATCTTGACTCTCAGCCATAAGCAGATAGAAAGGATGGAAAGGATACAGAATGAAGCTATGCGCATTATTCTTGGATGTACAAGAGATACAGCATGCAGGGCGATGCGCTACCTTCTTGATTTTCCAACCATTGAAGAGAGAATACAAGTTTGCAGGGCACGCGCCTACCTCAGAATTAACGCAAACACACAACATCCACTGCATAGTGAAATTAGGAAGGTGAAGGGCAGCAGGTTAAAAAGAGGACGGTCGTGGATGGGTCAAGCCGAAGACATTCTTCAACAGGTGTGTTCACTTGAGGAC
Organism: Cepaea hortensis; assembly: GCA_963921405.1. Classification (NCBI taxonomy): domain Eukaryota; kingdom Metazoa; phylum Mollusca; class Gastropoda; order Stylommatophora; family Helicidae; genus Cepaea; species Cepaea hortensis. Next base: position 107,454,454 of record OY992878.1, read on the forward strand.
TTAGAACCTGGCGAGGAGTGGGTGCAAGTGCCAACAGACTTCTGCACATCCTTTTCAGTTTGCATCCAACTAGATAGAAAATGCAGACAAGAAAATCCGGCTGCTGTTGAGGCTGAAGTACAAGCGTTGATTTTCGAGAATTCGCTAGACGGTGACGCGGTCATCTACACAGGTGGGTCGGTCGTCCGACATGTGAGAAGCCCATGGGCCTTTACAGCTCGGGCCGGAGGGAGAATTGTGAAGGAGGACTCTGGTGCTTTCACTGAAACCACAAGTAGCCTGACCATGGAAGTCATGGCAGTAAGTAAAGCAATAACATGGCTCGAGACACAGACATTCACCAGGGCTTGTTTCCTTAGCGACTCAATGAACATGATCAAGAGGATAGAGGAGGGGTCGATCCGAAGAGAATGGTTGCTGCCTCTGAAGCGGTCTCGGCTGGCAAAGATTAGTTTCATCTTCGTGCCAGGGCATGCGGGAGTACAAGGAAATGAGCGGGCTGACAAGCCATGGACCAGGCTGACATTCTGAATGCTCTACGTGATGTGAGACTTTTGCGAGAACCAAGTGATGACTGTGAATCTACAACCATGGCCAGACTGCTAGAGCAGCAAATTAAAAGAGGGGTGGCCAAACAAGAACACTACGCAGGAAGCCAAAGAAGATTGATAAACCAACACAGAACTGGCGTCGTTAGCCGCTACACGCTGCGGGATTTGCTGAGGAGGGGATCCGAGCACTTATGGACTGAATGGTTCGATGTGCAACGAGGATGATCTGTCGACTAACTAACTAACTAACTATAGCCGGCTCTGTAGTGAAGGTGGGATACGCACTCCCGCATACCACGTAGGAACACAGCGGCAGGCACTTGGAATGCAGTCCACCCAGCGCTGGTTAGCACAGAATGGTATGAGTGCCGGTCGCTCAGAAAGCAATGACAAGCCACCGAACGCAAACTTGCCAAGAAATCACAACAGGCAAAAGTAATGTTGGGGTAGATTGCTGCATCCTGTAAAGGATATGCTAACACGTCTTTCTAGTGGGCTATACAACTTACAACAGTGGTTCTCAACCGGTGGAGAATCCCCCCCCCCCCAGGGGGGAATTTTAGGGTTTCCAGGGGGGGGGGGGGAATGAAGACCATTTCAAGATCGCGTTAATACAAGAACCGATTACTTGATATTGTTTTTTCCTTCATACTTTACAGTTAAGTACGTCTCATCCTTTTTATGTGGATGTCTAGATTTGTTTTAGTATGTGCTATTAAATTTACCTTACATTTTTACGTATACTGTATAGGGGTGGGGGACATTCCCCCCAGGGGGGAATTTTAGGGTTTCCAGGGGGGGGGGGGGAATGAAGACCATTTCAAGATCGCGTTAATACAAGAACCGATTACTTGATATTGTTTTTTCCTTCATACTTTACAGTTAAGTACGTCTCATCCTTTTTATGTGGATGTCTAGATTTGTTTTAGTATGTGCTATTAAATTTACCTTACATTTTTACGTATACTGTATAGGGGTGGGGGATTTTTAGATAGGAAATATGAAAGGGGAGAATGACGTTATGAAAATACGGTGAAAGGTGGGGGGGGGGGGCACGGGCCAAATTTGCGATAGGAAGGGGGGAGGGATGACGTTCTGAAAATATGGTGAAGGGGGGCACGGGCCAAAAAAGGTTGAGAACCACTGACTTAGAAGATGAAAAACTGGGGAGGGGAGGTTGGAAGTTAGATGAAACTATGTTGGACATTGAGGTCATGAGGAAAAAAGTGAACGCAACTGGAAGATAAGGCGGTTTTCTAAAGTCTTCCGATCACGTCCATGAGATGCGCACGATTTGAGCGCCGTGACCTGTATTTCTGCCACGCCACAGTGGTCAGAACTGTTAAAGTGTGTGGATACCGGTTTCTGGGCACCACTGTTGATATCAGATAGGTGCTGTCTAAATCTGTCAGCAAGACGTAGACCTGTTTCTCCAAGATATCTCATGTCACAACGCGTGCAGACGATCGCATAGATAACGTTGCGACTCATGCATGAGAAACCCTCACGAATGTGGAAATTGGTCTTAGGATCACATAGTTTCGGGAATGATCCGTCAAAACAGATGGCTGGCAAGTATGGGAGCTGGTCGCCCAACCTTATTATAGCGCGACCTAGTATATGTGAAAGCCTAACAAATAGCAAAGTGTCTATGACGTTATTAATTTATCTCTGAGAGTGGAGAGAGAGAGAGAGAGAGAGAGAGAGAGAGAGAGAGAGAGAGAGAGAGAACGAGAGAGAACGAGAGCGAGAAAGAGAGAGGCTGAGAGAGAAACACAAAGAAGATCCTTATACCAATTACAGAAGTAGTAACTTCTATGTCACTTATCTTCTAATCTAGAGGGAAATTATATCTTCTTGCATTCTCTCTCTCTCTCTCTCTCTCTCTCTCTCTCTCTCTCTCTCTCTCTCTCTCTCTCTCGCACACACACACACACACACAAACACACACACACACAGAGAGAGAGAGAGAGAGAGAGAGAGAGAGAGAGAGAGAGAGAGAGAGGGAGATGATGTGTCTGACTATGTTTGCTCTACTGCCTCCTTGAGAAGTTGAACCTGTCACCCATACAGAAGACGTGTGTGATACCAGGTCCATAGACACGCATAAAACAATAGCAATGGTTGTGCACAACCGTCCATGTGAAAGTCAGTACATGTTTGAAAGAACATTGTAGATCGTAAACTGCTGTAGATGTGCAAACCGAGAAATGCTGGAGACATTGTCTGGGTCACCCTACTGTACGGGAGGTCAGCATGGCCGAATGGATGACAGCGCTGGTTCTTAAACACCCGGTGTGCTGATGCCGAGGTAGCAGGTTCAACCGCTAAACCAGTCAGAGTGACTAAAATGTTGAGTTCTCGTCCTTGACTTTGGGGACGTAAATTACAAGTACCTCTAAAGTCGGAGTGGGTTCACCCGATGTAACACTGGTAGTAGGGAAAGCTAATCCACACGCAAACATGACCAGTGCACTAGAAGTAGCAGCAAGTTTATGGATTAAGCTTGTTCATTAATACTCATGTATAGTAGAAAATAAGAAATGCTTGGAACAACAGCGTGCGTCATTTGCTACTGTACATGAGGAAACTAAGAAATGCTTGGAACAATAGCGTGCGTCATTTGCTACTGTACATGAGGAAACTAAGAAATGCTTGGAACAATAGCGTGCGTCATTTGCTACTGTACATGAGGAAACTAAGAAATGCTTGGAACAATAGCGTGCGTCATTTGATACTGTACATGAGGAAACTAAGAAATGCTTGGAACAACAGCGTGCGTCATTTGCTACTGTACATGAGGAAACTAAGAAATGCTTGGAACAATAGCGTGCGTCATTTGATACTGTACATGAGGAAACTAAGACATGCTTGGAACAATAGCGTGCGTCATTTGATACTGTACATGAGGAAACTAAGAAATGCTTGGAACAATAGCGTGCGTCATTTGATACTGTACATGGGGAAACTAAGAAATGCTTGGAACAATAGCGTGCGTCATTTGATACTGTACATGAGGAAACTAAGAAATGCTTGGAACAATAGCGTGCGTCATTTGATACTGTACATGAGGAAACTAAGAAATGCTTGGAACAATAGCGTGCGTCATTTGATACTGTACATGAGGAAACTAAGTAATGCTTAGAATAATAGCGTGCGTCATTTGATACTGTACATGAGGAAACTAAGAAATGCTTGGAACAATAGCGTGCGTCATTTGACACTGTACATGAGGAAACTAAGAAATGACAGGAACAATAGCGTGCGTCATTTGCTACTGTACATGAGGAAACTAAGAAATGACAGGAACAATAGCGTGAATCATTTACTACTGTACATGAGGAAACTAAGAAATGACAGGAACAATAGCGTGCGTCATTTGCTACTGTACACATGTGAAGTTTAGCAAATCCCTTCACATCCTGCGTGACATCCTGCGTGCCTATGATAAATACTCCAATAAGCTACCGATGTTCTCAGTCTAGACATTTGCTAGTTAGTCACCGACAAAGTGATAACAAACACTGATAAACAGCGCTGTGTCGTGTAGCGTTCACACATCCACACTAATGTGTTTGAAACCTGTCAATGCACCACGAGTAGTGCTTTCACTTAACACATAAGTTTGGGTGTAACAACCTCTAGTAGTGCAGAGATATGCCCCCCCCCCTCTTCCCGCTATGGCTCTGGGATCTTCTTCTTCTTCTTCTGCGTTCATCCGGAGTTTTTTTTTTCTTTTTCGGACGTGATTGCGTTGTGCCTGTTTACAGCAGAGCTGCGTTCTTGCGCCGTTAGGCCGACACATCCGACTTCTGCGGGCATTTGTTGACCGGGTTAACCTTCCCGGGCTCTGGGATCGACCCAGCAACATTATATGGGTGCCGGAAATGATTCTGGGAACATGAAGATGATACTGACCAGGTCAGCGATGGCGAAACGTTCGGTCACTTGGCATGTGGGCCTCACATCATATTTTCCGTGGCTTCTGCCAGCAGGTCAGAGGGGTAGTTTTCAACTGAATGCTGCGTGTCCCGTGTAGAAGTGACCATCAACCCCAACCCCAGATTGATTTACCAGGCAAATTTATGCGCAGTAGTAGTTTGACACCTCTACACACACGCACACGACAAAGTGGCAACAGGCCAAGTACACACCACTTGCACAATCCCATTTTATATTTAAGCATAACGAAGAAGATAGTACATATAAATCCATAGAGAAATCCCTTCCAGTTACCACGTCACTCTTTCTCTCAACAAGGTACGAGCAATCAACGAGTGGTGCATTCCAATTAGCACTTAAGTTTTGATGTTGATGATATAAACAGACAGGGCTTTCTACCTCTTCTGTCTTTCATTTTCCAATGGTGCACACTCCCACCCGCCCGCCAACCAACCCCCGCTAAGTCCTTTGTACGTTTCCTCATGACTGGTTGAATGTTGCAGCTAAAGATGTCCAAGGGCTAAGGTAGCCAGTCTCACGCCAACCCTATAGTCGCCTCTTAGGACATGCATGGTATGCTACCATCTTTCTATCCCTTGCATCCCTTGTGGGCCCGCCAAACACACGGGCCGGCACGGTGACAGGGTATGGTTGATACAGATCCAGCGGAAGCGTGTGATTTATATAGACACTGTGATAGAGTGATTTATACACATACGGGAGCAGAGTTGATTTATTCAAACACGGGAGTAGAGTGTGATTTATACAGAAACGAGAGTTGAGTGTAATTTATTCAAACACGGGTGTATAGTGTGATTTATACAGAAACGTGAGTAGGGTGATTTATTCAAATTTCTTCTTCTTCTTTCGTTCGCCTGAAATATGTCTATAGCCGCAATTTTGTCTCTTGTATGAATCTAACAGTCTTTTTTTTTAGTTCACTCAGCGGTCCATAGAGTTTATCTTCCACTGTTGTCTCTCTAGGCCAGAAGGTTTGCCTGGATATGTTGTAGTTTGGGCAGTCCTGGAGTATGTGCTCTGCTGTCTGCGACGCCAAACCACATGTGCACATGGCTGAGTCACCAATCTTGAATTTTGTATACATGTGGTTGCGTAATCTATTGTGTCCTGTTCTGGTCTGTCCATAACGTGGTAGTCGTCTTGAGTAGGGTTTGGTGGCATTCTGACTGATTTGATCATTCTTTTCATTTGGTGGTATGTAATGGGCACATCAGGTTGTTCTTCTTTTGTTCCTTCCTTAGCAAATCGATCAGCTCTGTCATTTCCGGATACTCCACAGTGAGATGTTATCCACTGTATGGTGACCTTATGCTGACTGCTAAGTTCAGAAAGTAGTGTCCTTAGAATTAGCAATTTCCCAGACAGGAGCGCCTCGAGTACTGAGTTTGCATCTGTCAATAGCACCACGCGTTGTGTACCATGGCTGGTATTTTGAAATTTCTCTGTTGATATCTTGATTGCCTCAATTTCAGCATCATAGTTATGGCAGTACTTTCCTGTTGGAACTCTGGCCGTGTCCCTAGTATTATTTGGGTATTCTATGTACACTCCCGCTACTCCATTTCGAACAGCATTTTGCGCTGACCCATCTATGTAGACTCGGATCCAGCGATCCTGTGGTTATTCGTCATCAAGGAAGCTGAGAGAGGCTGTTCTGCGCTGTACACTGTTCTGTTCTTCCTTGTCAAATATTCCTCTCACTTTTGTCTGGATTTGTAGCGATAGTCTATGTTCATCTTTCCATGGGGTTCGCTCTGGAATATTTGTCAGCGGGATACCAACTGTGGGAAGATCGGTGGTTTCTCTGCAGAGTCGTTTGGCCTGGTGGATAAGACTACTTCTTTTCAACCGCCCCATAGCTAAGTTTTCAAATGGCAAGCTGGGGAACTGTTCTGCTTGTATTTGTGTTTTTGTATCTGCGTTCTCTCAGTGCTTGTGTCCTCCCCCATTTTCTCCATTGCTACTATAGGGGTTGATCTCATCCCTACTGTGATGTCACTAAGAGCTTAATTTTGCACTTTGTCGAGCTCTTGTTGTGTGGTTTTTGATGCTGAAAACCACGCAGTTGACCCGTATTCCAGGTGTGGTAGTATGCTCTGTTGATAAACTTTGCTAAGTATTTTCCCACTGGCTCCCCATGTGGTTCCACTTAGCTTTCTCAGGATGGCTATTTTCCTTCTGGCTTTTGCTACAGCTTTTTTATGTGTTTTCTCCATGTCAGCCTGTCGTCGAATGTTACACCAAGGTATGTGGGTTCTTTATCTTCTCTTAGGGGTGTTCCATTTATCTGGATGATCCCTGCCTTTTGTTTCGGAGAGAGGGTAAATAGAGTGGTGCTGCACTTGTCAGTGTTTATGCTGACACACAATATGGTGGCCACTGATGCATGTTCATTTGTGCTCCACAAAACCAGGTCATCAGCGTACATTGCCGCTTTAATTCCATCCGGTAGATTAGCAACAGGACTTCAAATAAGGGAGTAGAGCATGATTTAAACAAATACGAGGTAGGGTGTGATTTATACAAACAGCCGGGATGGGGGTGGGGTGGGGGTGTTATGTATACAAATTTGAAGGTAGAGTGTGATTGAAACAGATACATGGGTTGACTGAGATTTATACAGACATGATGGCGGAGTATGATTGATACATACATAGTTGTACAGTCAACATCACACTGTGTGGCTACACCCTAGGGCAGTAGACGAGAGACTGTGAAATAGAAATACACGGTCCATGTCCTTGCCTTGAAACCAGGTCATGACCATAGGTAATGTTGTAAACAATAGATGGTCGATTTGTTTCGGAACTGATGGCCGGATGGGAAGAATTCAGGTAGCCAAACCTCGAAATTGTATCCTAATACGGGTGTCAACGCTCTGATACACTACCTCTGCAGCAATGTTTGCCCTGGGGAATTTTCAAGCAAGTAATGAGTCGCTGCCTCCTTCTCATCCTCTTCATCTCACTAATCCGTCTCTCTCTCTCTCTCTCTCTCTCTCTCTCTGTCTCTCTCTTTCTCTGAAGAGCTACCTTCTCCTCGTCTGCTTTATTTCAGGAACCCTTCTTTCTATCTTTCTATATCTCACCTGACGCGCTGCCTCCTTCTCGTCCTCTTCCTCTCGCTCTCTCTCTCTCTCTCTGTGTGTGTGTGTGTGTGTGCGCGTGTGTGTGTGTGTGTGTGTGTACGCGCGGCAAGTGACGAAAGATACAGACCGTAAGGAAAGGACGAAACTGAAACAAAACCAACACCCCTACCACCTGTTTTAAAGCCTCTCTGAAACCCAAATAACTAAATTTTCAAGCAAGTACTGAGTCGCTGCCTCCTTCTCATCCTCTTCATCTCACTAATCCGTCTCTCTCTCTCTCTCTCTCTCTCTCTCTCTCTCTCTCTCTCTCTCTCTCTCTTTCTCTGAAGAGCTACCTTCTCCTCGTCTGCTTTATTTCAGGAACCCTTCTTTTTATCTTTCTATATCTCACCTGACGCGCTGCCTCCTTCTCGTCCTCTTCCTCTCGCTCTCTCTCTCTCTCTCTGTGTGTTTGTGTGTGTGTGCGTGTGTGTGTGTGTGTGTGTGTGTGTGTGTACGCGCGGCAAGTGACGAAAGATACAGACCGTAACGAAAGGACGAAACTGAAACAACACCAACACCCCTACCACCTGTTTTAAAGCCTCTCTGAAACCCAAATAACTAAACATCCCCCTTCCCCCCCCCCCCCCCCCCCCCAACCGACCAAGAAGGAGATTATCAGGAGGCAAGAAATGAAACTGCTGGCAATGCAGGTAGTAAACCGTCTTGCTCTGCCCTGCAAAGATCGGAGATAAGATCCAAAGCTGATCCAGGAAGAAAGTTATTGCCAGTGAACTCCAGCAAGTGCCGCCATTTGATAGGAAAACAACCTACAGTACACGGAACACTACAACGGTGGCAGATGAACACATCTAGGTTACTCAGCTTTAATGACGACATATCTTCGCCAGCTTAGGTAACAACACCTGCCCATGACACCCTGCACGTTCTAGTTAGTGTCACTGGATTCTAACGGGAGTACTCGGTCGCGTCTGGGAACTTTGAGTTTACACTGACGCCATTTACAGAAGCCCTTGGTAGATATGAGTGGAAGTTAGGTGCATATCGGAGCGACCCTGTAACCTAATGTCACATCCACCATCCACATCACACATCCTAGCTGGCCTGTTGAGTTGCTCCTAATGTCGGCAAAACACGGTCTTCTGGGGCGCAATTTAAAAAGTGGTGTATGTCCATGGCGGGGCATTGAGATCAAGCCCAGGTTCATTTTCTCGGTAATTTTACGTGCAGTAGTTTGCCACTGCTTTCTGAAGGAGAAGTCAACTCCAATTGACTGGTGTAGGGTTGAACCCGCTACCCCACCATCAACGCAAGGAAGTTTAAGAGAGAGAGAGAGAGAGAGAGAGAGAGAGAGAGAGAGAGAGAGAGAGAGAGAGCTTCTAACCACTCGGCCACGCTGTCCTCTTCTGGGCAATAATAAGCACCGAGTGTTTAAGCAGAATGTCAGACGGACCTGCGTGCCCAATTCTTAACCCTTTGAAAATAAAGATTGTTCGTTCGTTCGTTCGTTCATGCACTATTAACGTGTACAGAACTGGTCATTCCGTGGCTAATACTTGCCACGTTTACTGATACACTACTAGTTGAGTTGAGCTAAGAACCGACGTCAGTGCACTCAGGACATTCCTATACACACCCCGCCCCCTCGTTCAACAGCCAGCAAAGAGTCACACTAACAATCCTCCCCACCGCTATCTGGTTGAAAGTTCTCCTGGTCTTCCCTCTCAGCTTTGAGATTCTTCCAGAACCCCGACCGATCCCCGCAATATCATTCTTTCCACATACGAGTTCTCAATCTGCCCCCCCCCCCCACTTTCTTCATCTGGTCCCACAGGCGCACGACCACCTCTCCCTTGTCCATAGGTGATCTACCACCACTAGGTGCATTCCCTGTCAGCCTATCAGCCTGTTCATTCCTCCGCACTTCCGCATGGCCAGGGCAAAAAATCCATACAATTCTCACAATCTGTGACCTCTGAAGCGAGGTAAGCAATTCCACACGAAACATCCCTTTCTCCACCTTACTAAGCATACTCCATGAGTACGTGATGAAGACAATGTGTGTTGCAGTGGTCTCCTCTAACCAACGGAATGCCGCTGTTAATGCTTCCACTTCAATTCTCATGATGGGGGTCGTAGTCTCATATGCCAGACTCTCCTTTTTCAAGAATCGTCCATTAGCCTTCCAATGAAACCCCAACCACTACGTCTGTTTCTCACCACTGACCCATCGGCGTATATTATTATGTCACCATGATGTGTGTTTCTCTTGATCAGGTGTTGCTCATACACTATTAACTTATGCAGAACTGGTAATTCCGTGGCTACTACTTGCCACGTTTACTCATACACTACTAACTTATAAAAAAGTTAGTTGCATACCCTTTACAGGACGTCGCAGTTAACACCAGCATTATTTGCTGCTGTGATCTCTTGGCAAGTTTCCGTTCAGTAGTTTGCCATTTTGAACGACCGGCACTCATACCATTTTGTAAAAAAACAAAAAACAAAAACAAACGCAAGACGGTTTGCTGCCAAATCGTCTGCAGCTGTGCTTCAAAAGCGGGTATGCGGATTTACGAACTGCGCCACTAACTGATACAGAACTGGCCATTCCGTGGCTAATACTTGCCACGCTTCCATGCCACAGCATGGGTTCGATCGCATCTCGGAGGAGCCACATGTTACAACAAAGTGACCTGGCCTAACAGGTCCACCCAGTCTAAAATGTCCTGGGAAACAAAGGCCACCGGTGTAACCGTGATTACATCACCCACTGAGTGCTGACTGGTTGATGCAAATCTGCCTAGCACCATATGGTCAATACGCCAAGCGCTTAAACGGATCCTTGACTTAGCACATGTTTACACCAATCATTGCTCGCTGGCCGAGTGATGGTCAGTATCACACAGGCCGCCTTTAACTTAGCAGTTGATGTTTGACCGTCATGTGAAACTACAACGTTCTGGTAAGTACCCATTTTAATGAAACTACAACGTTCTGGTACCCATTTTAATGAAACTACAACGTTCTGGTAAGTACCCATTTTAATGAAACTACAACGTTCTGGTACCCATTTTAATGAAACTACAACGTTCTGGTAGGTACCCATTTTAATGAAACTACAACATTCTGACAGGTACCCATTTTAATGAAACTACAACGTTCTGGTACCCATTTTAATGAAACTACAACGTTCTGGTACCCATTTTAATGAAACTACAACGTTCTGGTACCCACTGTAATGAAACTACAACGTTCTGGTACCAATTTTAATGAAACTACAACGTTCTGGTACCCATTTTAATGAAACTACAACGTTCTGGTACCCATTTTAATGAAACTACAACGTTCTGGTACCTATTTTAATGAAACTACAACGTTCTGGTACCCATTTTAATGAAACTAAAGCGCGATTTACACCTAAGACCGCCAGCTAGCTAGTCAATGCGTTCAGTGACTACTGCTAGTGCTACTACTACTACTACTACTACTACTACTACTACTACTACTACTACTACTACTACTACTACTACTACTACTACTACTACTACTACTACCGTAAATGAATGGCGTGTTAGGCGCTGAAGTATACTATGTCCAGCAGTGATGAAGTGAGGTGCCCAGCTCCCTTTCTTGCCGCATATCTTTTCGCTGATACACAAATCGTTGATATCCATTTCACGGGCTGAGGCGCCACCCATGTGATACTGGTCGGGAAATAAATCATTTCACTTCAGTGGACGGAACCGAGGAACACTGTTTTAGGAACCTGGGCTGAATACTATCACTGTCAGTGTGTTAGACCTCTGGTTTACACATGGTATACGTTGACACCAATTACCGATTGACTAGCTAGAACCGATGTCGGTGTGTTTGGAAGCCGGGTCTCAACATTCTGTATTCGTATGACCGATTGATTGACTGGTTGGAATCGACGTCACTGACTCTGGACACACACATATCTCTTGAACTCAAGTCTGGTTGTTTCCTCGAGTTGCACCAATCTTCGAGTAGCTTGTGACAAACTATGAGTGAAAAAAAAAAAGCGGACGTGAAGGCTCCTATTTCCGATGTGAATGTGAAAAATGTGTTTGGTTTGAAACGGATGTTTAAATTATTGCATGACGTATCTGCTACATAAATATTTTGGTACACGTGCCATAGGTCTGAATTACGAGAAAGTTCCATCAACAGCTATATAAATAAACTGATTGCTCTGCTTTCTTAATGCAATAACTGAAAGTTTGCATTTCATTTTCTGGCATCTCTTGTTAATAGCGCATTCAGAATGTAGCGCATTTTTATTTTTACAAGACCATAGGTAGTTTCGTGCATGTCTTGTTCATGGGCGCCGCTGTTGTGGCTCATGGACTATAGTGACTCAGACTGCCTGGGTTCAAACCCCCATTTGGAGGTCAGCATAGTCGAATAGATAAGATCGCTCGTTCTTAAACCTCCGGTGTGCTGATGCTGAGGTAGGGGTTCAACCCCTACATCGGTCAGTTGGACTAACATGTTGACTGACTTTTTGTCCTTGACTTGGGAGACGTAAATTATAAGTACGTAAAGTCGGAGTTAGTTCGCCTGATGGCGAGGGACACTGGTAATAGTGAAAGTAGTCCACACGCAACATTCAGCCCCGTGCCACTAGAAATAGCGTGCAAGGACTGCGCTGGAGTTCAAAGCCAGCGAGCGCAAACAAGAAAAAAAATGATGACAGTGTTTGACTGACCACGTGACTTCGGGGTCCACGGAGCATACAAAATGATGACAGAGTGTTTGACTGACCACGTGGCTTCGGGGTCCACGGAGCATACAAAATGATGACAGAGTGTTTGACTGACCACGTGACTTCGGGGTCCACGGAGCATACAAAATGATGACAGAGTGTTTGACTGACCACGTGACTTCGGGGTCCACGGAGCATACAAAATGATGACAGAGTGTTTGACTGACCACGTGGCTTCGGGGTCCACGGAGCATACAAAATCGGCCCCAGAAATTGCCTGGAAGGTCAGGGACGGCGTGATGTTAGCATACCATTTAGGAGGGCAGCTTGGTCCTGGTGAAGAGTACACACACCTGGCAGCGTATGGCCAATACCACAGTGACACGGATCTAATGTCGTTGCTGACTTTCCGTGAGAATGATTTTCAATGAGAGGTCAGTAACATCTGTTGTTCTTACAGCCAGGAAACACTTGCAATACAAAATAAATCACTCTGATCATCAGCCAAACAGCCTCAAATATTCCAATTCCAATTTTCGAAAAAAAAAAAAAAAATCCAAATTCGGTCTTGTCTAACTTGCCTCCTCAGCTTTGGTTATTGTTGAGATTCGTGGTTTTTGTGGGTATTTTTAACCCTGTTTCTTGTCCTGTGCGCTCTTACGAGCAAGTCCTACCTCGGACTGGTTATGTAAGCGTTTGTGTCTGTGACGTCATCGGGGGGGGGGGGGGTCAGCGTTCCCTTTGTTCCCGTCTCCTCTGGTGGTTTCTTTTGTTAGTAATTTTCCTGGCTCGTCTAGCTTGACTGGTTGCAGTCCTTAAAAGGACTTTTTATTTGGTATTTTTGTCTCCTTTTCTGTGTATTGCCTGTAGAAACTTTTCAATTTTGTTCTCCTCCTTGCGCCTTTTTTCTCTTTCACGTTCGAGTTCTTGCTGTCTTTCGATTGCTTCCTCTTTGGACGGCCTCTCCATCATCTATATAGTACTCGAGGTCGGCCTCACTGTCATAGTGTATCTCAGGGTAACCTATCGGTTTCCCCTTGAGTTTCTTGGGCACCTTCTTTCCTTTTTCTTCCTGTCGCCTTATGAATTCCTCGTGATTGAGTCCCTCTATAATTTCCCGTCTCTTTGCCGCTTCTACGCACTCCTTCAATTCCTCCACGGTAGGCCCCTCTGTAGGCCACTCCATGTCGTCGCCAGGGTATTCATCTTGTCTTTCTTCAGCTGTCTGGTGGGATGTTGGTTTCCCCTTGAATGTCTCGGGCGTCGAGGTTCGGCTGCTGGTTTTATCTTGCGGTTCAGGCTCTGTTTTTTGTTGGGTTTCATCTTGCGGCTTCACTGTGGTCTCTTGCATGGCTTCTGTTGGTTTGTTTTGAATTGATTTCATTTCAGCTTTTAGCCGCTCTCTCTCCACTTTAATGGTGCGTAGCTTTTCTTCGTTTTCCTTCTTCAACTCGGCCATATGTTCCCCTTCTTGCTTGATGTTTTGCTAGATCTTCTTTATTTCAGCAAGCAGCTTTTCATTGTCACTGGTCGGAGCCGGTGTTTGGAGTAGCTTGACTTGTTTTTTCAACTCACCAATCTGGCTTTGTAGTTGTTTTCTTTCAGCTTGCAAGATGCACATGGCTGTCTCGCACCTCCTCACTGCTTCCTTATATGGTGTCTTTGTGGTAATGGCGAGCTTTAAGACGTCTCTGTGTCTTTGCAGGTACGGACAGCCCAAGTATCTTGCTCCATGCTTGCCCAGGCAGTTGGCGCACTTTCTTTTGTTGTTGGGTGCTCGGAAATCCGTGTCCAGCTTGGCCAGCGGACACTCCTTGAAGGCGTGGTGATCGGCGCAGTACCGGCAGATTTCCGTCTTACTGCGGCATGTTGCTCTGCTGTGGCCAGCCCTCTGGAATCTGGAACATTGAGTGATTCTTGGTATGAATCCTTCAGGTTGTTGTATTTTCTTGTCTATCGATACCTGGCGTGGTATCTCCCTGCCCTCAGTCGTCACCACCGCCAGCGTGGTAGGGATCTTTGAGTATGTCAGGATCCGCTCCGCCTTCAAGATTTGGATGTTTAGATTCTCTTCTTGTAGCGTCTCCATGATTTGTTCATCTGACAGTTCCGCTTGAATACGCCTGACAACTCATCTGACTGTTTTTGAGTCGGTGTTTCCGACTCTGGTGTCTTTCTCCTCCTTCTCAGCTGTGTTGGCTCTTGTCTGTGGTGGGTTGTCGTCGATCTTCCTCGTGGTGGCTTCAGTAGTAACTGTAGTTTCAGGGTCTTTGTTGCAGCTCACATGTAAGTTCTCTCCGCTCGTCTTCTTGACGGTCTTGTCGGCACCCACGCTGCACATCTTGGATACCACGTGTCTTTTGTTGTTCTTGCTACGTGCCATTTCCCCCCGTATCAGGCTTCTTGGCTTGTTCAGATGACTTGTCTTGATAGCGCTCGCGACGCGAAAAAAGAAAAAGCACGCAAAAAGACGAGTCCCAAATATAACTACATCTTGTCCTAAATAATGAGATAGTAAACAGGTTATTGGTTTGGTTTTGTCTAAGGATACGTGTATTGCTCACGGACACCTCTATAAGTGCCCCAGTCTCCTCCCATAGATCACATAAGGGGGTTTCTTAACACAGTACACGATCAATGTAGCATCGGCGAATTTCTAAATATTGTATGCACTAGATCAGGGGTGGGCAAACTTTTCGTGCTGAGGGCCGCATTGACAAATGTAAAGCTATTGGCGGGCCGCATATATATATATATATATATATATATATATATATATATATATATATATATATATATATATATATATATATATATATATATATATATATATATATATATATATATATATATATATCCATTTTGTTTACAGCAACCTATCACAATAAATAATTATTAATTATTTATAGGTTATTAAGCTGTATAAATAACTAATTATTGCAATTTTATTTTACTTATACACTTATACATTATATTTGACAATATGGACAAAAGCTTTTACTAATTTGTTAACACGATTTTACGACTTGTTATTATAACAAATATTCTTTATTATCTATCAATAAATTTAATTTAGACACACAGCGAATACATTGTCCATACAGTTGTTGATTTCTAATGAGATGTATGTAACTGCTTGCAATTGTTGACAATATTCTTGAAATACGGAGCAAGTTTACTTGTTGAAATTCGCATGACAGCAAGTTGCAGTCCAACAATAAAGATCTATTTTTAGATTTGTTGATCTTCAAGCAAGAGAATTCTTGTTCGCAAATGTATGTTGATCCAAATAATGATAAAAGTTTAGCTGCAAAGTTTTTCAAGTTGGGAAATGATTTTTGTGGTAAAGATCCATAGAAATCCAGCAAACCATCTGTCTTGAATTTCTCTTTCAGGTCATGATCTGCTTGTAAGTCAAGTAGCTCGAACTGTATGTCCTCTGTGGCTGTATCAGCTTCTGCACATATTGAACTATGGCTCTAATTTCTTGAAATCTTGGAATCTCCATCCAAATTCTTCAATCACTGCATCTAATTCGGCTTTGTATTTTTCAGTCATTTCACCAGAAATGGTTTCTGGTTTCAGCAAAGGGAAGTGACAAAATCTTTTTTCACTTGCTTGTCTGGAGAACAATTAGAGTTTTGCCTGAAATGATTTTACATATAAATACAATTCATATGCAAACATACCATTGCCCTGAAGTTTGACATTCATTTCATTTAACTTTTCCATAATTTCAATGGCAAACATAAAGTCTAACTGCCAATCTTTATTGACAACGTTAGTATTAAAGTCACATGCAATGCCCTTCATCTCTAGGAACATCACTATTTCTTCTCTGAGTTCCCACACTCGTCTCAACACCTTGACGAGACTCAGCCATCGAACATTGGTGTTGTTCAGGACATCGGAATGTTCAGTTTCCAAATCGTCAAGTAATTACTTGAACTGTCTGTGATTAAGTCCTCTTGAGCTGATGAGGTTGATGACACTGACAACTGGGTCAATAACATGCTTGATATTCAAAACAGTTTTACACATACTTTCTTGATGAATCACACAGTGAAGTGGTAATAATGTGTGGTCTGGATATTCTGCTTTAATCTTATCACTTATCAACTTTACCAGACCTACATTTTTTCCAGTCAAAGCACGAGCTCCGTCAGTTGTAACACTTGCTATCTTGTTCCAAACCAACCCAGTTCTTTCAACACAGTTAGTAATAGCATTGAATATATCATGGCCTGTGGTTGTGTCTTTGAGTGACTCAACACTCAGTAACTCTTCAGTGAGTTTGAAAGAAGTGTTTATTCCACGTATACATATCAATAACTGGGCAGTATCATGTACATCGGTACTCTTATCCAATGCAAGAGAGTACCACAACAATTGTTTACTTGCATCTTGAAGTTTATGCATCGAATTGTCACTGATCTTGTCACCAAGTCTGACCACAGTTCTCCTTGATAAAGTTATGTTGTCAAATCTGTTTTTTTTTTTTTGTTCTGGACACATAATGTGTGACAGTATAAGACTAGCTTCAGTTGCTGCATCTTGAATTGAAGACTGTTTAGTGAAAACAGTTTGCTGTTTCTCCAAATTTTTCACCAACTTAAAGCATTTCCTTTCCTTCTCTTCGGTCGTTAAATTGTATCCGAAATCGGAATGTTTTGTTTGATAATGTCTTTTTAAATTGTACTCCTTGAAGACAGCCACTGACTCACGACACAACAAGCAAAATGATTTGCTACAACTGTTATAAAACAGTACTTAGTTGTCCATCCATCATTAAAAACACGGCATTCATCTTCAATCTTACGTTTGTTATTGACACTCATCATAACGGTACTTGAAATTCTGTAAAATTCAACGAAATAACTTAAAAACGAATTGAAAATGTTTATTTCTAAATGCCCTCGCGGGCCGCATAAATTACTTGGCGGGCCGCAAGCGGCCCACAGGCCGTAGTTTGCCCACCCCTGCACTAGATGCTTATTCTTCTTACAGTCCATATTGTGTGTCCCTGACTATCATGTCCGGCCACAGCTTTCTGACTTGCGTCCTGCCAATCTTCTTATTATAGTCCATATCGTTTGACATTGGCTATCGTGTCTGGCCACAGCCTTCTGTCTCGAGTACTGAAAATCATTTCTGAAATTACTGTTTCCCATGCCATGGTGTCAATCTGTCCAGCATCTTCTCTCTCGGTCTTTCTCCACTCTTTTCCCGCCAACTTGCTCGTGGTATGCTAGAATTACACATGCTATAATTATTCTTTGTTGAAGGTACATTTTATAATTTCCAACGTTAGTTGCAGCAGCGACTATTCAGATTGCTATTTTCGATATAAAAAATGTCGAGAAATGTTTAGCATTGGCAACGTACACAAGGGTCCTCCGAATGCTGCACCCTGGTGTCCCAGGTGGCGTTATGTTCGACCCACTATCCCCGAATCAGGGAGAGATAAGTCTAGACCAGGGGTGGCCAACCTTTTCAGCAGGCGGGCCAATTTCCAGAAATAATATTTCCTGCCGGGCCACGTATCTTTTGGTTTGTTTTGTTTTGTTATTAAAGTAAGCAAGCAAGCGTGCTACAGCTTAGACCACATCGCCGCTTCCCAGTAGGTGAGATCGTGGTCAAACGCTTGCCTGGTTTAAGGTTAAAAAATACATCTTATTAATTAATTTATCCTTCCCTTTTAGACGAGTATTAACGTCATTTAGGTGGCTAGTTATATCGACCAGAAATGCAAAGTGGCAAACCCACTCTTTGTCTTCAAACTCTGGGATACTTTTTGACTTGCTTGCAAAGAATTATTGTATTTCTTGTTGCACATCAAACACTCTTTTCAGCAATTTGGCATGGGCCAGCCATCTTACTTCTGCATAAAATGTAACGTCATTATAATCTGAGTCCAAAGACTTTAGAAATTCTTGGAACTGATGGTGATTCAACCCGTTGGACTTAATGAAGATCACTATTTTGACGACCACTTTCATGACATGGTCCATTTTGAGGGCCTTCGAACATAAATTCTCCTGATTAATAATGTAATGAAATTTTTTTTTTTTTTTAAATTCGCTCCTTTACAGGACATCGCTGTCAACATCAGCATCTTTCAGCTGATTGTTGATTTCTTGGCAAGATTACGCTCAGTAGTTTGCCATTGCTTTCTGAGCGGCCGGCTCACATACCTCGTAAGTTACTGACGCGATTCGAACCACTGCTGATTCTCACCGTCGTCACGTTACTTACGAGAGTATACGAGATTACGGAGAAAAGTCGCTAACCTCTAGGCCAGGAAGCCGGCCCCCTCTCCATACTTCATCAAAACTAATAGTATAGTAGTAGTTCCGTCAACACAGCGTGAACACTAATAGTACAGTAGTTATCCTAGCAATGGCTTGAATGTGATATCAAAAGCCTGGCCGAAAGAAGGAATCGGGACATCCAATAACATTAAACAACCAGGTGGAGGATCTAGATTCACGCAGACGACCTATGCCTTTTATCAAATAAGCACACAAAAAAAGGTGAGTGGAAGAACACGGACTATCACAGAGAGCAGCAAAGACGGCATGTATAAACACACGAGAATAAATCAATAAAGACGAGGATACACAAGGGCGGCATACCAGATACGGATCAGGGGTCAAGTGAACGATGGAGCACACAACTACACATATCTCAGAAGTACTAAACACAGAAGGGGAAACAGATGGATATGTCAGTACCGGGATGAACAGACTCAAGAGCGACTGGATATGAACGCATATTGTAGATTTACCACCAGACGAAATATGCACTTGTTATATTTATCAGACCAGAAATCAGCTGAGTCTCTGTGAGGGCTGGTTTGGTTCGCAATATCAGTCACGCGTCTTGCGTTCGTTAAGGTGTACCAAATTGGGATCTTCCCAGCCAAAGCAAATTAGCGAGGCAGGCGTTTCGAGAATGTAACCGCATCGTGAAGCCAGAGTCGTGGTTTGAGCGGTCAAAACAGCAAATTTGTACGACCGTTCGACAAAGTCTCGATAAGCGCCCACTCTCTCTAGATGAGTAATGGGCCTGCAGTCATTAAGCTGGTATAGCTTTTCGGTCAGTCCTGCCGGCGTAGCTTAGAAGCTCGTCAGTAGGCGTCCAGTGGTTTAACATGGATCACCGGGTACCGGTGGGGGGGGGGGGGCGCTTTAGCGGTGCTACTCTTGGCCTGCGTGTGCGTGAATAGTCCGTCTGTTCGATAGATATCTGGTTGATCCTGCCAGTAATTATATGCTTGTCTCAAAGATTAAACCACGCATGTCGAAGTTCACACTGTCTCACGGTGAAACCGCGAATGGCTCATTAAATCAGTCGAGGTTCCTTAGATGACACGATCCTACTTGGATAACTGTGGCAATTCTAGAGCTAATACATGCTAACCAAGCTCCGACCCTCGCGGAAAGAGCGCTTTTATTAGTAAAAGGCTCTCAGCTGAGGGATATGGATGAACGTCTCTAAGCCATTATCCTAGGATGTGAGGGCCTGACTGATACTAACTCACTGCACACTGGAAGTTAGATATTAAACCTACTATATGACTGGTCCAGATACGTATCCTACGGCAATCAACTGAGGGATAAGGCCGAACACCTCTAGGTCCATGTCCCTCAGCTGTTTGATCCTTGCCGTTGCTCACCTCACCTGAGGGAAGGTGAGATGCATCCGTCATTTACTTGGGGGGAATTAATTACAAGTACCTCTGAAGTCGGAGTGGGCTTGCTTGAATGGTGAGGGACACCGGTAAAAGGGGAAGCAAACCCACACGCAAAATTCAGTCCCTTACTACTTTAAACAGTGCATAAGGACTACGCTTGAGTTTAAGTTTTTAAAAATTAAAAGACAATAAAAAGCTGAGTCTCTCCCATATTTTATGTTAGGTATGGAATATGTGAAGGCATACGATTTAACCCTCCTTGGCAGTATCAGCCATGGAGCGACCTTTACATGTGCGTGTGCAAGCGTGCCTGGTGTGTGTGTGTGTGTGTGTGTGTGTGTGTGTGTGTGTGTGTGTGTGAGTGTATTTGTGTGTTCTATCATTACAGTGCGTCTGTCCTATACACCTCCACGTAAGTTTGGTTCATCTACACACAGTTTATATGAACGTTTTTGTAATGGTTGTTTCCTTCAGTATGTTAACATTTCATGTTTCTCTCTCTCTCTCTCTCTCTCTCTCTCTCTCTCTCTCTCTCTCTCACACACACACACACACAGAGAGAAAGAGAGAAAGAGAGAGAGAGAGAGAGAGAGAGAGAGAGAGAGAGAGAGAGAGAGAGAGAGAGAGAGAGAGAGAGATTAAGCCGTTGCTCTGTAGAAAACCCGTGGAAGTCAGATTGAAAATGAGATCGCACAGAACACTCTGTTTTGTGTGACGTCTATGTCTCAACCACTAACTTTCTGATGACGATCAGACTTAAGTGCACCTCAACTGTTTTCTTCGAATATGTGTATTCCCGTGTGATTTCTTTTTATTCTATTTTGATTTGTGGGTTAAAATTTAAAAAAAAAAAAAGGATAGTAGCTGTAATATCACGTCGTGTTGTCTGCTAGACTGGTGCATTCTGCCACCTTAGTGTCGAGGTCACCTGGTCCCAGCAACTATTTCTAGCTAGGCATGTAAACCGCTTAAACACGGTGCATATCTTCATTCTGAATCAGGCTATTTTAACAATAGAGTCTCTTGTTAACACGGCACAAATCAATCATGAATTCATGTTACAAACCAGCACGAATAGTTACTGTGCTCCAACCGTCGATTTACATGTGAAGAAATCAATACGAAAAACTCCATGAAATAGTACTGCATTGTTAAAAAAAATCAACCAGTCTCCCGCATTACACTTACACGCACGCACGCACACACACGCTCGCACATGCGCGCTCATACACACACACACACACACACACACACACACACACACACACACACACATCGGTTCAAATTCAACAGTACATACGCATACAATCCCGCATATATATAATATATTACATACAAACAAGTCCACATAGAAATCCCACACAAACGAGCAAAAAAATTATCACACAAACATACATACCTACTCCATCCCTTCACTTTCCACCCACATACACACATACATAAACAAATATACAAGCACACTGACTCTCTCTCGCACACATACAAACACGTACTTAAACACATGCAAACATATATGCAAACAGACATTGATAAGAAAACAGCAAACCAACCCACCTGGAACTAACCCAGAAAGTTAGCACGCATAAGCATCGGCTATCACGATAGCGAGCGTGTGCGCGCGCACGCACACAAGTAAGCGCGGACATACATACGCACACAAGTAAGCGCGGACATACATACGCACACAAGTAAGCACGGACACACACACACACAGACACACACACACATATGTCCGCGCTCATATATATATATATATATACGCACACATTCATGTATACTGGTATACTGCACACACAAATAGTGGAAACAACCTAGTGTAAAGTAACCCATTTGGTAGTAATCCTAAAATTAACCTGGTTAATAACCGTTTGCCGGTCTCCCTGGCCTAGGGATTTAACGTCTTTCTCCGTAATCTTGTATACTCTCGTGAGTAACGTGACGTGCAAGAGAATTGGAAGCGGTTCTCACCATGTCGGTAACTTACGGAGTACATGAGCCGGTCGCTCAGAAAGCAATGGCAAACTACTGAGCGTAATCTTGCCAAGAAGTCAACAATCAGCAGAAAGATGCTGATGTTGATAGCGATGTCCTGTAAAGGATATGCGAACAAAAAAAAATTAACCGTTTATATGCGCATACCCACACATGAACGCCTGCACACACGTCTACATACACACAAATTCATTCACACAGACACTAACACAAAGATACTGCACAGTGAACCCATTTGGCAATCATCCCGACAGTTAACGGGGTTAAGAACTGATCACTGCAGGTTCCCAGTGGATTTACCTGGAAATGCACGGCCGTTATCTTCCTGCTCTTTCTTGACTGCTTTTTCTTATTCCATCTCTCTAAGTGTTATTTTCATTTATTCCACCTTACTATTAATTCTCATAAATATATATGTCATGTCATCTTATTTCCGACTCACTAGATGTTTCCCGTTATTTCCGACTCACTATTTGGTTTCCTATTAATTCTAACTCAATAAATTATGTTTTCTCTGACATCCGGACTCACCATATGCCGTGTCCTCTTTTTCCCGACTCACTATATGTTGTTTCCTCTTTTTCCGAAACAGTATCTTTATCCTTTTTATCACATCTCACTAATTGTGTTTTCACTTATTCAGTCTCATCATCTTTGTCCTTTGATTACATCTCACTAACGGCGCTTTCACTTATTCAGTCTAATTATCTTTGTCATGTGACTACATCTCACTAACGGTGTCTCCACTTATTGCGACTCATTATCTGTGTCCTTTGATTACATCTCACTCATCGTGTATGATTACATCTCACTCATCGTGTATGATTACATCTTACTAAGTTTGTTAGATTAAATGTCACTAACCATGTTTCCACTTACTCCTCTCATTATCTTTGTCTTTGATTACATCTCACCTATCGTGTATGATTACATCTCACTAACCGTATTTTATTACATCTCATTAACCATGTTTCCGCTTATTCCGACCGATTATCTTTGTCCTTTGGTTACATCTCACTAACGCGTCAACTACGTGGTGTTCAGCATAAAAAACCACACTACAAGAGCTGGACAAAGTGCAAAATCAAGCTCTTAGAGTCATCACAGAAGGGATGAGGTCAACCCCTATAGTAGCAATGGAGAAAATGGGGAGGACGCAAGCACTGAGAGAACGCAGAGATACAAAAAACACTAATACAAGCAGAAAAGTTCCTCAGCTTGCCAGGCCACCCTATGAAGAACCGATTTGAAAACTTAGCTAATGGGTGGTTGAAAAGAAGTAGTTTTATCCACCAGGCCAAACGACTATGCAGAGAAACCACCGATCTTCCCACGGTTGGTATCCCCCTGACAACTATTAAAGAGCAAACTCCATGGAAAGATGAACATAGACTATCGCTACAAATCCAGACAAAAGTGAGAGGAATATTTGACAAGGAAGAACAGAACAGTGTACAGCGCAGAACAGCCACTCTCGGCTTCCTTGATGACGAATACCCACAGGATCTCTGGATCCGAGTCTACACAGATGGGTCAGCACATAATGCTGTTCTAAATGGAGGAGCGGGAGTGTATATAGAATACCCAAATAATACTATGGACACGGCCAGAGTTGCAACAGGAAAGTACTGCTATAACTATGATGCTGAAATTGAGGCAATCAAGAGAGCAACAGAGAAATTTCAAAATACCAGCCATGGTACACATCCTGTGGTGATATTGACAGATGCAAAATCAGTAATAGAGGCGCTCCTGTCTGGGAAATTGCCAGTTCTAATGACACTACTTTCTGAACTTAGCAGTCAGCATAAGGTCACCATACAGTGGATACCATCCCACTGTGGAGTACCTGGAAACGACAGAGCTGATTGACTGGCTAAGGAAGGAGCAAAAGAAGAAAAACCTGATGTGCCCATTACATACCACCAAAAGAAAAGAATGATCAAATCAGTCAGAAGGCCACCAAACCCTACTCAAGACGATTACCACGTTATGGACAGACCAGAACAGGTCATTATTCTGCGCCTCAGAACAGGACACAATAGATTACGCAACCAAATGCATACAAAATTCAAGATTGGTGACTCAGCCATGTGCACATGTGGTTTGGCAGACAGCAGAGCACATACTCCAGGACTGCCAAAACTACAACATATCCAGGCGAACCTTCTGGCCTAGAGAGACAACAGTGGAAGATAAACTCTATGGACCGTTGAGTGAACTAAAAAAGACGGTTAGATTCATACAAAGACAACATTGCAGTTATAGACATATTTCAGGAGAACGAAAGAAGAATAAGAATCTCACTAAACATGTTTGATTACATCTCACTAACAGTGTTTCCACTTATTCTGACTCTTTAAATGTGTCCTTTGATTACATCTCACGAACCATGTTTGATTACATCTCACTAACTATGTTTGATTACATCTCATGAACCATGTTTGATTACATCTCACGAACCATGTTTGATTACATCTCACGAACCATGTTTGATTACATCTCACTAACCATGTTTGATTACATCTCACTAACCATGTTTGATTACATCTCACTAACCATGTTTGATTACATCTCACTAGCCATGTTTCCACTTATTCTGATTCATTATCTGTGACAATTGATTACATCTCACTAACCATGTTTCCACTTATTCTGATTCATTATATGTGACAATTGATTACATCTCACTAACCGTGTTTTTGATTAATCTCACTAACTATGTTTGATTACATCTCACTAACCCTGTTTGATTATATTTCACTCTAAAGGTCCTTGATTTCATCGCACTAACAATCCTTGATTCCATCTCACTAACCGTGTTTGATTACATCCCACTAACCATCCTTGAATACAACTAACTAACCGTCCTTGATTACATCTCAGTAACCATCCTTGTTTACATCTTACTAACCGTCCTTGATTACATATCACTATACATGTTTAATTACATCTCACTAACCATGTTTGATTACATCTCACTAAACATGTCTGATTACATCTCACTAACCGTGTTTGATTACATTTCACTTACCGTCCTTGATTACACCTCACCAACCATTCCGACTCATTATCTTTGTCCTGTGATTACATATCACTAACCGTGTTTGATTACATCTCACTAACCGTGTTTGATTACATCTCACTGACCGTGTTTGATTACATCTCACTAACCGTGTTTGATTACATCCCACTTACCGTCCTTGATTACATCTCACTTACCGTCCTTGATTACACCTCACCAACCATTCCGACTCATTATCTTTGTCCTGTGGCTACATCTCACTAACCGTGTTTGATTACATCTCACTAACCATGTTTGATTACATCTCACGTGCCGTCCTTGATTACACCTCACCAACCATTCCGACTCATTATCTTTGTCCTGTGGCTACATCTCACTAACCGTGTTTGATTACATCTCACTAACCATGTTTGATTACATCTCACGTGCCGTCCTTGATTACACCTCACCAACCATTCCGACTCATTACCTTTGTCCTGTGACTACATCTCACTAACGGTGTCTCCAACCATTCCGACTCATTACCTTTGTCCTGTGACTACATCTCACTAACGGTGTCTCCAACCATTCCGACTCATTACCTTTGTCCTGTGACTACATCTCACTAACGGTGTCTCCAACCATTCCGACTCATTACCTTTGTCCTTTGTCTCACTAACACGACTCAGGCCAACGAAATGTGATAGCCCTAGCACATTACAGACCCATAGGAGGCAACTGTTCGAGACAAATGTGGGAAACCCAGTTTACGGACGACTTCTTCCTCTTCTTCTTCTTTCGTTCGCTGACTGAGGACTTATTTGCATGGTTTTCACATGTTTGTTTTTTATTTTTTATTTTTGCATATCCTTTACAGGACATCGCTGTCAACATCAGCATCTTTCAGCTGTATGTTGATTTCTTGGTAAGATTACGCTCAGTAGTTTGCCATTGCTTTCTGAGCGGCCGGCTCAGTTATCCCGCAAGTCACCAATGGGGGTCGAACCGCTCCCAGCTCTCGCCCTGCCATGAGACTTTGCGTGATAAACGGGATTACGGAGAAAGTGTTGTAATCCCTCGGCCAGAGAGACCGGCTTTCACATATGTACTGGTCTAAAAACTTGTCCCTATATCTCATCCACCCACGCCTGGAAATATCGGCCTAAGATACTGACCTCCTCTTCCCCCCACCCCCCACCACAACCTTCAAGTAGGACACCATAAAATGCGTTTGTGTGTAATGTTAAAAACACACCAACACGCACTCTAAAGAAAGTGGGATATATAGTGTTACAGTCACTCACACTCAATGGCTAGGCGTGTGAAGAAGGGCAGACTAGGAACACTGCAATCGCAAGTGATAATAAGCCTAATGTCTATACCAGGTGGTGGTGACATACCTGTGGAACTAGTCCGCGCAGGAAGATAAGCTTTAGTCCATATCTACCATGTCTGTATGAGCAGATCTGGAATAGCGCCATTTGGCCCAAAGCACGGAAGAGAACAATCTACATGCCCGTACCAAAAGAAAGACAATTTAAAACTGTGCACCAATTATCGTAACATCGGACTGGTAAGTAATGCCAGCAAAACCCTCTTGCGAAACATCACGAAGAGGATTGAAAGTAAATTAGAATTTGAATTACATGAAGTACAGGCAGGTTTCAGACAGGGCAGGGTAACCAGGGATCTTCAACATGAAAATCATCTTTGAGAAATGCAGAGAGTACAGTATAGATCTGCATACTTGTTTCATAGAATACAGTAAGGCCTTCGACTGTATTCAACACCAGACATTGTGGAGCATCAATGGGGTATCCAGTACATCCGATCCACCAAATTCAGTCATTAAAATACGATCAAGAAGCAGCCGTCAGAGTAGTCGGTGAAACATCAAACTGGTTTGAGGTGCAATAGGGAGTAAGACATGGCTGCATTCTCTCTCCATACCTATTCAACATTTATGCAGAAAATGTGATAAGAAATGTAAACAATGATGAGACCAGAAATAATTCTGGTGCATTTGTAATTAGTTAAAATCAAATCCCTGAACTCAGAAATGCAGATGACACAGTTAACCTCTCAAATAGTACTAACGAATTAGAAGAGCTGATTCTGTCTGTGAAAAGACACAGTCAGAGTCAAAATCTGTTTCTGAACTTGTTCACAACAAAAACAATGTCTACAGACAAAACCATTCCAACCAATCAATCAATCAGGTGCCGTCTCCTCTGTGAAGGTTGGCTGCAATGGGCCCCCACACTGTCTCTCTCGCCTTGACTGTACATTCCGTCAGGCTGATGTTCGTCCATCTCTTGATGTTATCTTCCCACTTGTATCGTTGTCTACATCTTGCTCGCTTGCCTTCCAGTATGATTTTTATAAGAGTATCATGTCTTTTAACGTGGCCGAAATATTTCACTTGCCTCCTCTTTATTTTTTTTTCATCAACTCTCTCTTCATTCCCAGTTTTTCTAAAACCTCTGCATTTCATTGTGTTTGCTTCCATGAAATACAACATATTCGTCTGAATATCCACATTTCCTGGGCTTCTATGCGACTTTCTAGTTGCTTTTTCAATGCCCAGGCTTCCGCGCCATACAGTAGCGTTGAATATACGTAGCATTTGACAATTCTCATTTTTAATGCGTTATTAATCTCTCTAGATGTTAATACTGATTTCATGCCGTTGAAAGCATTCCTATTCTCTTTTTGATTTCTATTTCACTTCTGCCATTATCTGTTATTATATGTTCAGGATAGGAGAAACTTGTTACTTGTTCTAGTATCTGCCCGTTTACTGTGATGTTCAGTGGTGACCTTTCCTTCTCACTGCTAAATATCGTAGCATTTGTCTTTTTGGATGTTAATATCTAAGCCACATTCTGCACTGTGCCTATTTACTTCTTCCACTAGGTCTTGTAACTCTTGCTCACTTTCTGCTAGTAAGACGGTATCGTCAGCATACCTAAGATTGTTTATGATTCTTCCATTGATGTTAAGTGCAGGCATTTCAACTTGTTTAAAAATTCTTTCTGTGTATAGGTTGAAGAGGCTTGGGGACAGTACACGTCCCTGTCGTACTCCTCTTTTTATCTCTATTGGCGACGAATAGTTATTTCCGCATCTAACAGATGCCACTTGTTCCCAGTACAAGTTTCTAATGAGTCTGATGTCCTTTCCGTCTACTCCTATATCTTGAAGGCACGTAATTAGTTGTTCATGTTGTACTCTTATCAAAAGCTTTCTTGTAGTCTGTGAAACAAACATATATACTTTTCTGAACTTCTATATATTTTTCAATTAACATCCTCAAACAGATAATTGCTTCTCTGGTGCCGCTGTTTTTGCGGAACCCAAATTGTTCTTCAGCTACTACCTCGTCTATTTTATGTTGAATTTTTTCTTGTATGACCTTGAGTAGTATCTTAGTTATGTGGCTCATTAAGCTAATAATTCTGTAATCCTCACACTCAACAGCTCTTGGCTTCTTCGGTAGTGTGATGAAAATGGATGTTTTCAAATCCTTGGGGATGTACCAAGTATTTTATATATATAATTACATAATTCTGTGATAGTATCAATGCCAAAGCTGGATAAGGATTTTATCATCTCTGTTGTTATCTTGTCAGGACCTGCAGCCTTTCCTTCTTTCATCTTTTTAATAGCCTCTTCTACTTCATCCATTAATATTTTTGGTCCATCTTGAGTATAATACAATGTTGGTCTATTGACCTTGTTGTCTCAGAATAAATCTTCTGTGTACTCTGTCCATCTTTTTATTATGTCAGTGTTATTAGTTATAATTTCTCCATTTTCCCCCTCTAATACAACCGTTTCCTGTTATATTATTTTTCTTCTTTGTAAATCTTTTTATATGTTCATGTAATTCTTCCGAGTTGTGTTTTATTTCC
Source organism: Cepaea hortensis (assembly GCA_963921405.1). NCBI lineage: Eukaryota > Metazoa > Mollusca > Gastropoda > Stylommatophora > Helicidae > Cepaea > Cepaea hortensis. The sequence goes on from OY992878.1 coordinate 107,483,394, forward strand.
AGATCTATTTCTTTGCATTGTTGCTGCAACCACTCTTCTTTGGCAACTCTGCACATGTGACGTATTTCTCTATCTATTAATATATACTCTGGAGTGTTCTTTGCTTTCTTTCTTTGAGTTATTTTACACAAGATTTCATCGGTTATCCATTATTGCTATTTCTTATTTATCTTCACATGCAAGGTGGTATTTGCAATCTGAATACTGGTTTTTACACTTTCCCATTTTGGTATTCCAATCAGAGATAACAATTAACAACGAATAAATTGAAAATGCCACATACTGATAATATCTCTGGCTCCATAACCAACAACAGTGGGACTGTGTTAATGAATTCAGACGCAGGCCGGCATTGCAGAGAGTAGTAAGAACCCAAGGCAAAACACTAGCAAACAAGTTATCACATTTTTTGAGGACATGCATCTTTCCTGTAGCAACATGAACGTCCGTCAAGGACAATTTCACAATCACTAAAGAAGAAAATTGGGGCGTGTGAGCTCAAATGCTACATAAAAGCTCTTAGAATACCGTTGACCAAACAGGAGAAAAATACTTAAATTCTTTTTGTTTTAAATGTTGCATAAGCCTTACAGGACGTTGCAGTCAACACCAGCATTTTTCAGCTGCTGTTGATGTACTAGGCAAGTTTTACGTTCAGTAGTTTGTCACTGCTTTCTAACGACCGGCTCCCATACCAACACGTCATAACACAACGTGACACGGTCTGCTGCACAAATCGGTCGCAGCTGAGTTTCGAATGCCTGGTAAGCGGCTCACGAACCGCGTTCGCAAGCCTTTAGCCACGGAGACGGCGCTTAAACTCTACAAGACCTGGATATCGAAGAAAACTGGCTCATAATAAGTACTGTGACTCAGAAGCTGACATACTTTGACTTTGGCCATATAAACGTCAGAGTGATGTGGAAGGAACAGTGGTGACAAGTATAGTTCCCGGTACCAGAGGCAGGCTCAACCAGCACGAAGGTGGACACGGGACATTGTAGACACCTGTGACATGAGAGTGATAGAGGCAGGTGAGCTGGCCAGAGACAGACAGGCTTGGCGACATGCCGTGATGACAGCGACGTTCTGTGAAGCACCGGCTACATCTATCTATACCAATGTGTTTTGTGTCGTTTGGACATCTCATCTCATACACAGCACCACATGGGGGCCGTAGTTTTCACTACTTTGCCTTTAAAGCTTTCACTTCTAGCGTTTTCTCTAATATTTACTTTCGTCCTCTCTTCAACGAGTGCCCATCCATACACAAGCAGATTTTATGATGTGCTGCTTGAAGAGCGATGGCGGGGAATTGTGTGCCCGCGTACAATGAGACTAACTACTTTCGGGCGGCAAGTTCTAGCCCAGCTGGCAGATAACATCCAAGATTAGTCGACATAAAGAAACACACACGCAGCCCGAGTGGCCGGGGAACGGCAGCCAGTCGCCTCTAGGGAGGAATAGATCCTGCAAATGAAGAATCAATTTGCCAGAGGCACATAAAATCGCTTCTGTATCAAGCCCGCCACATGGTCAAAACATAAAACAAAGAACCGTCATAAATACATCCAGCGTGTCGTCGAGAATGTTCAATTGTTTAATTCCTTTTCAAGATCGTTGGAAAGGGCCAGGGACATTAGCATGGGATCTCCCCTCACTTCCCTGAAACACTATTATTATTTAATTAAATACATAGAAACCAGGAGGATCGGTGTGTGTATGCAGCAGAAAGGCATCGATGCATGCCAACACAGCACTCCGGACACGAATTATGAAATAAATAAATAGAACGGTCGTCTCATAGCTTCATCCACTGTATATTTGCTTCGTTGTGTCTCTATCTTAAGGTATATACTCAAAAAACTGTATGTATATCTCACATATGCGCGGACCAGTGCGCACACAGAGAACACATGGTGCACGCGCGCGCGCACACACACACACACACACACACACACACACAATCATGGTGTGTAGAAGAAAATAAAGCGTAGTATAACTTTATATTGTGCCCACTTATGTTCATCATTATCATCATGAAGCAAGTTCTGGACAGACCGTCGCTCTCACCAATGCCGGCAAAAGAGACTTCATCTTCGCCAATCTCCCGCCCCATATATGTTCATACTCATAGTATATTTTCTGTCTTTTGTGATCCCTCATGCATGTTCATACTCATGGTATCTTTACTGTCCTGTGTCAACCCTCATGCATGTTCATGCTATCTTTACTGTCCTGTGCCATCCCTCATGCATGTTCATGCTCATGGTGTCTTTACTGTCCTGTGTTATCCCTCATGCATTTTCATGCTCATGGTATCTTCACTGTCCTGTGTCAACCCTCATGCATTATCATACTCATTGTGTCGTTACTGTCCTGTGTCAACCCTCATGCATTTTCATACTCATAGTGTCTCTACTGTCCTGTGTCAACCCTCATGCATTTTCATACTCACAGTATCTTTACTGTCCTGTGTCAACCCTCATGCATTTTCATGCTCATGGTGTCCTGTGTCAACCCTCATGCATTATCATACTCATTGTGTCGTTACTGTCCTGTGTCAACCCTCATGCATTTTCATACTCATAGTGTCTTTACTGTCCTGTGTCAACCCTCATGCATTTTCATACTCACAGTATCTTTACTGTCCTGTGTCAACCCTCATGCATATTCATACTCATGGTGTCTTTACTGTACTGTGTCATCCCTCATGCATTTTCATGCTCATGGTGTAATTACTGTCATGTGTCAACCCTCATGCATTTTCATACTCATGGTATAATTACTGTCATGTGTCAACCCTCATGCATTTTCATACTCATGGTGTCTTTACTGTCCTGTGTCAACCCTCATGCATTTTCATACTCACAGTATCTTTACTGTCCTGTGTCAACCCTCATGCATTTTCATACTCATAGTGTCTTTACTGTCCTGTGTCAACCCTCATGCATTTTCATACTCACAGTATCTTTACTGTCCTGTGTCAACCCTCATGCATTTTCATGCTCATGGTGTCTTTACTGTCCTGTGTCAACCCTCATGCATTATCATACTCATTGTGTCGTTACTGTCCTGTGTCAACCCTCATGCATTTTCATACTCATAGTGTCTTTACTGTCCTGTGTCAACCCTCATGCATTTTCATACTCACAGTATCTTTACTGTCCTGTGTCAACCCTCATGCATATTCATACTCATGGTGTCTTTACTGTCCTGTGTCAACCCTCATGCATGTTCATGCTCATGGTGTAATTACTGTCCTGTGTCAACCCTCATGCATTTTCATACTCATGGTGTCTTTACTGTCCTGTGTCATCCCTCATGCATTTTCATACTCACTCACGGTGTCTTTACTGTCCTGTGTCAACTCTCATGCATTTTCATGCTCATGGTGTCTTTACTGTCCTTTGTCAACCCTCATGCATTTTCATACTCATAGTGTCTTTACTGTCCTGTATCAACCCTCATGCATTTTCATACTCATGGTGTCTTTACTGTCCTGTGTCAACCCTCATGCATTTTGACACTCATAGTGTCTTTACTGTCCTGTGTCAACCCTCATGCATGTTCATGCTCGTGGTGTCTTTACTGCCCTGTGCCAACCTTCATGCATTTTCATACTCATGGTGTCTTTACTGCCCTGTGTCAACCCTCATGCATTTTCATACTCATGGTGTCTTTACTGTCTTGTGTCAACCCTCATGCATTTTATACTCATTGTGTCTTTACTGTCCTGTGTCAACCGTCGCTGTGATCGAACCCCGCTGTGGTATAATAAAACGTCCTTACCCTTTCCTATTTATGGACTCCCTTAAAAATAAACAAACCCTTACAATTACTGTTTAAGTAACTTACTTAATGTAGGAGAAAATAAAACAGCGATAGACTGACCGTGGCACAGCTAAATTTATTTTGGCTTGTTTTCTCTCCCTTATCTGGCCAATCCTGGCGAGGGGGAAAACAAAGACTGAAGCGGCCATTTCTAGTCAAGACACCACGCAAGAAAGTCGACCTTTCCCTTCGGGGAGAAGGTATTTTGCCTTAAAAACATGATTCTCTTCAAGCTATTGGTATGTTATCTACATTATTAAGATATATTTATGTATTACATTGACCAGTATGTTTAATTAAGAATTAGTTACAATTCTCTTAAACCAGGCTGGATGATGTTTACTAAGGAAACACAGGTGGGCGCCACGCTGTAATTTTTCCTATGTCTTCAAATCCCTATGTTAATATCTTTTATAGGCATTATGAACTTATATCTAACTAAATAGTGTTTATAACCTATGAATAGTATGTGTACTGTAGTACATAGAGTATCAACTCTCATGTCAGAAACTCTTTTCAATTTAGGAAAGACTCCTGATTCATACTTCAGAGAAGAAAACTCGTTTCTGCCAATTTCATAGTCCTATGAAAAATAACTTCTATGCAATGGAACTATATATCCCTATCAATGCTTAGAAATCTGCAAATAATTTATGTACTGTAGAGATTGGACTTTAAAGAAACATTTTCTCAATGTAGGAGCAGACTCTTGATTTCATACTGCACAAGTAGAGAACTGGTGTCTGCCACCTTCAAATATCCTATGTAGTGTAAATGCACTGGTAAGGATGTCTCTGAACTTGTTTTATCCATGCGGGGACATACAAATGATTACGCATATTCCTGACTCTTACTTAGTCAGGGGATAAAATATTTTGCCACATTATAATCTGTAACTTGGAAATATAGTGCTAAATTTTAGTACCATTCTTTTGTTAACAGATTAGTAACCACTCCATATGAGGGTGAACATATAATCATTTCATAAAATAGTGTTAGGGACAGGCCATGGTTGAATATAAATTCATGAACAATTAAACGCGTGATGTAAGTGCATGTTCGGATAGGATTCACTCCGCATCGCCTCACCGTAGTAGAAACAGAAGCGAAGATTGATGTGAATAAATTGCTTGCAATATTCAGAAGACTGGACCATGCGGCATAAGTTATTCTTATAAATACCCTCCGAATAATAGCAGTCATTGGCAAAACATATCACAGCGATTACTATCCTCATGTGCTGTACGCAGTGGGGGAAAACAATGGATGTTTTAGTTCATGAAGATAATTCAAAAACCAGGCTCCCTGCATCATCATTATGATTATTATGTATGATTATCATGTACTTAATATCAGAGAAATGTACATGTATGTTTTTTTTTTGGTATGAGAATTTTCTCTGTTCTGATTGTTACTTTTTACTGTGGGAAGATACATTTTAATGTTGCACCTTGGGATTAGAGGATGTTGATGTAAGAATCCATGTGTTTGTCAGTACTTTAAGAAGCCAAGGTTGAATAGTCTTGACCTAATGATGATTATAGTGCCGAAAGGAAGACACGGCATTAGAAACCACAGGGATTCTGTATAGGCTATTCTCTTCAAGTAATGAGAGAGACAATATCAACATGTTGTATGGACAGAATGACTTCACCCATCTAATAGTCCCAGTAACAACAGAACAAAATATAAGTGAGAAAATATCTTACTCACTATGAAGAGTCAGAATGGCTCAACTCAGCAATGAGGGACAGTGGAACATGGACACCCACTCCTTTCCCCTTCTCCCCTTGTTGTTTTGTATTTGTGTTTGTAATTGTGTTGTAAACCTTTTATCATAACACAGTAGGTTAATGCTAGTGTTGTATTCTTTGTCATCCCTTTTCTATAGAAGAGAAGCAGGTGGTGGTTGAATTTGGTGGGACTATATCACGACCACTGGATCCTGGGTCAACAGCCATAAAGTGAATGTCCAAACCATAGTCTGGATCTAGCAATACCTCAATGTTTACTGCGGCACTCAATAGCTCCATAGCGAGCAACAGATAAATTAGAAGACAACTGACTGGGTGAGTGATTAAGTCCTATTTTAGTAGGAATATCCAGGATGGACTTCAAGATCTAATAATCTACAAAGATGAAGATCATCAGAGTACTGACAACAGTGTATCGTTTGCGTTACTTCTGAGAAGTATCACCAATGGCCTCATCATTCAACCAAGTCAGTGAAACTGGGACAATCCTTCTTCAAGTTACTAAAACTAACAACAGTGAGTAACCTTCAACTGTTGGTTGGATTACCAAGTTAATATCCACAATGGATAAGTCTTCGAAAGAACATCTCACAGCTGCAAAAGTCAAACATAAGGTTCCAGCCATGCAACACCAAGTTCTAGCTATGAACACCAACTCAAACAAATGGGAAGAGACACTGAAACAACATTATAGCCAATACAAACAAATGTACCAACTTCAGAACATCTGAACCATAACTACACCAGATTACCTCAAGGTCCAAAACCTGAACACCATCAAAAGAACCATATGAAAGCAGCTAGATGAGTAAATGCCTTTACGCCTGCAACCAAAGGAATCACCTGATGGCTTGCAAACCTGGATATGTGGTGGAGTAATATTCTTCAGTTACATGCCTGCAGCAGAATCTTCAGATGAAACCAAATGAATGATTCACCACTGTATGTTCTACACAGAAATGGAATGAATGAGAACTCTATGCTGGTCCCATGTCAGCCTAACTGCCCATCATCAAGTGTGGGATGGCCTATCAACATGAACCGGGTGTGTGACAAAGCCTTTTGAACTAAATTGGGAAACGGTTAACATAAACCGAGCTGTTGGACAGTCGTCATCTTTTCATCGATAAGATGATATAGGGAAGAACCTTCTGCAGAGCTTAAGTTGCATATCCTGAAAGTATGACAGACCTAGGCATCAATTTCAATTGGAACACAACCCAAATGGCAACCGAGTATTCTTAAATTCAGTCTCATGGAGAGAATATGTGCTTATGTATAATTCTATTCTTGGATTATGGATTAGAAACATTCGCCAGCCAACTTCGGTGGACATACTGTGAGTAGAAAATGACTGTGAGTATAATTCTGCACGGATAATTATGGACATTAACTGCTTTGCACTGGAGAAGAATGCCCATCCGCAACGCCTAAATGAACACTATAATTAATTAATTTAATTATTAGTATCAACTGTTTTCATGAGTGTGGTTTTCTTCAATGACAGGAAAAGGGTAAAGATTGTTTTACATGGTAATGGTGTACACCTAAAGGGTTATGTTATGACATATATGTATAATATTTTGACACCCACTCATTATTTTTAAATATGAGAATTGTACATGGTGTCAGAAATAAATGTATGTATGTTGGGTTTCTGCACCTAGACCAATGTGATTTTATCTAGGTACAATGAGTCAAGTTAGCAGAACCAATTTGTGGTTGTTGTGTTGTTTGTAATAACCTTGTTTTTTTCTGGGGTCACTGGGTACTATGTTGTAATACTGCATATCATTCCCATGCCTGTCTGAAAATGCATAGTGTTTATTACACATCTATATATGTAATTGCAGATCTTGAGTTAATACCTGAACTGTTTGTCCAAAAGTGTTGTGTACATCAAGTAAATGTGGTGTCCAATAAGTGGTTGTTTATATATTGTGAGCAATCAATATCCTTCTAGCATCTATAGTTAATTTAAAGGGTGATGAAGTGGGAAGGGAAACCTACACACAGATGCCATTGTTTCAAGGATGGAACTCTTTCCTCCTGGGATTTGTGGTAAATATCCCTGATCACCCTGCATTCTTACCAGTGACAGAGAATCAATAATACCCCCTAGACATTTTAACGAATCATTCTCAGGAATTAAAATCCACATCCCACACCCGCCCTATCTTCTAGGAACCATACATTCCAGCACTATCCTGTCTAAACATCTCTGCCGTTTGATGTAACCAAAGCATTTTAGTTTCAGGGATATGGTGTATGGTTGTTTTCTTCGATGAAAGGAGCTATCAAAATGCCGACATTCTTTTCCGTTTGATCCACGGTATTCTAAGAATTTGGTTCGTGAAACATCCTATCTTATTCTACAAGTTTCTGTCATGTGCCTCTCTTTTTTATTTCATGCATGTCGGAAATAACAGATCTCTGTGCCTGTCTTACGTTATATTAAAACCTTAACTTTATTTCATGTTGTCTCCTTAAGTTTTAATGTTTAAACGATCGTAGCTATTGTCATTGCTGTTCTCTTACGAACATTTCGTTTCCTACCAAGTATTCTGGCAGTTTTTATTTTATTTAATAATTTCTGGAGTGGCTGTTTTGTTTCTTCTTTTAAAGCCTAGTCATTTGAAAATGTTATTGTATTAATACGCCCCATGTTTACTTGAAGTTCCAAGTTAAATACCTTCAATTACTTGTGTCATCATTTCTGAGTGCACATTAAATAGTCCGAGGGATAGCAAACATTCCTGACGCACTTCTTTTCCGGTTGTGTATTTTAGTTCTTATTTCATGTACAAACTATTTTAGCTTACAGCGGCTAAATCTGAGGACAAACTCTTTCGAGATGTCAACATGCTCAAGTTGACTGCTGTTTTCTTTGGAACTATTAAAGCTAACGTCTGGTGGTGTAGGAAGGAGAAGAACATGTTTAATGTACAAATCTAACAATTTCTTATTCTATTATTGTCTGTTTTAATACCTTATGTGCGATTATATCAAATGTTCTAATATGAAATGTTTTAATATTGCATGTTCTAACATCTTAGGTTCTAATATCTTATGATCTACTCATGGTGTCTTCAACAATGTGATTCGGGATACCTATAATTTGAGTCCAAGTGCATTTGCCCCATCAGAGAGACGCTGTCGTCATTTGGAGACGGACCGACGAACAGACAGACGGACGGGCGCACGGAGAGACAGACGGACGGATGGAGAGACAGACGGGCAGAGAGATGTAATTTTCATACAATCGAATGTCATAAATCACTTTCACTGAATATTAGAAACAGTGGGGACACATTATATGGAACATGTTGTGTTGTATGGCAGTGGATCTTGGAATGTAAACGAACAAATTAGGAAGTTCTTGGAAACACAGGAGATGTAGTTTCTAAGACGAATATTGCGAATACCTTGGACTGTCAGAGTAAGTAACAACGGTTGCTTGGAATATGTTAGTGAACGCAGAACATAGAACGTTACAATAAGAAACAGACAAATCAAATCAAATCAACTGTATTTTTAAAGGGTCACACATTGGGCACGCAGGCCCGTCTTACATTCGGTCCATCCAATCACTCGTCTTTCGTTCATCAAGAGCATTATACATTTATATAAGAAGAAAAATAAACATTGTGAAATGAATAGACAGAGATCTCTAGTGACATAATGGGAAGAGGGCGTAGGAGAACGTAACAATAAGAAACAGGCAGAGATCTCTAGTGACATAATGGGAAGAGGGCATTGGAGAACGTTAACAATAAGAAACAGGCAGAGATCTCTAGTCACATAATGGGGAAAATGGCGCTGGAGAACGTAACAATAAGAAACAGACAGAGACCTCTAGTCACATAATGGGAAGAGGGCGTAGGAGAACGTAACAATAAGAAACAGGCAGAGATCTCTAGTGACATAATGGGAAGAGGGCATTGGAGAACGTTAACAATAAGAAGCAGGCAGAGATCTCTAGTCACATAATGGGGGAAATGGCGCTGGAGAACGTAACAATAAGAAACAGACAGAGACCTCTAGTCACATAACGGGAAGAAGGCGTTGGAGAACACCCTGACGACAGGACAGATCAGCGGTAAAAGAGGTAGAATGAGACTGACAAATAGTATGCTGATTGATCTAAGACAGTAGCACAAAGGATATTATCCATAAAATTAATTCAGAACACCGATGACCAGGTGAAGAGACAGCAACGCTTACAACATTTGGCACATAAGTGATGATGATGATGATGATGATGATGATGATGATGATGATGATGATGATGATGATGATTGCATGGTTTCCCTCCGTCTCATAATAAAGTTAATTACCGACTAGTTCTGTTAAAGCGCTTTTGTCCTTGCTCCGAACATTGGAGGAACGGCATTGGGTCACTGCAAGCCAGCGACCTAACAAACATGGGACCTCAATACCTAGCATAACGAGCATGTAACCTCACAACAAACAGTATCACATGTAAAGATAACACACACAGAGAGAGAGAGAGAGAGAGAGAGAGAGAGAGAGAGAGAGAGAGAGAGAGAGAGAGAGAGAGAGAGAGAGAAAATCTATTAAGAAAAACAAACCAGCAGGGTGGAAATGGCTGACCGACGCGACGGGAAGGCAATTATGGACAGGCGCGGTGGGTTATATGTGCGCACTGAGTGGTATACATCATGCCAGGGGCGAGGTATTGAACGCAGCGGTCGCTCCCTTCTTTCTTCATGTCCGTGTGTAGAGTCCAGGCTATCTATTGGGCAGCTACGCAGCAACATAGGCTATAGATCATACAGGATGGCTGAACTATTGTGAAGGGATTAGTTTGATACAGTTCAGTGTCCCTGAGGGCGCTGGGCTGCAGTCTGTTGACAATGAAACACATTAAACTCTCACAGGAAACCACGGCATACCAGGCCGAACCCCAACCTGATTAAACCGCCCGTGCTGTGCTGAATTACAGCCTAGTTTACTTAGTTGCATATCTTTCACAGGACGTCGCAGTCAAGCATACATTGTTTGGCTGCTTGTGATTCCTTGACAAGTTTACGTTCAGTAGCTTGCCATTGATTTCAGAATGACCTAGTTACATACTAATGTGCCCCTCCGTGGATGTGGGGTTCTAATTTGAGAGGGGAAGTAGCGCTCAGCGGCACAATTCCACTGGAACTGTTGCTTTGGTACCAGATCGATGGACAAGTCTCTATATCAGCAGATAATAGATGGAAGTCCTTCTTAGGGTGATGGTGAAGGCACCAGAGTTCAGAGTTACAACCCAATCTTCCTGGAGTTTCACCAAACAACCAACCCCAGCCAACCAACACGGTTAAGTGTTTGGGCCAACTTCACAACCATTACGGGTTGCACTGAACTGCCAGTATTGCCTGTCCTTAGCTAAGATATCAGAGTTGAAAAACATCTTTAGTCCTACTCTTGATGTTATGCTTCCATTTAAACCGTTTTCTTCCTCCTTTTTGCTAACCTGTGTAAAAACAGCATTGAATTCGCCAAGTCTAGAGCAAAAATTCTCCATTTGAGCACAATCTTAAAAGATTTCAGGTGGCTTTTGTCACGCGTAGCTGTGGCCTGCTGCTGGTGATCATGTTCGCAAAATTACCACGTGAAAGGCTTTTGCTTTTAATTTTAACATCATTAAAGTGTCACGACGCGTCCAGCATTCGCATACATATTTATCTAAATATATCGTCTATAATCCCAAAGTCATACCCGGATTAAGGGCTCAAATTTCTGTTCGAATAAAACCATCCTCTGTCCCTCTGGTGTCTGCGACTCCTAATATGTCTACCATCATATTGCTGGCATCTATAATTAGATTGGTTAGTGGTTAACAGAAGTGACGCAACTGCAATCAGGACAAGCCCATAAGCGCCCCTCTCCTATAGTAGATCAGTAGAAATGAAGTATATGGGTGATAACTTCAGTGACCCTCTAGTTGTCAGAAGAGCAAACACGTCACCACCATCGACACTAGCGCTCCTCTCCTACAGTAGATCAGTAGAAATGAAGTATATGGGTGATAACTACTTCCGTAACACTCTGGTTGTCAGAACAGCAAACACGTCACCACCATCGACATTAGCGCTCCTCTCCTATAGTAGATCAGTAGAAATGAAGTATATGGGTGATAACTACTTCTGTAACACTCTGGTTGTCAGAACAGCAAACACTTCACCACCATCGTCACTAGTGCTAGTTCCACTGCCATCGTCAACATGTGCCATGCTGGTAAGCGTGAGCGACCATGTTTTGCCAACTCACTCGATCACCAGAGTCGTGGATCAGCTCAGCCATCCTGTCTCGACCATACAACGTGACCAAGCCATCCAGGTATTTACTTCTCCCCCCCCCCCCCCCCCACTTGTTCTCTTCCCCTCCATCTTGCTAGTTGTCACCAAGTTCTCCAATGTATTTCTTCTCATAACGTGCCCAAAGAATTGTGACTGTCTACGTCTAATTCCACTGTGTATGTTATGCCCCTTCAGTCTGAACATCGTTGTCTCAGTGCACGCTGCATCATGACACATAGATTTGTTCCTGGCCGCTTGCACTACTGCGGATCTGTTCATTTGAATATTACTGAATATAAACGCCCTGTAAGACAACCAATCTTCCCCCTCAATGCCATGGACTCTCGTATGTCCAGGGCAGTATGCCAATACACATTTCAGTTGCTTTGTCGGGCTAACGAAAGGCACCCATGCATACTAAGGCCATCTGTTGAGGCTTTCCTTATTGCCCATAAGTCAAACTGCACAGCCACTTTTGCATAAATAGTGCCTACGAGGCATTGGAGCGCAGCAGTTAACTGCCTCCAATTCCATCCTGGATCTGGATGTTGTGACCACTTGAGATGTGCTGTGTTTGTACAGTTCTATCCTCTACTGTGGCCGTAAACCCTCATCACGAGCGTATCTAGCGTAGTACTCACCCATCAGTGTAAATAATGACATCCTAATCAATTAAATAGAGGTTTGTGACAATCGCGCTTAAACTTCCTGTCCGTTAACGAAGTGGTAGCGGGTTCATTCTACACACCAGTGAGTTGGGATTTAGCGTTGGATTCTCGTCAAGTAAGAACGAGAAGTCAACGGCAAAACACAGAAGGTAAAATAGCCTATAAAATTGCCTGGGTTGATCGCAACATCCTGCAGAGGATATGCAACATGCGTAAACAAATTCTGGAAGCAGTCTTTGCTTGCCTTTTCCAACCCCTGTTTACACTTCCTCCCGGGGTAATTACATTGTGGCAGTGATTGGGTCCACTATATGTCCATTCATCCTCGCGGAGTATACCCTCAGCACGGTCACTTGCCCAATTGCAGACTGCTTGTGTCATTCACACCTGCTTCATGAGGAGGGACCATTTTACTGGAATCTTTTATTATACAGTACCAAGCCTTCCAGGTATCGGAGCTTGGCATGAGTAGAGATCTATACCCTTTTGTCATTTTTAAAACGCAAATTCCAGAATTTATAAAGACGTTCATATGTTCCTATCTCAGACTGCAATGATTTCCACGTTTCATGGTTAAGTAATTGGCATGGTTACAAGCAAGTGGTTTAGCCTCTTCCTAACTTCAGCCTCATTAAAAAACAACAGGGTCGACTTCATTACACCGAGTCTTATTCCATGTGGCTCGCTTAGTCTCTCTCCGCAGGGCGGTTCGCCGAGAGCGAGGCACAAAGTACGAAGTACGTAGCTTCAGAAGTCCCCGAGATTCTAGTGGACGATCATCATTCAGGGCAGTAAGGCCGGCCTAAGCAGTAACTGATTCAAGGCTGTGTCTTGTCTACTGTGAGTGTCGCTACCGCTTTCCTGAGATCTGACTTTGAAATCCCAGACTACAGAAGGTTTGTAATGGGATAAGTCAGATATGTCTCCCCAGAGATCTCAGTTATTACCCCCGTGCAGTTAGTTGTAGCAGTGAGTGACCCTGGCAACATGTACTATTATATGTGTTACCCATGTTTCATGTATTGTTTAACTCTCTTGATCTGCCGGCACTGTGTGGAAGGGGTTACGGACGCAATTCGCAATCCCGCATACAGCGTTCGAAGCACGCGATTTGGCACCAGACCGCATTGTGTTGGTTTTTATAAAATGGTATGGGTGCCGGTCGTTCAGATAGCAATGATAAACTACTGAACGTAAACTTGCCAAGAAATCGCAAACCGCCAAAATAATGATGAGGTTGACTGCGGCGTCCTGTAAACGATATGCAACTTTTTTTTTTTTTTTAAATCTCTCTAGAGGTTAATACTTTTTGATACTTACGAATATATGTTTGGCTATTTCTATTCTCTTGTGATTTCTGTTTGCCTTCTGACATAATCGGTTATTACATATCCATGGAAGGCGAAAGTTGCTACCTGTTCTAATATTTTCCTGTCCACTGTCAATTTTATCGTTAGCCACTCCTTTTCATGGCTGCTTTATGTGTGTGTGTGTGTGTGGGGGGGGGGGGTGTTGTGTTTGTGTGTGTGTCTCTCTCTATCTCTTTGTGACCACTCCTTTGAATCGCGCTGAGAGTCCAGTGTTCGTTTTCAGACCAGGACAGCAGTTTGTCCGGAAACCTGTCGGGGTCATCGCTGGAGCTACAGAGTTTGTGCGTGCGCGATGCTCGCGGCAGCCACTCACTAAAGGGATACGATTTAATTAAACCACTTCCACACAGTCTGTCTTAGGAAGCTATTGAAGATTAAATGGTAAGACAAGATCCCAGACACTGAAGAGCATCCATGCCCAGTATCCACATTCTACTAATGAAGAATCAGATTCCCTGGACTGGTCACTTGACTCGCATGCCAGATCACAAACCCCCTAAAATATTACGGTGAGCTGCGCTGTGGTAAACGCTCCCATAGCGGCTAGGGGAACCTCTTTAAAGACACTCTGAAGATCTCACTAAAAGCTTTTGGAATTCATCACGACACTTGGGAGACTGTTTCCAAAGACCGAAATTCGTGGCGTATATCATTACGCAAGGGTGTAGTCACGTGTGAAGCAAACAGGACTGCAAGAGCTGTGAAAAAAGGCTGGACAAAAACAAAACAGAAAAAAAACCTGCAGGAGATCCTCCACATGGAATGTCAAACATTCTTTGCCCACATTGTCAAAGAATATTTCGAGGCCTTACCAGCCATTTTAGAACTGACGGCTCCAAACTTTCAATCCCACTGGATGTAATGAATGGCCATCATCATTCTCGATGGACAAACACCACCAAGGGACACGGTTGACAGCCTCTGGCATCGTACTTAATCAGCTGGAAGAGTCAGCCTGGAAAGATATGGTAACAGAGTTGCCGTAGGCAGCAACGTTCACCAGTAGAAGAGAAGAAGTGGTTTTCACACCTGACGCTGCTGGCTTTCTCCCGCTGAACAGTTTCAAGGTCGATTGCTTGTCAAGGAAAACACCCGGCACTTTTCATTCAAGTACGTTCCCTCCTCACGTTTCCCCAGTAGGTGAAAACAGGAAGGCAGGCTTACGCCGTACTATTTCTAGACATACATATCAAGGTTTAGAAGGGGAAAAAAGCGGTGTGAAAAAGAGCAAATTAATAAAACGCATGCGGCAAGACGGGAGCGGGTTACATACATACTCACTCATTCACCCACTCACCTGTTTTCATTAGTATAATCATAACGAGGCTGAGGATCTGGATCGTGGCCGTTCACATCGTAGCTGGCATTTTCATCCTGTGTAGAAGAGAGAAACCCCTGCATTACCCAACGTGCGTGTCGTGGTGTGTGACAACAGACACTGAACACGAGCGTCTACATACTGGACGACTACACGTCTCTGTTTGTGTATATTACTGGATGAATAGACTATTGCATAATAGTTGAATGTGTTAGTATCTGCATGTAAACATGTTTTTGGAGTTCGTGAACTCATTTTATGCGAAATCCAACAGCATACGTTGATCAGTGTCTTCCTGGGTAAACAAAATACTTTCATGTTTCTTCTCTGCATCTTTTCTTCCCCATCTTCGTCTTTATCGTTCTCGCTGGAACTCATACCTCCACGAACATGTCTCTAAATGAAAGTCAGGTTCATGATATTCCAGTAGTTTATTTGTAGGATGAATTTGGCTGATCCCAAATTTGTTTACGTTTTCAATTCTGTAAGTCGGCCTGGGATTGAAGACAAGTGGCCATCATCAAAGATCCGGCGAAACTATCTTGAACTTGGGTTCCAAATTACATTAGCGTTGTTCATAACAGAATATGATATGTGGAGCGGTAGCTTTAGCTTGTGTTACATATAACATTAACTTAGTTCACAACAATATGTGATATATGTAGTCACCAGTGTCCAGTTGCCTGGTATAGAAGACCAGACAATGAAAGTGTCCAGGGGCAGTCACTGCCAGACTGGTAATGAGTTGATTGGTACGGATTAATGGACACTGTCTCCGGTGTAAGAGATGTTTCGGTGGCCGCAATAAACACAGCCGCAGATAATCAAAGTTCACAGGAAGTCGTTGCTGGTGGTCTCCCGAGGCGTCTGCCAGAACGAATAACCAATGACTGTTGACACGATGTGCCAGACTCTCTAAATAGCTATTATGTCCCAAAATAAGTTCAGCGACCACAGACAACGCATTAGTTAGAGAATGCAATCCACTCAGGTCCTAGCGTAGAACAGACGCAATATAGACATTCAGGGTCCGATATAGACAGACAGGGTTCGATACAGACAGACAAGTTTCGTGTAGCTTTCTTTGCCAAAATTTTTAACTTGTGGATTTCAATATTTACAGAGATAATGTATTTAAGCAGTGAGAAGACCAGGACTCAACATTAGAGAAAAATCAATAAGCAGCATAGAAGACGATACCATTTTGTTGATTAAGAAAGAGCAGCATTTACAAGAATTAGTACATCGAGTACAGAACCTAAGTTATGAACATGACTTATACACAATATAAATAATGAAAATGACTTAGACATCAATATAAATAATGAAAATGACGTAGAAATCAATATAAGTGATGAAAATGATTTAGACATCAATATAAATAAAGTAAATACCTATTAATACACAGGGCAGGGCAGTTGAGCAAAGTACAGTAATTGGAAAGACATCAGAACAGGCTAATAGTTTTACTTATCTAGGGCTTTTAGTAACAGGCGATGGCAGGAGTGAGGCAAATCAAGAACAATAAGAAAGTAGAAAAGACCACAGTGACCCTCAACTATATGATGCAACTTCTGACATATACACACAATAATGTTACATCTACTCATTACTGTATGTTGCAGAAACACCTGACCAACATAATAACACAAATAAAAATGTATGGTAAATGTATGGCTAGTATGATTTGCAGTTGCAATCCCGAAATTCACTGTCTCTGGAAGATGTCTGTGATGTACCGGATAGAGAGCCCTTCTAGCCGACGCAAGGTAGCGGGGCAATCGTTTCCAGAATGAGATATCAACTTAAAGACGAAATTACTGTGTGAACGGACAATGGAGTGAATTTTGGTCATAAGTTAAACTTGTGCTGGGATTAGATCATATATAAAGTGAATAGCAGACCGTGTCGCGTGGTGTTATAACGTGTTGGTATGGGAGCCGGTCGATCAGAAAGCAATGGCAAACTACTGAACGTAAAATTTGCCTAGTACATCAACAGCAGCTGAAAAATGTTCGTGTTGACTGCAACGTCCTGCAAGGAATATGCAACATGAACAAAAAAGTGAATAAGTAATTTTTGACTTCAGTTGAACGTGTGCTAGGATTAGTCCATTTGATATGTGAATGAGTACAATTTAAATCTTGTTAGTGGGGCGAGTGAGCACAAACAGAGCAATGAAACCCTAGACGTCCAATTGCTACCTGAACCCCAAAGGGGAAGTAATGAATAGTGAAATGTGCTGGTTATAAAAGGCGTCTAAAGACGGCTGGTGAATTGGCTTACAAAGAGCTTGACATGTGTGGTTGTGGCCTTATAGGAATCATAGACGCAAACTATTTGGAGTCATAAAGGCAAAAGAAAAAAAAGAAAAAAAAAGAGGATAAATCCGAAGCTCTGGAATAGTGAAGGTCTAATTGAAGAATTGTAAATGGAAGAATGTACAACCGGGTGAAATCATACTTGCACAACAGAAGAGACCGAGTACAGATAGACGGACTTAAAGAGCAAGTTCTACTGCGTCACGGTGTCCCCCAGAGTAGAATCATGACCACACTCTTTTCCTAATCTTCATCGATGACTTTGTTACTGAACTTTTTAATGTTTTTAAAATTTTTATTTAATTTTTTTATTTTATGCTGCAGATCCTTTACAGGACGTTGCAGTCAACACCAGCATTTTTCAGCGGCTATTGATGTACTAGGCAAGTTTTTACTTTAAGTAGTTTGCCATTGCTTTCTGAACGACCGGCTCATATATCCCCGTAAGTTACTAGCGCGGCGTGAACCTCTGCCGATTCTCGCAGCTGCTGTTTTTCCCATGTGGATATACGGGATAACTAACAATGTCGTTAACCACTTGGCCAGGGAGACCAGCTTCTACCACATGGAATTAAAGCGGCAATGTACGCTGATGAGCTGGATCTATGGAGCACAAATGAACACGCATCAGTGGCCACCAGATCGCTACAAAGAGCTGTAGATGCATTAGTTGCATGGACAAATAGATGGTGTCAGCATAAACCCTGACAAGTGCAGTACCACTCTATTTATAATCTCTTCACAACAAAAGACAGGCAGATAAATGGAATATCCCTGAGAGAAGATAAAGACTCAACATACCGTGCAGTAACGTCTGATGACAGGCTGACATGGAGAAAGCACATCAACAAAGCAGTAGAAAAAGCCAGAAGTCATCCTGAGAAAACTAAGTGGAACCACATGGGAAGCCAGCGGGAAAATACTTAGCGAAGTCTATCAGCAGAGGATACGACCACACCTGGAATACGGGTTTACAGTATGCTGTTCGGAATTAAAAACCACATTACAAGAGCTGGACAAGGTGCGAAATCAAGCACTTAGTATCACCGCGGGAGGGGTGAGATCAAACCCTATAGTAGAGATGAAAAAAAGGGGGGGGGGGGCACAAGCACTGAGAGAGCGCAGAGATACGAAGACGCTAATACAAGCAGAAAAGTTCCTCAGTACGCCACCCCAATATGTAGAAAAGATTTGAAAACCTAGCTATGGGGCGGTTGACAAAAAAGCACTTTTATCCACGAGGGAGTTGGTTTCACTCTGAAAACTATCCCAGAACAAATTGCACGGAGAGAGGAACATAGACTATCACTGCAAATCCTGACAAAGGTGAAAGGAATATACCTCAAGATAAAGATAAATAAAGGCGAACAACACAGAACAGCCACTCTCAGTTTCCTTCATAAAGAATACTCACAAGATCTCTGGATCCGAGTCTACATAGATGGGTCAGCACAAAATTATGTTCTAAATAGAGGAACAAAACAATACACAATAAATTACGCAACCACATATATACACAACTCAAGAATGGTGAATCAGCCAATTCACGTATGGATTTGCGCTGCAGACAGTATATTACATACTCCAAAACTGCCCAAAATACGACATATCTAGGCAAACCTTCTAGTCTAGAGAAACAATAGTTGAAGATAAACTCCATGGACCACTGACCTAATAAAGACAGTGAAGTTCATACAAGAAACAACATTGTAGTTATACAAATTTCAAGCAAACGAAAGAAGAACAAAACCAGATAACGTTGTCTTTAAAAGATCAGTGACGGTTCAGAAACTACGTGATGAAGATGAAAAACTTATTATTCAAACAGAAGTAAAGTATATATATATATATATATACTAAAGAAAACCTACCAAATAGTATAGAAATGACAAATGCTGGCCTTAGTCATACGCACGCACGCGAATATTTGATACATGTGTAAATAATGCTGCAATAAATGGAATGCTGCAATAAATGGAGGGGGGGGGGGGAGAGAAGCTGGTGCATATGTAGATATCGTAAGCAAGTCCATCGGAAATGTTAGCTCTAAGGATATAAGGTAGAAAATATTGCAATGATGACAGTTGCTGCAGCTGAAGAACTTATACAATCATCTGACAGTTGCCATCCAGTAGTAATTTGTTCTAATGCAGTCTTGCTCCAAGCACACAAGTCCAACAGGCACTCAAAACGACACGATCTACTGTCCTACAGATAACTATGTATGTAGAACTATTATGCGGTGGATCCCATCCCATTGCGGTATACTAGGATATGACTGGGCTGACAAACTAGCCAAAGAATGCGCTGGGACATAAGATTGAGATTTTTCAAACACATTAAAAAAATTAAGTTGCATTGTCCTTCACATGACGTAGCAGTCAACCCCAGCATTTTCGCTGTTCGTGATTCGTGAGCATATTTTACGTTCAGCAGTTTGCCACTCCTTTCTAAACGACCGGCTCCTATATCTTTTTTCGAAAAAAAACCGCAACAGAGCAATTACTAAATACCAGTAAGGTACACAACCAGTGGTGCCATTGACAGATGCAAAATCAGTACTCGATTAGCTCATGTCTGGAAAATTGCTGAAATGCTATATAGAACCATTTTTGCTGTATGGCAGCGAATCTTGGAATGTAAATGAACAAATTAGGAAGAGCTTAGAAGCAACAGAGATGTGTTTTTGAGACGAATGTTGTGAATTCCTTGGACTTCCGGAGTAACTAACAACGACTGCCTGAGACAGCCTAATGAAACTAGAACATTATATACAACAATAACAATAAGACAGAGACAAACAGCTGTCTTCGGTCATGTGATGAGAAGAGAAGCATTGAAGAACATCATGACAACTGGAAAGATCGAGGGGAAGAGAGGCAGGCCAAGAGAAATGATGCTGGATGGATTGAGACTGTGCCATGGAGGAATACCATCAGCAGAGTTGATCCGGAACACCAAAGACCGAGATCTGTGGAGAGCCATGAACGCCTACGCCAGGGCACTTGATGATGATGATGAACGCACCACACATGAAGCATTGCTGACACGTCCCTTTTGAAAGGTAAATTTAAACAAACAGGCGTGTGTGTCGTTTGTGTCGGGCATGCGAGAGAAGAAACAAGAGGAAGAGAGAATGAGCTAGAGAAGGTGAAAGAAAGAGATACTGAGAAAGAATCAAAGAGAGAGAATGTGAGTGTGGGATGGTAGTAACAAGGAGCGCGAAAAGAAAAAAAACATATATTTTTCCTTTGATGTAACCATTGTTTCTGTTTTCTTACTTCTGAATAACAATCATTGTTCTCTGAATACGGTGAATTAAATTTAGATTTATTTTGATAATGACATCAAAATTCAATCTGATTACCGTGTTGGTAAAACACTCACACTTGTTTCTGTGCGAGCCTCTTTTGAGCAAGCTGAGAAAGATAGCGAACGGCACAGCCTTCGCCATGTTGTGTTAATGTGCGTGGACGTACGAGAAAACTTCTGAAATTCTGCTCGCCAATAGTTCCGCTAGTGGAACTGTTCCGACAAAAATATGCAACGTACCTAGCATGTAATATCAATTTCTCTATATACATCACACAAACTACCATAACTTGTTGGTTTTTTATATCAACGACATCATAACCTTTCATTTCATTATAACTTGTACATATTTTTCAACTGTAGAAGTTATATTTTTTTTCTTCACATTTTTAAGACGGCATACTAGGTCTAACATAATGTAATAGCATCAATAATTTTATATTTTACTACGGAATAATCCGTATGTTTCTAAAGTTGTCAAATATACTCTATTTCTGGTATAGAAAACAACAAAACTGCTATCTCAATATTTTTGTCTATAGCTACTGCTGTACTGAATCTAACCTAACCTGTAAGATTACAGTTCACATCATGGGATCAGTAGTCGAGTCGATAGAACCCCGGACTTGGGTCCAGGTGATACTGGATCAAGCCTCAATGAGTGCAATTATTTTTTTATAAATATAAATTCGTTCACTCGCTCTAAACTCAACCGTAGTCCATCACATTTTGATATCGTTGACTTTTTTTTTCTTTTTTTTCTTCTGGAAATTAATATTTTAGGTATGTGCGAAACGAGATGGACAGGAGCAGGCATCAAGATAGAAGAAGAATTCAAGATTATTTATTCTGGAGGTGAAGATCGTCATAGGGGAGTGGCAATTATTTTGGACCGGAAAACATCAAAATCTGTTCAAGGATATTGGGCCGTGTCGGACAAAGTTCTACTAGTTAAATTAAGTGGCAGACCTTTTAGCATAAATATTATTCAAGTATATGCCCCAACAGGATAATCCAGTGAAGATAGTGTAGAAGAATTTTATAATGGCATAAAGTCTGCCTTAAAGAAATGTAAAAATTCAGAAATAAACATCATAATAGTAATATTAATAGGGGACGTCAATGCAAAAGTAGGAAATCAAAGGGATAGATACACAGTAGGAAACTATGGTTTAGGAGAGATACAGCTACTTCTTCTTGTCATTAGATTAGCAACACCAATTCTCCCACTCCCATTTAGACACAGGGAGAGTTAGATTAAACACCATGACATCATGTTAATTACATCTCAGATTTCTCGTAGGAAACCATCATCCCATCATTAAATATAATTTACTTACGACCATTTAATTTAATGAGATTACAGGTTAGTTAAAATGATAACTTAGCTAGAAATTATGACCATCATGACTAAAATTTAGATTAAGGGAACAAACACATTTCACTTCATTTTGGTTATTTCCTAGATTATCTTCCCTTAGTTAGTGGAGTTCACCACACCAAAGTAGAGTAGATCATTCATGTAGAGTAGGTAAAATACTAACGATTGCCTTAAGCAATCAATTCAGTTTGTAAATAATGTAAAAACAGTACTGATATACAGTACGACAATTAGGCTCTACGCTTGTTTAGGGTAAGCCAATATTTTTTATTTTACTATGTTATTTCATTTTAATGACATAAATGTTTCTAAAACCTTGATGTGTGAATGAGCGAGCGAAAGACGAGAATAAGGACAGAATGAATGAATTAAATATGTATGCATAACAATGGTGCAATTTTTGTTGCCGCACCAAAGAGTTTTTATGATTTGTCTTCGTCTTCTATGTAACACATGTGCTTGTGTAATTTTACGTGTGTAGTTGCTATAATTCCATTACAGCAATAGGAATATTTTCCAGCGACTCAGATCGGCAGAGCAGTCATGAATTAATCATACGCATTCGTTCGTGACTGTATAAACCAACCTGCGATGCTTGAAAATGTCAATTCACATAAATTATAGACATACACCTATGTTTGTGATTTAAACATGCATTAAATATAAATAAACACGCAAACAACCAGATATACTCACAGATAAAAATGCAAACAGCAATATACGGAAGGGGGAAAAACTCATGCACAGGGGACATAATACACTTACTAAACGTTGATAACACATTGAAAGACTTAGCCACAAACGGGAGTTAGAAAGGTGAACATCAGCAAACACACAACATGTAATAGTTGGAGAAACATTACATGAGAGCATGAATTTATATTCATGTATTGTCCCCGTGACAGGGGCAATCTGTGCAGATTGTCGGTCAATCGACATTTTGAAAAGCAGGTCTTTCAGACATTTGAGCTTTGGTTCGTTACAGCTCCCATATATGTAATGTGAATTAATGTTGAATCTAGCCAACAATACAGTTGTGCAGCACTGATTAATCAGGCAGTGGATAAGTACGACAGTGTGACATCAGATGTTGATAAGTTAGTGACTATACCCAAGACATGATTAGTTAACCCTAAGCCAGCACTTTGACAAAATTAGACCCGACTAATTTTTCTTAGATGTTACGCTACATTGCGTCACACCTAACAACTAAAATTTGGTGACGCAATACAGAGGGGAGGAGAGCGTGTCAAAGTGTTGTGTAAATGATATAAGTAGGACAAGGACAGAAGTAAGGAAAGGACAGAGACAGGACATAGATAAGGAACTGTAGGAGAGAATGGATAGAGACAGGACATAGATAAGGACTGGTATTAGAGAATAGACAGATAGAGACAGTAGAAGGACGTAGACCTTCAACCAGCTATAAGACAGGACACAGGACACAGACGTGTCATAAACAGGACATAACGGGAATCTACCACACGGATAGGATAAGGGACGTTAACCACGGGGAACTACCCGTAAACAGACTGAACGATAGTACGACTTAGGTTAACGAGTACGAGACTCTAGACTACGTGACAAGTGACCAGTGACCAGCACGCAGTGCTGCTGACCGCACGGGGAATTGAGGAGCAAAGAGTAGCGAGACCTGTAAACTCAGGCAGACCGGACTCTGACTGTTGGAGCGTTCAGATGTGTGATTTCCCCTAGCGAATGTGTAGATTAGGAAGGACATAGTTAGACATAGCGAGCGAATGTATTTGAGTTGTGAGAGCGATTGATGCGATTGATATATGTATCTGTGTAGGCATTATCGCCTGATAGAAAACTGTGTGTGAGAATTACTGAAAATAAATATTACTATGGATACCATTTCTACACTCGTGTTTGTGATCGTAAGGTACGAATGAAGTGGCCAGCATTCCTGTGTGAATCCAGGTTCTTGACAGATGTCAATTGAAACGAGAAAAAGAGTGTTGAGGGGATACATAGAGCCTGTTATTTTGTATGGATGTGAAACTTGGACAATGAGCAGTCAAGCTGAAAAGCATCTGATGGCTGCAGAAATGTGGTTTCTGTGGAAAATGCAAATAATACCATGGACAGACAGAAAAACCAATGACCAAGTACTACAGGAGACAAATGAACATCGTTAACTGATTAGAGAAATTAGACGTAGACAGTCAACATTTTTTGGACATGTTATGAGAAGAAATTGATTGGAGAACTTAGTGACAACTGGCAAGATCGAAGGGAACAGACCAAGAGGAAAATACCTGGATGGCTTGGCCACATGGCATGGACGAGACAGGAACACTGAGCTGATACAAGACACTGGTGATCGAGTGAAATGGCGAGTCGTGACCGCCCACGCTTTCCGGCATGGCATATGATTGATTGATTGATTTCTGTACTGTCGCTGTTTTACACACCATATCTAAGAAGATGTTAAATCTAGACACTTTGTAACGCCGTGCCAGAATACATCATCAGTATTGCCATGGTGGTATGCGCGGGTGCGCTGGGTATATCAATCATTATCATGTGTCGTGTCGATAAGCCTTGTCACACAGAATTTGTAACGAAAACACATAACAAAACACTACCAGTCTAGTTATTAAGTATACATAAATTATACGTTGTTTTTTTTGGGTAGGTGTAGTGAAGTAATTCTTCAAGCATCATGCACCTTGTTGCTGGGCGTGGAAGTACGTGGTACATTTACCATACCAATAAGCTAAGTCTTTGTAAAACAGAGTACCACAGGCAAATCTGTCAATAAGATATAGTGGAGTATGGATGAGTAGAAGTTGCAGGGGAATTGTTGCCTAAGTTGCCTAATATAGTTGCCTAAGGAATTTGTTCTACTTATCAAAAATTCTACTTATCCAGACTGCACACAAATTTACACTAATTTACACTAATACATGTGTACCATGCAGTAGCATTGACTTAAATGATTGTGTCACTTAGGAAACACAGGTAGTGAACAAATAAATAGCAATACAATATCAGAAATGTTGAAATGTTTAGTTTTGAAAATTTCCAAATTAATTAAAGAAAAAAATCTGATTTTGCTTTGCTTCTTGACTTGTGAAAAATGTCTTCCCAATGCCTGTTTAAAGGCACAAAATGTTGAGACTGCATCATCTGAACATCCATTCTGCATCATGTAAATGTCAATTTTGTCAATTGATGCCAAAATATCTGACTGCGATACGGGTTGTGCATGCAGCCCACAGTCATCCTCATCATCAGAGTCAGGGTTGGAAAGGTCTGTTGGTTGAATGACTGGCATACATAGCCCTATAATATCAGTGCTTGAAAGAGTGGCACTAGTAGAAACATCATTGTCAATGTTCACAAACTCCTCTGGATCAATCTTCAGCTCTTTATACAATCTAGCATGTAATGGCCCCACTGAAATGTCAGTAACTGCTCACTGATGGAGTGGAATTCTCATTTACAGAGACATGTACTGCAGGTAAGAAGCCAGCCTGTGTAAAGCAGTTTGCAATAGTTGCTGGTAAAAGTCTGTCCCATGAAGATTTTAACATAAGAATAGCATCAAGAAGGGTTATCTTGAAATCATCACAAATGAGGTCAGCATCCATATGACCCACAAGTTTTTACAACATTGTGGATCTATAAAGAACTTTCAGATTTTGAATGATACCTTGATCACAAGGCTGAAGTATTGATGTGGCATTAAGTGGCAGAAACAAAAGCTCTCTTGCCTTCAGATTGTTAATTTTTGTGTGGGCTGAATAATTTTCAACAATTAAAAGAACCTTTCTTTGTTTACACACCATTGAATAATCAAATTCTTGTAGCCACTCATTGAACAGTTCTGATATCATCCATGCCTTTGAATCGGCTCTGTAATTCACACTCAATGTTTTCAGGCCTTTGAAACAACGAGGATTTTTAAATTATCCAATCACAAATAAAGGCCATTTTTCACTACCATCCATATTGGAACACACAACCAATGTTATTATTTCTTTTGATTCCCCCCCCCCCCCCCATGACACTTGTCATTTTTGAAAGAAAATATATCAGGTAGCAATCTCCAAAATAATCCAGTTTCATCGGCATTAAATGCATCCGCAGAATTATATTTAGCTAAAGTAGGTCTGAGCACGTCTTCTGTCCATGAGTGAGTCGTTGCTTCGTCGACTGACTGTTTCTCTCCATACACATTCTTGTAAGTGATGCAGTGTCGTTTTGTTAAACGATCCAATCAGCCAGCACTACAATTCCAATCTGTCTGACATCCAAGACGTGCACATTTTTCTGCTTTCGCAATAAGTAAAGGCCCATTTACTGATACATTTGCCGATCTAATCACAGTGAACCATTTTAAAAGGGCAGCATTAATAAAATCGCATGCAGCAATTCTTCTCGCTCTATGCCTATAACTGTCGATTTAACATTCGAAAAACAATTGTTTGTAGCAGTATTTATGCTTTAAAATGCCGGAAAGTGTCGATGTTGGAATACCAAATTCTCTAGCTATATCCACTTTCTTCTTCCCACTATGTTCAACCTCTTCCAACAGCTCAATCTTTCTTTTTAAAGTCAAAGTTTTAAGCTTTCGTCCACTAGCAGCCATTGTTGACATGTAGCAACATATTATGTACGAGATTGTTCTCCGTGCTGACTAACAATACACATTCTTTCACAAAACAAATTTTGTGTGTGTGTGTGTGTGTGTGTGTGTGTGTGTGTGTGTGTGTGTGTGTGTGTGTGTGTGTGTGTGAAATGAACAGTTCTACTTAAACGTGGACATTTATATAGTCGGTAATTCATTTGTATGTTCGACTAATCCGAAAATTCGAGTTAACCGAATTCGACTTATCAGGAATTTTTATACAAAGATAAAGAAGGATCTTGGCCGGGACCAAGCCAATAACGTTGACTTAAAGAAATTCTAGTTATCTGAGTTCGACTTAAGTGGACTCGACTGTATATAGTTGAGTTGCAAATACAGCAATCAAATGTTTCCTGCGGAAAATATTTCCACCGCCAGAGCTCCTTTGGGGTTCGTTGACTAAAAAACAGAGACCGTAAAAAGTGACACGTTTTTCGGTTTGGTTTATTGTGATATTGAGACACCGGCTGATTTTCAAGAGTCGTTCGCTGAGATGCCCCCAATTTTCAAGAACACGGAAGTGTCGAGATACGACATTGGCGAATTTATGAAAGAATACGCCAAAAAAATAAACTACTGACTACTCCACGACGGACTTTGATCGGTAGTTATTTCGGGAAGAAAGTTGTATTAGCCACCCCGCTTTTAAAGTGGTATCTATCCAACGGGTTGGTAGTTACCCACATCTACCAGACAATCGAATATCGACCGGTTAGTTGTTTTAAACAATTTGGGGAAACAGTGTCTAACGCCCGCCGCCAATGGAAAAAAAAATCCAGCTGAGGTTATTACAGTCGACACTATGAAATTGTTAGGTAATGCCGTTTACGGCAAAACACTAACCAATAAAGCAAAACATACCGCGATGTATCCTACTGCCAGGGAAAAGACACCACCAAACTAATGAATAACCCCAGGTTCAAAAGCATGACTGGTATTACAGATGATCTATTCAAAGTAGAAACTCTAAAGAAAACGGTCTGAGATCTACCTCTACAGATTGGCTTCTTTGTCTATCAGTATGCCAAGTTGCGCATGCTAGCTTTCTACTATGACTTTCTCCATAAATTTGTTTCTAAAGAAGACTACCAACTCATCAAAATGGACACTGACTCTCTCTCTCTCTCTCTCTCTACTTGGCTCTTAGCGCCGATTCACTCTCTGGGGTGGTTAGACCACACTTACGAGAAGAATATGACAGTATACAATCAGTGGTTCCCGTCTGAAGTCTGCCCTGTTCATAGAACTACCCCTAGTACTACTACCTGTCAGGACTCTCAGGACATTAAAGCCTATGAAAAGAGAACCCCTGGTCTTTTTAAATTAGAGTACGAAGGGAAGGGGATGGTCTCGTTGTGTAGTAAGACGTATATTTGTGTCGGAGATTATGATAAAATTAGTACTAAAGGTCTGACCAAAATCCACAACGTTTTGGATAAGGAAAAATTCTTGAATGCCCTCACCACCCAAGAGGCGGGTGGGGGGGGGGCAATATGGGGTTTAAGACCCACGGGACGGGTGTCTACACCTATCAACAGCATCGCGCTTCCCTATCATATTTGTATATAAAACGATAAGTACAACCTGATAATATGTCAACGATACCTATCCTTATTTAACTATGTACTGTTTGTCTATATACGTTTTCCCTGTATTAAAAATTATTATATACCTTCTTTGACTCGTTTGTTTGTTGTTTTGAATGTTGTACGCTAGACGTACCCATAATTTAAGCGGTCACTTGACCATGCCCCCTCTGATGAGTCACTAGAACACGCCTACTTTATCAAAAATCAGGAGTTATCACCCTTTGTGGATCAGGATCGATAAATGGTTGATTTATATAAGATCCACAAAAAACAGCATGCTTTATTCGCCGTCTTATACTACTAACGTGCACATTTTTTTTTTATTCAGCGTCTCTCCTCCTTGCTAAATTATGTTGAGCAGACACTAAATCTCTCTTGTTACTAGCCACGCTGTTTATCTTGCAGACAATGTTCAGGTCAGGCGCTAAAGCATAGCGTGAGTAGCAACATTGTATTTAGTTAGTCATGTTCCCCCCTCCCCCAACCCCGCCCTTTCCCAAATGTTGCAGGTGTGTTAACACTGGTTAAATGTGTCCAACAATCTGGCTGTCCTCGCGGCACCTGTATTCGATTTTTGTGCAGACTTTCCATCAGATAAAATCTAACACTGATATTATACCAAGCCTAAACCCTTTCACAATTCCCTCACAACAATTAAAAAGGCTTGGACAAGTAATCACAGTCACAATAACGATGTGCACATCAAGGGCATCAACAGCAGACAGACGGCAATGAACCGCCCTAAATATAACTCACTCACATCCTGCTTGCTACCCAGAAGTCGAAGGGTCATACTTTTGCTCAGAAAATAAGCTTCTTCGGAAGACAGGCTAAAGGTCAATGCCAGCAGACACAGAATGTGACTGCGTTTACGCCCTGGAGGTAAGGAAGGTTAAGCTGTAATGAGATCAGAAAAGCTAGGAAAGTAGGAAGGGTTCTACAGTCATGAGATCTGAAAAGCTACGAAAGTAGGAATGGTTATACAGTAATGAGATCTGAAAAGCTATGACAGTAGGAAGGATTATATAGTAATGAGATCAGAAAAGCTATGAAAGTAGGAAGGGTCATATAGTAATGAGATCATAAAAGCTACGAAAGTAGGAAGGGTTATAGTGTAATGAGATTAGACAAGCTACGAAAGCAGGAAGGGTTATATAGTAATGGGATTAGAAAAGCTAGGAAAGTAGAAAGGGTTATACAGTAATGAGATTAGAAAAGCTAACACGTTAGGAAGGGTTATACAGTAATGATATAAGAAATAACCTGGGTAGGAAGGGTTATACAGTAATGAGATTAGAAAAGCTAACACGTTAGGAAGGGTTATACAGTAATGAGATTAGAAAAGCTAACACGTTAGGAAGGGTTATACAGTAATGATATAAGAAATAACCTGGGTAGGAAGGGTTATACAGTAATAAGAACAGCTATCAAGGTAGGAAGGATTCCAAAGTAATAAGAAAAGCTACCAAGGTAGTAAGAGTTATAGTAATAAGAAAACCTACCAAGATAGGAAGGGTTCTAAAGTAATAGGAAAAGCTACCAAGGTAGGAAGGGTTATATAGTAATGAAATATGAAAAGCTACGATAGTATGAAGAGTTATATAGTAATGAAATATGAAAGGCTAACAAGGTAGGAAGGATTATATAGTAGTGAAATAAGCAAAGCTACGAAGGTATGAAGGGCTATACAGTAATAAGACCAGAAAAGCTACCAAAATATTTATCATGTGGAGGGGATATTTAAAATATGTAGACTGAGTAGAACATTAAACAAGTCGAAGAAAAAAACAAGGGAGTCAGATACTAAATTAAAAAAAACAACAACTGCGAAACTAGACATGGGGAATTAGATAACATTCGTCACAGATAAATGTGTCAGGTTTCCATCCATCCAGAGAAGTAACAAAACAACTCAAGCCAGCAAGGCGAGACCCGTCACCACTGCGCAAACCAAGATAAAGGATAACTAACTGTCTGTTAAGCCATGAAAAGTAAATTACTTCAGTTACACAATGCCAAAGAGTTTACACATAGCTTGTCGCATTATTTCAGCAAATGCGAACTGGCTGCTAGTGGCGCGCCTCGCACATGAATTCACTATTATATCTAGTTACATTTTATGGTGTGCCGTTTCAACAAGCACATGAACACAACAATAAAGCGCAGGTAATTGCAAAGACAATGTGGAATGAACACTTCAGATAAGACACCAACTTCGCCGTGGTAAGAGAATAAACAAACAAACAGAATCTATCATGTGAAGCTTGATTCGAATTTCATGTACAAATTATTTCAAAAGGCGATGATCATTATTGTTTTAATTTTTTTTTTACTAAAAGGCGAAAAACAAAGAGTAACGTTTCCGATGATTATCTTGGAGGACAGGATTCACTAGACAAACAGTTGGCAACAAACAGACGTTAAGGGCCATCCATCGCCTTCTAGCCATTAGCGCTAAAATTAGCTACCGCCTCTGCGCGTGAATAGTTTCAGATACCGTTTTTTTTACCATCCCACGCGGTTACTATCGACGGCAAGAATCTGAAAATTCCAAATATTTGCCAATTATTTTCATTTCTGAGAGAAGAAACAATCTAATAATAATTAAATGAACCTTCAAGTCTCGGATCTTTCAATAGTAAATTGCAAACATTTTTCCTGCTGTTATCAAATTTGTAACAGTGTTTCTGAGTGTTCGGACATACAAGACAGGCCTGAACAAGCAGCCGTGGTGGCACAGTAAATAGTGTACGGAAGTTTAGGCACAGCGGTACAGGTTCAAATCCTCGCCGAGGTTGGCCGGCTCAGGAGCCATATAATGGGTCTTTGGTGGAAGGGGAGTGGCTGAACACTGACGCTGATAATGTCGTGGCGTCATATACGCTACGTCCCATGACAGTTTAGTTTAGTCGACGAATCAACATCACGGCATACGGGTGTAGCCCATAAGTGTTCCGTTCTACTTCTAACTCAGGCCTGATTCCGGAGAATCTCAGCTCAGTGCACGAACTCCGTAGCACCGGCGAGAATCTTATACTACTTTGGGTAGATTTTTAACTCGAAATTTTGCCCGAGCAGAGCCGTAGGCTACTCTTTTTCGACTTTCAAGTGCCAAGGGATTCTTTACATGCGCAACAATACAGACGGGCGTCCGATCTCACTACCCAGAGACCAGGGGAAATTTTGTTACTAGAAGTCCACGTGAAAAAATCCCGACCCTCACCGTGGCTTGAACCCGGGACCTCCAGCACTCGAGGCGGACACCATACCTCGAGACCACTCACACCCCCTCCCCCCCCCCCCCCCCAATACGACAGTACCCCATACCAGTCACCGGTTGACTGCCTACACACAAACAGTCCTGGCCAGTAAGCACGCGAGTGTGGATTTACGAATTCTGATCTTTACGTGCACGAAATGACCCAATACGTTAGAAACCACCTGGTAACCCTTGGCCCCAGAACCCGATTATCCGTACATCATATTCCATATATTGCTGCCGGCATGATTGCAGCCGATAATATCAATAGATGCATTTGTGCTTTAAAACAATATCTAAGAATCTTCCTTATTCTAGATCACGGCATTACGAACTGCAGAAATCAGTTGTTTACCTTCCGATGTTTGCTTCTTGAACTGGGCAGCATCAGCAATCACCCGGTGCATCGGATTGGTGCCTCCATCTAGTTGTCCAGTGTCCAGACACAACTAAACTATACTATATGTTGGTATCTTTCTTATCTTCACCGGACCCTTAGCTTAGATACTAAACTCACTTTTCATTGTCTTATATTACGGCTTTTGCCCCAGACAGTTGTTTAAACTCAATCATGGAATTAATTTAATTAACCTTATTCCGTCTCAGACATTATTTGAAATAATTGTGACACAGACCTGTATTACTATAAAGTACCAACAGGCTTGGATATCACGTGTTCAGAATATCATGTGATATATGGAGTAACTAACGAACGTGTCGTAAGTGACATGATAAACAATCAGTGAATGCACACCAGGCAACAAGAAGACGTACTTTCTTAAGTCAGTGTTAGAAACTGACAGCGCCATGGCCATGCTGGATGTAGCGGATCAACGGGCAGTGATATGCTAGGTAAAGAATGGTAGCAAGGACACCTGGTGTGGGATAAAGACAAGCATGTAGCAGATACTGACACAGAATTAGTGTCATGTGTTAGGGCATACACGGGATCACAGCCTGATGAAGTGAATGTAGCTGCTACCTCTCCGCCGTCTCCATACTACAGGTAATTGACATACCTGTTTAAATGACGAGGGCTAAACAAGCACACCCGTCTATAGAAGTAGTGGTCTAGAGTTTGAATACGCTTGAGGTGTTTGAACAATATTATTTCAGGACACTATGTTTGCGATTATTATAATTATTATATGGAAGAAGTAACCGACCAATTTCCATGACTTGAAACATATGTGGGCTTAAGTTGCTCACCCCGTGTTTATTTAGACCACTCGATACTCGGTAGATGATTTAACAAATGTCACGCCAGCCACCTGTACATCACACATTTCCTGGTACCAATTTTAAGCTGGGTCGACTTGGGAGCTCTGGTCAATTTGTGAAAGAAAAAAAAAACATCCCCGCCTGGAGGTGAATTCGAACACATGGCTGTGGGACTGACAGACACGCATGCTGGCAACTAACGCGTGTTAATGTTATATTAATTATATAATAACAATCTTCTTCCTCTTCAAAACCGACTACTTCCTCTCCCTCTTCTTCTTCCCCTTCTCCTTCTTTTCCTCATCCTTCTTCTTCTTCTAGCTGCTCCGGGTCTGGAGCTGTCTTCGACAATCATGACTCCCATATCCTGAACATTTCAATCAAACTGATGTTGCTTATATTACTATTTGTTGCTCAGCTATTTAAGATTACCACATAAACCTTTCTCCGCGAACGGTTGCTTTGTTTGCCTAATATTTTCCCAACAAAAATCTTTTATGTTGATATACTCTTTACATTTCATTTGTCTCTTCATTATAGTGATCTGCATTATAGTGATCTTCATCATATAATGATCGATCTAGAAACATCAGTAAATATCCCGGTGTTTGATTTCTTCTCTGTCAATGATGCTCTCAACAGCCCTCTCAAAAACAGCATCCCCAATGCCTTCCGTTTCTTCATCACTTCAATACTCATTGCCCAGTATTCACATCCAAACAGAAAGATGGGCCGCAAAATAATTTTCAGTAAGCGCATTTTCATTCCCTTAATGATATTGTTGTTAACTAGGTTATGCATTCTAGTAAGAGTCATTGCTTTTGGCGACTAACAACGGCGCTGAACAAAAAGACAGCAACATAAACCTACGTGTAGATGATGGGGTGAAGCAGCACGTAGAAGTGCTGGAAGCACAGGACAGGAAAAGCAAATCTCGTTAAGCTCGAGATAATCAGAGGCTAAGTTAAGCTATGTAGCCAGCCACACGATTCGTCTCTTGCTAGCCAGACTTTTGAATGGAACGTTGGTCCGCAGCTCTTCGGGACTAATGCTCTACAGCACAACACGATCTATCCGGTTTCACAAATATTAACTCAGCAAACAGTCATTACCTAGACGCCCCTGATTACGGCAAAACAATGCACACCAGTAATGCATTTAAACATGTAGGCCATCAATAAAATATTGCAAGAGGTATATATATATATATCTTGTTATGTGAACAATGAGTGATATCTTTTAGCCAAAGTATCAGCCACTGTTCACATAAGAAGATACATACCTCTGTAGTATGCACCTGACGAGATGCAACGAAATATGCTAGGCGAGAAATCATGCGATAATTTATTGATGGCGTGTGTGTTTAAAGCCAATGATGCCTGTCAAAGCATTGCACACAATAGTCAGCCATCTTACACGCCATCCAGATATCTTGCCAACATTGTGGTATACCCATGAGATCCATGTTCCAGTGACACGCTATGGTTTATATATCGACATCGTGCCAGTGGACTTGACTTAAGCAAGGGAAAACACATCTGCTATACGTTTTAAGATGTGTCGACTCAAAAACGGCACACGAAGGGAATACAACCTTGCCGCTGCCGGGGATGGGCCCCTACACCACATTGTTTGTAGGCGACTGTACTAGCCATTTCACCACAACGACTCGTGATAGAGAGAGAGAGAGAGAGAGAGAGAGAGAGAGAGAGAGAGAGAGAGAGAGAGAGAGAGAGGGAGTGAGAGAAAGTGAGAGAGAGTGTGAGAGAGAGAGACAGAGAGAGACACAGAGAGACACAGAGAGAGTGTGAGAGAGAGAGAGAGAGAAAGAGAGAGAGAGAGGGAGAGAGAGAGAGAGAGAGAGAGTACACAAGTAGTACAAAGTGAAAATTGATAATGTTACTTCAGTGACACTGGATTGTCTGTTCTTGCGATTAACTTGTGGTTTTGTGCCAAATATTTGGATTACTAAATTAATTTCTATAACATAGTGCTTATCTTCCCATTCTTAAGAGACATATCGTGCCCAGTAGCAAATTGTAACAAGCGTTAAGGAGTTCATACTGCGGCTCCTGTCAGATGTATTCCAATAAATATTCACTCGTATTGCCTAGCTACCCGGGCGTTTTTTCGGGATCATCTGCGCGTTATTGTCTCCTGGTTTATAACAAGAATTATTAGTACCAACGGATGCTTTTTGGAAAGCTTCCAAGAACATTTGCGACGTAGTATCTGAGGCCACTGACCTATGGCTGCGTTTGGATATATTGCAGAATGTCTTCCGTGTAAATCATTGGGGAATACGTAATTTCACAAGTACAGTGCTAATTAATTAGAGCAGTGGTTCTCAACCTGCGGGGAATCCCCCCCCTGAGGGGTGGGGGTGGGTGGGTGGTGGGGGTTAGGGTTTCCAGGGGGGAGTTAGATTATTTCAAGATCGCGTTAATACAAGAACAGATTACTAGATATTGTTTTTACCTCTATACTTTTGGTTCTGTACTTTTCACGTTTCTGAAATTAGTTTTACAATGTAAGTAGTCCCGCAAATAACGTGTTATGTAGACGTCTAGACTTGTTTTAAATGCGTCATTAAATTTAGCTTCCATTTTTACGTATACTGTGTAGGGACGGGGGAGGGGGGATTTATAGGAAGGAAAAACGAAAGGGGGGGGGGATGACATTGTGAACATATGGTGAAGGGGTGCATGGGACAAAAAGGGTAGGTTGAGAACCACTGACTTAGAGTGTTAACCTTCCATGTTACTGGCGTGTACTTGCACTCACATCGTGTACAAGGCCAGAGACGGGTGTATTATCTTCTCATCCACGATAAATGGCATTATTCTAATTAACAGCTGTTACACTACCTAGGAAATCTGAAATCTATAGCTGAACACAATATAATCGGTGATTGGGCAATAACCTCGTAATTTTCTATGAACACAACTACACACGTATATTGGGAATATTCTGGATCTCGTGTATGTTCAAAGACGCATTCCAGATCTACATGATAAATCCACAATTCCGAAAATCCACAGTGGTAGCATGTGCTTGTGACCCATTCACGTCTGGACAGTCAACAATGGTAATATGTGTTTCTGATCTATCAGCGTCTGGACAGTCAACAATGGTAATATGTGCTTCTGACCTATCAACGTGTGGACAGTCAACAATGGTAATATGTGCTTCTGACCTATCAACGTGTGGACAGTCAACAATGGTAATATGTGCTTCTGACCTATCAGCGTGTGGACAGTCAACAATGGTAATATGTGCTTCTGACCTATCAACGTGTGGACAGTCAACAATGGTAATATGTGCTTCTGATCTATCAGCGTCTGGACAGTCAACAATGGTAATATGTGCTTCTGACCTATCAACGTCTGGACAGTCAACAATGGTAATATGTGCTTCTGACCTATCAACGTGTGGACAGTCAAAAATGGTAATATGTGCTTCTGACCTATCAACGTGTGGACAGTCAACAATGGTAGTATGTGCTTCTGACCGATCAGCGTCTGGAAAGTCAACAATGGTAGTATGTGCTTCTGACCGATCAGCGTCTGGAAAGTCAACAATGGTAGTATGTGCTTCTGACCGATCAGCGTCTGGACAGTCAACAATGGTAGTATGTGCTTCTGACCGATCAGTGTCTGGACAGTCAACAATGGTAGTATGTGCTTCTGACCGATCAGCGTCTGGACAGTCAACAATGGTAGTATGTGCTTCTGACCTATCAGCGTGTGGACAGTCAACAATGGCAATATGTGCTTCTGACCTATCAGCGTCTGACCCTCAACAATGATAATATGTGCTTCTGACCTATCAGCGTCTGCACAGTCAACAATGGTAATACGTGCTTCTGATCTGGGGTGAGTTAGAGAAGGAAGCTGGTGTCTGTATTTAATAAAACCGTGAGTTGAGTTGAGTCAAGAACCGACATCTCTGCACTTGGGGCATTCCCATAAGCCCCCCCCCCCTCCAGTCGTCGCCTTCAACAGCCAGCGTAGAGTTCCAGTACTAATGGTGCCTGTTCTAATCTGCTTATATGTCCGTCTTGATTTACCTCTGAGTGACAGCTGTCTACCAGATCCTATGACCTCGCCCTGCTGTCGCATTCTCTATAGACGATGATAGTCTATCTGTTCTTCCGCACTGTTCACGCTCTCCCAGAGGGCCTTCACCAGATCTGCTTTATCATGCATCAAATCACACCTCAATGATGCAGCACCAATCTTTCTGCTTGCTGATTGCCAACCACACCAGTGTCCTGGAGAAAAAATCCAGCGAATGCTTACAATCCGTGACACCTGAACTGATGCATACCATTCAGTAGGGATCATGCCAGTGTTCACCTGTGTCATCATATTTTGTGAAATCGTGAAATACTTAGTAACTTACTTGTCGTGGTAGTATTTATTATGGGATCATGGGTGTTGTGTAAACCAAGAAAATCATCTGAAAGAAGGCATTGGACATTTTGGCTCGTCACAATAATATTATGATTAAAATAAATAGAGGACAGGATAAGTGAATATATTCTAAAAGACACTCACCACTCACACCAGAATACACTCGATAATATTCGTATCTTCAGTGACGAGAAGACAAACAGCCAGACCTTACGGGTACGATTGGTATCAAGAGAAACCAGGCAAGTAAATAGAGAAAACAAGCAATTCGTCATCGTGGCGTCACGGCACGAAAAGATATTAGTACAGGAACTATAAACAGCACCAGACAAATAAGAGTGATGCATAGAGACAAGATCGTCCACACCAGTTACTGAGGCACCAAAAGAAGACACAGCTACGTTGAAGTCTCAGATTTCAGCTGTGATAAACCACAGTTCTTCTGTGCTCCCTGCCATCTTTTATTCGCGTTTGGTTATGTCACTATATTGTATGGTCATCAGAAACACACACAAATACATATTCGGAGAGAGAGAGAGAGAGAGAGAGAGAGAGAGAGAGAGAGAGAGAGAGAGAGAGAGAGAGAGAGAGAGAGAAAGAGAGAGAGAAGAGGGAGGGAGAAACATATCTGATGTGTATTTGTAGACACAAAGGAGGAAGATCTGTTGTTACGAGCAGACAACACTGTAACATGGTGTAATATTCTGTTAAAGAAATAAGAAATCTGGACAGCCTCTGCAGACAATCATCCACTTAACGAAATCTGGACAGTCTCTGGGTAATCATCCAATTACCCACTGGAAATATATCCGGGATTACATCACATAAGCTATAAGTCGTGCCATGATGTCCCCATAAAGCGACCCCCGCTTTCCACAGTAAAGATTCGGGATCCTGTGCAGGATTTAGTAGGTATTAAGGTCTTTCTCGTCGTTACCACAATGAACTGTGATTGTACCGGATCTTAGCCTCATCCTAAACAGCCCTGTCAACTAGCATATTGTTTCACAAAGCCTACCACGTTAACCACGACCGCTATCTCACGGCTCATCCAACTCATTGCATTAAGTATCACGTTTCTGGTGTTCTATTCATCTGCTACCTGGAAGAGATGGGGTACTTATGGTCTTGGGTTACGTTGGCATAATTCCACTTAGACGGTCATTGATCACTGTCGAGTAGACATTACAACAATTATAACTGCTACCCATAAGAGACGGTTTGGGCAGGCGTTACACAGAGTCAACGACACGGTTCTGTTCGGTCTGACCAACATGTGTATTAACCACATATTTCGCAAACAATGGGGAATTATAAGTTATTTAGTACAAGAAAGGGAGTGTTTAAGTTAAAACAAAAGTTCCATAAGCCTGTGGATATCCACTTTACAACTGCAGGCCATTCTGGATGTGAAGATCCCTCGACCACTGGCATCCGCCAATGTGCTACTGAAATTCCAGAGTTTGTACCTAAAGTGAGAACAGATTCATCTTGGCCATTGTTTAAGTACTGGATGTTTAACATTCACCACAGTTACTATTCATAGTTGCACGATCCATGTTCCTGTAGACACTGTTACACCCTCACATTTATCTTTACCTATGCACGTTGTCGTGCCGGCTTCGCGGCGAAGGCTTTACGGACGCAGTTCGTAATCCCGCATACCCGCGTTCGAAACACAGCTGTGGGCGATTTGGCAGCAGACCGTTTTACGTTGGCGTTTTTAAAAATGAAATGGTATGGGTGGTGGTCGTTCAGAAAGCAATGGCAAACTACTGAACGTAAACTTGCCCGGGAATCACGAACAGCCAAAAAATGCTGGGGTCGACTGCTACGTCCTGTAAAGGATATGCAAGAACTTTTTTTTTTTATGCACGTTGTCAGACCTTTTGTTTATTCGTTGAGTTGTCTTGGGTGTTTGTTTCTTTATATTACGAGGGTAAGTTAATAAGTAAGCCACAAATGGCTGTAGATAAATAACTAAATATCATAACTTGAAACCAGTTTATTTTGTTACATACATTGTCCCTTTATTTCTCAACTCAATTTCCACCAACATTGATGCACTTATCCCATCGTTTTATCAGTCCTCCCAAACCCGCTGCATAGAAAAGCGTGCCCTGTTATCATTTACCAGCCATCCCACAGAACTGTGTGACATACTTATTGACTCTCCCTCGTAACTTTTTCTACCCAGCTATGCATCGCTTTACGGGACAAACATTTGTCAGCATAAACACTGAAGACGCACCTTGGCGGGAGACATTTCGCGAATGACGCCGAAGTTGAATGTGAAGTGAGCCGAAGTTGAATGTGAAGTGAAAATGTGGTTTAGAAAACAGAGCACACAGTTCCATACAGCAGTTTTGAGAGGACTGATAAAACGATGGGAGAAGTGCATCAATGTTGGTGGAAATTATGTTGAGAAATAAAGGGACAATGTATGTAACAAAATAAACTGGTTTCAAGTTGTTATCATATTTAGTTACTTTTCTACAGCCATTTGTGGCTTCCTTATTGACTTCAGCCTCGTATTTTGTTGGCGCGTGTTTGCTTACCACAGTGAACTAGACCACATCAACTGGCAACCACACAGACCTGCCATGTTTGCTTACCGCAGTGAACTAGGCCACATCAACTGGCAACCACAAAGACCTGCCATGTTTGCTTACCGCAGTGAACTAGACCACATCAACTGGCAACCACACAGACCTGCCATGTTTGCTTACCGCAGTGAACTAGACCACATCAACTGGCAACCACACAGACCTGCCATGTTTGCTTACCGCAGTGAACTAGACCACATCAACTGGCAACCACACAGACCTGCCATGTTTGCTTACCGCAGTGAACTAGGCCACATCAACTGGCAACCACACAGACCTGCCATGTTTGCTTACCGCAGTGAACTTGACCACATCAACTGGCAACCACACAGACCTGCCATGTTTGCTTACCACAGTGAACTAGGCCACATCAACTGGCAACCACACAGACCTGCCATGTTTGCTTACCGCAGTGAACTTGACCACATCAATTGGCAACCACACAGACCTGCCATATTTGCTTACCGCAGTGAACTAGGCCACATCAACTGGCAACCACACAGACCTGCCATGTTTGCTTACCGCAGTGAACTAGGCCACATCAACTGGCAACCACACAGGCCTGCCATGTTTGCTTACAGCAGTGAACTAGGCCACATCAACTGGCAACAACACAGACCTGCCATGTTTGCTTACCGCAGTGAACTAGACCACATCAACTGGCAACAACACAGACCTGCCATGTTTGCTTACCGCAGTGAACTAGGCCACATCAACTAGCAACCACACAGACCTGCCATGTTTACTTACAGCAGTGAACTAGACCACATCAACTGGCAACCACACAGACCTGCCATGTTTGCTTACCGCAGTGAAGTAGACCACATCAACTGGCAACCACACAGACCTGCCATGTTTGCTTACCACAGTGAACTAGACCACATCAACTGGCGACCTCACAGACCTGCCATGTTTGCTTACCGCAGTGAACTAGGCCACATCAACTGGCAACCACACAGACCTGCCATGTTTGCTTACCGCAGTGAACTAGGCCACATCAACTGGCAACCACACAGACCTGCCATGTTTGCTTACCACAGTGAAGTAGGCCACATCAACTGGCAACCACACAGACATGCCATGTTTGCTTACCGCAGTGAAGTAGACCACATTAACTGGCAACCACACAGACCTGCCATGTTTGCTTACCGCAGTGAACTAGGCCACATCAACTGGCAACCACACAGACCTGCCATGTTTGCTTACCGCAGTGAACTAGACCACATCAACTGGCAACCACACAGGCCTGCCATGTTTGCTTACCGCAGTGAACTAGGCCACATCAACTGGCAACCACATAGGCCTGCCATGTTTGCTTACCGCAGTGAACTAGGCCACATCAACTGGCATCCACACAGACCTGCCATGTTTGCTTACCGCAGTGAACTAGACCACATCAACTGGCAACCACACAGACCTGCCATGTTTGCTTACCGCAGTGAACTAGGCCACATCAACTGGCAACCACACAGACCTGCCATGTTTGCTTACCGCAGTGAACTTGACCACATCAACTGGCAACCACACAGACCTGCCATGTTTGCTTACCACAGTGAACTAGGCCACATCAACTGGCAACCACACAGACCTGCCATGTTTGCTTACCGCAGTGAACTTGACCACATCAATTGGCAACCACACAGACCTGCCATATTTGCTTACCGCAGTGAACTAGGCCACATCAACTGGCAACCACACAGACCTGCCATGTTTGCTTACCGCAGTGAACTAGGCCACATCAACTGGCAACCACACAGGCCTGCCATGTTTGCTTACAGCAGTGAACTAGGCCACATCAACTGGCAACAACACAGACCTGCCATGTTTGCTTACCGCAGTGAACTAGACCACATCAACTGGCAACAACACAGACCTGCCATGTTTGCTTACCGCAGTGAACTAGGCCACATCAACTAGCAACCACACAGACCTGCCATGTTTACTTACAGCAGTGAACTAGACCACATCAACTGGCAACCACACAGACCTGCCATGTTTGCTTACCGCAGTGAAGTAGACCACATCAACTGGCAACCACACAGACCTGCCATGTTTGCTTACCACAGTGAACTAGACCACATCAACTGGCGACCTCACAGACCTGCCATGTTTGCTTACCGCAGTGAACTAGGCCACATCAACTGGCAACCACACAGACCTGCCATGTTTGCTTACCGCAGTGAACTAGGCCACATCAACTGGCAACCACACAGACCTGCCATGTTTGCTTACCACAGTGAAGTAGGCCACATCAACTGGCAACCACACAGACATGCCATGTTTGCTTACCGCAGTGAACTAGGCCACATCAACTGGCAACCACACAGACCTGCCATGTTTGCTTACCGCAGTGAACTAGACCACATCAACTGGCAACCACACAGGCCTGCCATGTTTGCTTACCGCAGTGAACTAGGCCACATCAACTGGCAACCACATAGGCCTGCCATGTTTGCTTACCGCAGTGAACTAGGCCACATCAACTGGCATCCACACAGACCTGCCATGTTTGCTTACCGCAGTGAACTAGACCACATCAACTGGCAACCACACAGACCTGCCATGTTTGCTTACCGCAGTGAACTAGACCACATCAACTGGCAACCACACAGGCCTGCCATGTTTGCTTACCGCAGTGAACTAGACCACATCAACTGGCAACCACACAGACCTGCCATGTTTGCTTACCACAGTGAACTAGGCCACATCAACTGGCAACCACACAGACCTGCCATGTTTGCTTACCGCAGTGAACTTGACCACATCAACTGGCAACCACACAGACCTGCCATGTTTGCTTACCGCAGTGAACTAGGCCACATCAACTGGCAACCACACAGACCTGCCATGTTTGCTTACCGCAGTGAACTTGACCACATCAACTGGCAACCACACAGACCTGCGATGTTTGCTTACCGCAGTGAACTAGGCCACATCAACTGGCAACCACACAGACCTGCCATGTTTGCTCACCGCAGTGAACTAGGCCACATCAACTGGCAACCACACAGACCTGCCATGTTTGCTTACCGCAGTGAACTAGGCCACATCAACTGGCAACCACACAGGCCTGCCATGTTTGCTTACCGCAGTGAACTAGGCCACATCAACTGGCAACCACACAGGCCTGCCATGTTTGCTTACCGCAGTGAACTAGACCACATCAACTGGCAACCACACAGACCTGCCATGTTTGCTTACCACAGTGAACTAGACCACATCAACTGGCAACCACACAGACCTGCCATGTTTGCTTACCGCAGTGAACTAGGCCACATCAACTGGCAACCACACAGACCTGCCATGTTTGCTTACCGCAGTGAACTAGACCACATCAACTGGCAATCACACAGACCTGCCATGTTTGCTTACCGCAGTGAACTAGACCACATCAACTGGCAACCACACAGACCTGCCATGTTTGCTTGCCGCAGTGAACTAGACCACATCAACTGGCAACCACACAGACCTCCCCTGTTTGCTTACCGCAGTGAACTAGACCACATCAACTGGCAACCACACAGACCTGCCATGTTTGCTTACCGCAGTGAACTAGACCACATCAACTGGCAACCACACAGGCCTGCCATGTTTGCTTACCGCAGTGAACTAGACCACATCAACTGGCAACCACACAGGCCTGCCATGTTTGCTTACCGCAGTGAACTAGGCCACATCAACTGGCAACCACACAGACCTGCCATGTGTGCTTACCGCAGTGAAGTAGATCACATCAACTGGCAACCACACAGACCTAATCAACTGGCAACCACACAAACCTGCCATGGCTTGCCACTAATACTCATTTGTATTACATAATAATAAAGGATAGCAACATACGATATCAGCCATGCACAATACACTGTTGCACATCATCCAGCCTTTAACTAGCTCTAAAGCAACCACACCTATACGCTTTCCTGAGTCTGAGGCACTTTCTCTTCCAATAACTGGAATTTTCAGCCAGGTGCAATATTCAATAGCGCGTTTCATTATTAATTTGTACTTGTACGCATCTGATTTTTCCGGTTACTTTTTAATGCATCGTGAATCATTATTTCTTTAAGACTAATACTTAATTAATTGTCGTCGCCATTTCATTTAACATTATTATATCTTGATACATGACTCCGC
Source organism: Cepaea hortensis (assembly GCA_963921405.1). Classification (NCBI taxonomy): domain Eukaryota; kingdom Metazoa; phylum Mollusca; class Gastropoda; order Stylommatophora; family Helicidae; genus Cepaea; species Cepaea hortensis. Next base: position 107,527,547 of record OY992878.1, read on the forward strand.
AGTATGCACCTGTGGTATAATAAAAACGTCCCTACCCTTTCCTATTTATGGACTCCCTTAAAAATACACAAACCCTTACAATTACTGTTTAAGTAACTTACTTAATGTAGGAGAAAATAAAACAGCGATAGACGGACCGTGGCAGCTTAATTAATTTGGCCTTATTTTGGCCTACATACCTGGCCAACAGTCGTCGACTGATTGTAAAACAAAGGCCAGTGTAGCCATTTTGGTCAGTACGACACAAAGAACAGACATGTAAAAGTTTTCCCTTCGGGGAGAAGGCATGTTGCCTTTCAAACCATGATTCTCTTCAAGCTATTGGTATGTTATCTACATGATTAAGATATATTTATGTATTACCTAGACCAGTATGTTTAATTAAGAATTAGTTACAATTCTCTTAAACCAGGCTGGATGATGTTTACTAAGGAAACACAGGTGGGCGCCACGCTGTAATTTTTCCTATGTCTTACAATTTCAAATCCATATGTTAATATCTTTTATAGGCATTATGAACTTATATCTAACTAAATAGTGTTTATAACCTATGAATAGTATGTGTACTGTAGTACATAGAGTATCAACTCTCATGTCAGAAACTCTTTTCAATTTAGGAAAGACTCCTGATTCATACTTCAGAGAAGAAAACTCGTTTCTGCCAATTTCATAGTCCTATGAAAAATAACTTCTATGCAATGGAACTATATATCCCTATCAATGCTTAGAAATCTGCAAATAATTTATGTACTGTAGAGATTGGACTTTAAAGAAACATTTTCTCAATGTAGGAGCAGACTCTTGATTTCATACTGCACAAGTAGAGAACTGGTGTCTGCCACCTTCAAATATCCTATGTAGTGTAAATGCACTGGTAAGGATGTCTCTGAACTTGTTTTATCCATGCGGGGACATACAAATGATTACGCATATTCCTGACTCTTACTTAGTCAGGGGATAAAATATTTTGCCACATTATAATCTGTAACTTGGAAATATAGTGCTAAATTTTAGTACCATTCTTTTGTTAACAGATTAGTAACCACTCCATATGAGGGTGAACATATAATCATTTCATAAAATAGTGTTAGGGACAGGCCATGGTTGAATATAAATTCATGAACAATTAAACGCGTGATGTAAGTGCATGTTCGGATAGGATTCACTCCGCATCGCCTCACCGTAGTAGAAACAGAAGCGAAGATTGATGTGAATAAATTGCTTGCAATATTCAGAAGACTGGACCATGCGGCATAAGTTATTCTTATAAATACCCTCCGAATAATAGCAGTCATTGGCAAAACATATCACAGTGATTACTATCCTCATGTGCTGTACGCAGTGGGGGAAAACAATGGATGTTTTAGTTCATGAAGATAATTCAAAAACCTAGGCTCCCTGCATCATCATTATGATTATTATGTATGATTATCATGTACTTAATATCAGAGAAATGTACATGTATGTTTTTTTTTTGGTATGAGAATTTTCTCTGTTCTGATTGTTACTTTTTACTGTGGGAAGATACATTTTAATGTTGCACCTTGGAATTAGAGGATGTTGATAGAAGAATTCATGTGTATGTCAGTACTTAAGAAGCCAATGGCGAATAGTCTTGACCTAAGGATGAGTATAGTGCCGAAAGGAAGACGCGGCATTAGAAACAACAGGGATTCTGTATAGGCTATTCTCTTCAAGTAATGAGAGAGACAATATCAACATGTTGGATGGACAGAATGACTTCACCCATCCAATAGTCCCAGTAACAACAGAACAAAATATAAGTGAGAAAATACCTTACTATGAAGAGTCAGAATGGCTCTACTCAGCAATGAGGGACAGTGGAACATGGACACCCACTCCTTTCCCCTTCTCCCCTTGTTGTTTTGTATTTGTGTTTGTAATTGTGTTGTAAACCTTTTATCATAACACAGTAGGTTAATGCTAGTGTTGTATTCTTTGTCATCCCTTTTCTATAGAAGAGAAGCAGGTGGTGGTTGAATTTGGTGGGACTATATCACTAACACTGGATCCTGGGTCAACAGCCATAAAGTGAATGTCCAAACCATAGTCTGGATCTAGCAATACCTCAATGTTTACTGCGGCACTCAATAGCTCCATAGCGAGCAACAGATAAATTAGAAGACAACTGACTGGGTGAGTGATTAAGTCCTATTTTAGTAGGAATATCCAGGATGGACTTCAAGATCTAATAATCTACAAAGATGAAGATCATCAGAGTACTGACAACAGTGTATCGTTTGCGTTACTTCTGAGAAGTATCACCAATGGCCTCATCATTCAACCAAGTCAGTGAAACTGGGACAATCCTTCTTCAAGTTACTAAAACTAACAACAGTGAGTAACCTTCAACTGTTGGTTGGATTACCAAGTTAATATCCACAATGGATAAGTCTTCGAAAGAACATCTCACAGCTGCAACAGTTAAAAATAAGGTTCCAGCCATGCAACACCAAAGTCTAGAATACTAGACACCAACTCAACCAAATGGGAAGAGACACTGAAACAACATTATAGCCAATACAAACAAATGTACCAACTTCAGAACATCTGAACCATAACTACACCAGATTACCGCAAGGTCCAAAACCTGAACACCATCAAAAGAACCATATGAAAGCAGCTAGATGAGTAAATGCCTTTACGCCTGCAACCAAAGGAATCACCTGATGGCTTGCAAACCTGGATATGTGGTGGAGTAATATTCTTCAGTTACATGCCTGCAGCAGAATCTTCAGATGAAACCAAATGAATGATTCACCACTGTATGTTCTACACAGAAATGGAATGAATGAGAACTCTATGCTGGTCCCATGTCAGCCTAACTGCCCATCATCAAGTGTGGGATGGCCTATCAACATGAACCGGGTGTGTGACAAAGCCTTTTGAACTAAATTGGGAAACGGTTAACATAAACCGAGCTGTTGGACAGTCGTCATCTTTTCATCGATAAGATGATATAGGGAAGAACCTTCTGCAGAGCTTAAGTTGCATCTCCTGAAAGTATGACAGACCTAGGCATAAATTTCAATTGGAACACAACCCAAATGGCAACCGAGTATTCTTAAATTCAGTCTCATGGAGAGAATATGTGCTTATGTATAATTCTATTCTTGGATTATGGATTAGAAACATTCGCCAGCCAACTTCGGTGGACATACTGTGAGTAGAAAATGACTCTGAGTATAATTCTGCACGGATAATTATGGACATTAACTGCTTTGCACTGGAGAAGAATGCCCATCCGCAACGCCTAAATGAACACTATAATTAATTAATTTAATTATTAGTATCAACTGTTTTCATGAGTGTGGTTTTCTTCAATGACAGGAAAAGGGTAAAGATTGTTTTACATGGTAATGGTGTACACCTAAAGGGTTATGTTATGACATATATGTATAATATTTTGACACCCACTCATTATTTTTAAATATGATAATTGTACATGGTGTCAGAAATAAATGTATGTATGTTGGGTTTCTGCAGCTAGACCAATGTGATTTTATCTAGGTACAATGAGTCAAGTTAGCAGAACCAATTTGTGGTTGTTGTGTTGTTTGTAATAACCTTGTTTTTTCTGGGGTCACTGGGTACTATGTTGTAATACTGCATATCATTCCCATGCCTGTCTGAAAATGCATAGTGTTTATTACACCTATATATATATGTAACTGCAGATCTTGAGTTAATACCTGAACTGTGTGTCCAAAAGTGTTGTGTACATCAAGTAAATGTGGTGTCCAACAAGTGGTTGTTTATATGTTGTGAGCAATCAATATCCTTCTAGCATCTATAGTTAATTTAAGGGTGATGAAGTGGGAAGGGAAACCTACACCCAGATGCCATTGTTTCAAGGATGGAACTCTTTCCTCCTGGGATTTGTGGTAAATATCCCTGATCACCCTGCATTCTTACCAGTGACAGAGAATCAATAATACCCCCTAGACATTTTAACGAATTATTCTCAGGAATTAAAATCCACATCCCACAGCACCTGACGAGATGCAACCAAATATGCCAGGCAATAAATCATGCAACATATTGTTTGTGACTTCTGTGTTTACATGCACTAAGTGATTACATTGTTTTGAATTATTATATCTCTTTATTCCACACACAAAAATGTGTATGTTAATTATATTGATCGCTTTTTATTCATTAGTTCTGTAGGTATCCGCATTCTCATGTTGGATTTAGATACCATGGTGCGTTTCCCTTTATTTACTGTGTTTACTTTAGTCATTATTTTACATACACACACATTACATATTTATTGCATTTGCATAGCTATAAAAAAAACACACACACACACACACACACACACACACACACACACAAATATGTATACATATTATAATTTTAGAAGTATACTCTCTATTCATGAATTCTTCATTTATTTAAAGCCTCATTAATTAATCATCACATTTCCGCCTTCTTCATTCTTAAAATTTTTCTTTGAAATTACTTCATCAGATAAAAGTACCACCCTACTTCTCCTCCTTCTTGTGTCTCCCAATGGAAAGTAGGCCTGCAACCAACTCACTACAAATCAAGGCCACGTATCCTTTGCAATTACCTGGGGTCTCCTCCGTGCCCTCCCCATATTATTGACCTATATATAATCTTCTCCAGGCGTATTAGGTCGGCTTCTGCTTCTTTACACCCGTGGGTTCCCTAGGTACGACTTGCTGGTTATCCTATTAACAGGTATCTCATTCTGTGTCCCATTCAGCGCTGGCATCTTATTCTCACCTCTCTATTCATCGCAATCTGTCTAGATCTGCTAGTGAACTCCACACTGATAATGATGTCATATCATTGTAGCCCTTCTGTTGTGTGCAGGCACCAATGAATGCATGTGTGCAGTTTATCTGCAGTTGTTGCAGTCCTTCTCCATGTTTCTGATCCATACAACAATACGGATATGACGTTAGGCTTGAATATTCTAACGTGGGTTCAATGTCTTTAGCCTGTATGTTTCGTAATTCTGTTCTGTAAAGCTGCATTATTCCCACAGATTTACCGCAGTTCCACTAATTTTATTGCTCTTTAATATTCGTTCATTATGGCCAACCCACTCACTGGCACCCACTCATGCATTGTACGGACATCCACCAGGACTCCTTATTAGTTTTCATTATCGGACCACCATCACATCTCCATTGCTTCCAGTTTCCCGCCTTACTTTCCTGTCTCCTTTTTCATGCACCACTTCCACTCATTTACCTGGGATCTTCAATGAACCGTTACCATCCACTACCCCGGTCCCCATGACCCACAGACGCCCACGGCTGTCTATATAAGAGCATCAAGGTGAAATTCATGTTAGTATAACAGCCTGATATTCTGAGATAAGTAGAAAAAAAAATGCTTTTCGAATTTTTATTTTCTCTTCATTGTTCTAATTGTTACATCCTTATATTCTTCTCATCCCGTTCTTATGCCTTGACGAAGTCACTGAAGGGTCTTTTCCGTGATAGTGTGTTGTATTTTGTGTATGTATTTGTTTGCTGATGAAGGTTAGTAGCCGCAACGTACTGTACGTTTCGTAATTCTGTTCTGTAAAGCTGCATTACTTTGTGTTATTTTATATTGTTTACACATTTATTCGCGCTATGTAAGCTCATTTTGTCAGTTGTGTACTTATTTTATTATATATAGCTGCTCTTCTCTCTCTCTCTCTCTCTCTCTCTCTCTCTTTCTCTCTCTCTCTCTCTCTCTCTCTCTCTCTCTCTCTCACACATACACACCTCTCACTTAATCTACATTGCAATCTAAATGAGTTTATAACTGCATCTGGCTGATAATTAGGAAAAGAGATATCACCTATCTCTCCGGCAAAATCTACACGCCTGGTATTTCTCACACTCGCTGTGCTAGCATCACAGCAAAGAAATACACGAGTGGAAAGCACACAGATATCATCTGGAGAGACCTAATGCCGCAGATTTCTTGCAACGCTTATAAATGAAGCTACAAGTGATTGTTTCTTTTTGCAGCAGTGCGAAGTGTTAATTCATTGCCCTCCGTGATCTATACGCTCGCGAGAACTACATTCAGAATACACTAGAAAAACCGGAGCGACGTTAAAAAGTGACAGCTGCAGAATGTAAAATAGGCCATTCCCAACGACCTGTTTAGCATTCATACGTTCAGCGGGTCTTAACCCCTCAGTTACCGCAGAGAACTGTAATATGGGATGCAGGCCAACTTCCCTGGCATTAAACTCGGCTGCATATGAATGAGGCAATAGACTCCTTAATTTTCTTCTGATGTCTTGCTGGTCAAATGACTTAACACGCCGTTTCCGTCCGGGAAATTAAGAATGATTGCAGTGGAAACCAAGAGGCCAAGAAAGTGAGAGCAGGCATCAGTCAGCAATGCCATGACACAGACGCCAGTGTTGGATGGGAGTCCCGATGTGTGTACCTTGTGCTGTATTTGATGAAACCTAGTGTGTCAGCCGCTAACGTCTTGGGCTAGTACACACAGTTTCACAATCCCGACATATCGGCCCCTGGCGTCTTGGGCTAGTACACACAGTTTCACAATCCCGACATATCGGCCCCTGGCGTCTTGGGCTAGTACACACAGTTTCACAATCCCGGCATATCGGCCCCTGGCGTCTTGGGCTAGTACACACAGTTTCACAATCCCGACATATCGGCCCCTGACGTCTTGGGCTAGTACACACAGTTTCACAATCCCGGCATATCGGCCCCTGGCGTCTTGGGCTAGTACACACAGTTTCACAATCCCGACATATCGGCCCCTGGCGTCTTGGGCTAGTACACACAGTTTCACAATCCCGACATATCGGCCCCTGGCGTCTTGGGCTAGTACACACAGTTTCACAATCCCGACATATCGGCCCCTGGCGTCTTGGGCTAGTACACACAGTTTCACAATCCCGACATATCGGCCCCTGGCGTCTTGGGCTAGTACACACAGTTTCACCATCCCGACATATCGGCCCCTGACGTCTTGGGCTAGTACACACAGTTTCACAATCCCAACATATCGGTCCCTGACGTCTTGGGCTAGTACACACAGTTTCACAATCCCGACATATCGGCCCCTGGCGTCTTGGGCTAGTACACACAGTTTCACCATCCCGACATATCGGCCCCTGGCGTCTTGGGCTAGTACACACAGTTTCACCATCCCGACATATCGGCCCCTGGCGTCTTGGGCTAGTACACACAGTTTCACAATCCCGGCATATCGGCCCCTGGCGTCTTGGGCTAGTACACACAGTTTCACAATCCCGGCATATCGGCCCCTGGCGTCTTGGGCTAGTACACACAGTTTCACAATCCCGGCATATCGGCCCCTGGCGTCTTGGGCTAGTACACACAGTTTCACCATCCCGACATATCGGCCCCTGGCGTCTTGGGCTAGTACACACAGTTTCACCATCCCGACATATCGGCCCCTGGCGTCTTGGGCTAGTACACACAGTTTCACAATCCCGACATATCGGCCCCTGACGTCTTGGGCTAGTACACACAGTTTCACAATCCCGGCATATCGGCCCCTGGCGTCTTGGGCTAGTACACACAGTTTCACAATCCCGGCATATCGGCCCCTGGCGTCTTGGGCTAGTACACACAGTTTCACCATCCCGACATATCGGCCCCTGGCGTCTTGGGCTAGTACACACAGTTTCACCATCCCGACATATCGGCCCCTGGCGTCTTGGGCTAGTACACACAGTTTCACAATCCCGACATATCGGCCCCTGGCGTCTTGGGCTAGTACACACAGTTTCACCATCCCGACATATCGGCCCCTGGCGTCTTGGGCTAGTACACACAGTTTCACAATCCCGGCATATCGGTCCCTGACGTCTTGGGCTAGTACACACAGTTTCACAATCCCGGCATATCGGTCCCTGACGTCTTGGGCTAGTACACATAGCGGGTTCAAAGGCAGCCGCAGGCGTCTTGGGAGTACACCGCTTTGGGTTGATTGTTTCTAATGGTATGAGCGTCGGCCGTTCATTAAGCAATGGCAAAACTACTTAGTGTTAAATTGCCCAGAACATTATAAACAGACCAAAAACGCTAGGGATGATTGCGATGTACTGCACAGGAAATAAATTTTTATTATGGTGTCCTACAATATCTACTAGTGTCTAGTCGTGACATAACTTTAACTATGGTGTTCTACAGTATGTACTTGTGTCTAGTCGTGACATAACTTTAACTATGGTGTTCTACAGTATCTACCAGTGTCTAGTCGTGACATAACTTTAACTATGGTGTTCTACAGTATGTACTTGTGTCTAGTCGTGACACAACTTTAACTATGGTGTTCTACAATATCTACTAGTGTCTAGTCGTGACATAACTTTAACTATGGTGTTCTACAGTCTCTACTAGTGTCTAGTCGTGACATAACTTTAACTATGGTGTTCTACAGTATGTACTTGTGTCAAGTCGTGACATAACTTTAACTATGGTGTTCTACAGTATCTACCAGTGTCTAGTCGTGACATAACTTTAACTATGGTGTTCTACAGTCTCTACCAGTGTCTAGTCGTGACATAACTTTAACTATAGTGTTCTACAGTATGTACTTGTGTCTAGTCGTGACACAACTTTAACTATGGTGTTCTACAGTCTCTACTAGTGTCTAGTCGTGACATAACTTTAACTATGGTGTTCTACAGTATGTACTTGTGTCTAGTCGTGACATAACTTTAACTATGGTGTTCTACAGTCTCTACTAGTGTCTAGTCGTGACATAACTTTAACTATGGTGTTCTACAGTATCTACCAGTGTCTAGTCGTGACATAACTTTAACTATGGTGTTCTACAGTCTCTACTAGTGTCTAGTCGTGACATAACTTTAACTATGGTGTTCTACAGTATGTACTTGTGTCTAGTCGTGACACAACTTTAACTATGGTGTTCTACATTCTCTACTAGTGTCTAGTCGTGACATAACTTTAACTATGGTGTTCTACAGTATGTACTTGTGTCTAGTCGTGACATAACTTTAACTATGGTGTTCTACAGTCTCTACTAGTGTCTAGTCGTGACATAACTTTAACTATGGTGTTCTACAGTCTCTACTAGTGTCTAGTCGTGACATAACTTTAACTATGGTGTTCTACAGTATGTACTTGTGTCTAGTCGTGCCATAACTTTAACTATGGTGTTCTACAGTCTCTACTAGTGTCTAGTCGTGACATAACTTTAACTATGGTGTTCTACAGTCTCTACTAGTGTCTAGTCGTGACATAACTTTAACTATGGTGTTCTACAGTATGTACTTGTGTCTAGTCGTGACATAACTTTAACTATGGTGTTCTACATTCTCTACTAGTGTCTAGTCGTGACATAACTTTAACTATGGTGTTCTACAGTATGTACTTGTGTCTAGTCGTGACATAACTTTAACTATGGTGTTCTACAGTATGTACTTGTGTCTAGTCGTGCCATAACTTTAACTATGGTGTTCTACAGTATGTACTTGTGTCTAGTCGTGACATAACTTTAACTATGGTGTTCTACAGTCTCTACTAGTGTCTAGTCGTGACATAACTTTACCTATGGTGTCCTACAGTATCTACTAGTGTCTAGTCGTGACATAACTTTAACTATAGTTTCCTACAGTATCTACTTATGTCTAGTTGTGATCAACCAGCCCACATCAAGCCATATGCATGTGTCTTCCTTCGCCGCTCACACCGCTGCCACGCTTTACAGCAAACCACCCACATGTATGCAGTTTATGACCCTGCTATCTGGTGTACACGCAATATGATAGATTACTGACACACAACAACAACAGAGACAGACTTATAGAGACGTTTTCCGAAAACTATAACGGGGCAACATTCTGCCAAGGACATGCAAGCCGCTGGATGACGGATGACGACGTCCAATAACTGCTATGTTATTAGCTCATTAGCTCATTTGTTCACTTCTCGCTATTAAAAAGCCCTCTAGCAGAGAGCAGCTGTGGTATGTGAAGAGCTAGGACTATCACATTTTTAGGCCTGAGTTCATTTGGGAATAAGTGGTCTGTTGTTCCCTCGAGTAGCGAATGGTGAGTGCAGGTATGGAACCGTGGACTGATCGCGCTAAGCCACAGTCTGGATAACAACCTGGCCGTGACACCCACTTCCCTCTCTGCCATCAGCTAATCTCAATTAGAGCATATTATTACCTCAAATGTCCAGTAACTGTTATTAGCTAATTTCAGCACGTCTTCATCTTCATCGTCTTCTCTTCTTCTAAGCCATCCGTTCCTTCCCTGTCTCCTGCGGCCCCCTCCTTGTTCTCCCCAAATGATTTATCGCTATCTCTTATTCTCTTCTCCGTGTGTTCTTAAATATTCTCCCCCCCCCCACCCTTCCCCATCATTAAGTTGCCCTCGGAGTTAAGATGGGATGCCCGTCTAATGAGTGTCCACTTACAGCTATACAATTATCTAATTTGTCCACATACCGGTATATTATTAGCTGATGTAGCCACTTACAGCTATATTATTAGCTAATATGTCCACTTATTGCTGCACTATTGGCTAATATGCCCACTTGTAGATAAACTGTTAGCTAATTTGTCAACTCAAAGCTGCACTATTTGCTGATTTGTCCACTTACTGCTATACTATTAGCTATTAGTCCACTTATTGTTAACCTACTAGCTAATTTATTGTCATATAGCTATAATATTAGCTAACTTGTCAACTTCAGCAATATATATATATTGGCACCTTGCCGTCTTGACAGACGATATTTGTGCTTTAAAAAGGCATAATAACTTTTACCTATGGCGGTAGCGAATGTCTCTCCATAGCACAAAACCTGGGCTAAAATGTAGAGATCATGTGTTGCTTCAGCTATACCATTAGATATTTAACCACTTACAACTATATTATTAGCTGATATGTCCACTAACTGCTCTACTATTAGTTCATTTGTCCGCAGACAGCTATATTATTAGTTAGTTTGTCCATTTACTGTTAAACCATTAGCTAATTTGTCCAATACCTTATATATTATTAGATATTGTGCCCAATAGATTATATATTATTAGATGTGCCCAATAGATTCTATATTATCGGCTAGCAATAACTGCTATAATATTATATAATGTGCCCAATAGATTCTATATTATTGAATGATGTGCCCAATAGATTTTATAGTATTAGATACTGTGCCCAATAGATTCTATATTATCAGCTAGCAATAAATGCTATATTATTAGACTGTGTTCCCAATAAATTATATATTACCAGCTAGCAATAACTGCCATATTATTAGATAATGTTTGTGATTTAAATATCTGGCTTCATTACAGTTTCCTAGAATCGACTCCTTTGTTACCACACCACGCCATGGAGGATGATGCCCTAGACTGGTCCGGATGACGTCATAATTAGTTCAAATGCCCGCAAAATGATTGGTCGAGTACCGGGCCAAGTCAGTGCCGCTTGAATTTGCAAGGCTTTAGTAGACACTTGCCATCTAGAACGTTCGAAAGACAAGTCGCCTCCCGCTTGGGAGGACAATTTAGCCCACAACATGTCACTCTCTGGAGCCTCGGTACGTTTGTAAACGCATTATGAATGTGTAACCTGTCTTTTGATAAAGTACACGTACCAATGTATTAAATATGAATTGTGGAAACTGTGAAATCAACAATTCATGTGAAAAGATGGCCTGAGTGATTGCTTTCTACTGAGCGGACATCTTTGTCTCACTGCCGATTTTCCTATGCATACAGTTTCAATTCATATGTGCAACTTATTATATGCGTTGTGAAGCTATCTCACTATCAATGCATATAAATCTGTAAATGTTCTATGTGCTGTAGAGTGTTTACTCTAAGTGCATTTCGTAAGCCTTTTCTCTATGCGGAAGAATAGTGCTATTAACGCATCTTATGGACATAAGTTCATGTTGGAGAAATAGTTCTGCTAACCTGTAACTTTAGCTATCGTGCCTTTACAGTACTGCTTCTTGTTTACATCTTAGTAACCACACAACATGTGTGATGGACATGTAATCCTTTCATGAATATGCAAGAAAAATGCCCTGTTTGATGAGTATAATCTTATGAATAAAGAAAGAAAACCGCAATATATATATATTCAAATGTTTTGCAGGACGCACCTCCCGTCCGCACTGCATCATTGTTGTCTGTGCCTGGGCGAATATTTATGTTAAGGAATTTGCCAACTGTGGCATGATGTCTTCAGACGTTCGCATCCCCAGTCCATTTACATTTCTCAATACTCAGTAGTTAACCACGTAAGCCGTCGTGATACCCTAACTAAAAATAGAATTGTAGATTCTAGATCGAGAGAGGGTAGATGAATGGTGGGGACTAAATTTGATTGGGTAACCCTTGGGCTGGTAACGCTCCTTAATACATAATTAGCCCGCCAGTCGAAGCCTTGATTCCATCCCGTAAGGACATGTTCAAGATGCAGTGGTAAAATTTGCCCAAAAGCATTCTTTAGGAGGTGGTCATCTGCACTCCAGGTACCTAAATCATTTAATATGTTATGTGTAAACCTGATGAAGTGAGAGAGAGACGAATGGCCGAGTATTTTCTTGAGAAAATGTAAAAAGAAGACAGGACTTCGGTACAGTGACTCTAAAACTGCCGCTCAAAACCTGTCATGTCTACCGCAGTGAAACATTCTTACCATGTCTATTGTCTGTCTGATTTGATGATTTACGTATGCTTATGACTGTAAACCACGCTCAATGCATATGGCAAAACCTTTGTGCGCTCTGAACATTCGTTGAGTGCCTATCATGACCATTCTTAACCAAACTGTACATCGCTCTTGAGAGTTACCTTTGGCAGTTATGTTTCAGAATGTGTGATGCTATATACTGTATGTAATTTCTCCCTTATAATGGCTGAGAATGTTTGAGTGAATGAGATGGTAATTATATAATTAACTTCTCATATTTGTAAAAGTAAAGACACTTATTATATCCATGTTTGCAGGACTGCATTGCACTGTGGAAATTAACCTACAGTGTCTGTCAGATGAATACATGGGAAGGCTCATGCTATTTGTCAGGGAAAATTCATGTTTCCTTTCATTATGTGTATTCCACATGTGAAAGCAATTCTAGTGCATGATTTCTGCCATACAATGCCTACTTCTTGGTGCTTAATCACACTGTCTGTTCTCATGGTACACCGGTCCCTGTGATCCACTCATTGTGAGAATTTACAAGATAATTGTGTGAAGCTGCCTCTGATTAGGAGTATGTGCCTATGACTTCACGGTTTTGGGGATGAACCTGGAGAAAGGATATCACCCCAAACCCCCAATTAAAATTGCACTTCATCATCAGTGAGAGGCGGGTGTTCGAATATCACACTCCCCTTTCCCCTCCCATTCCTCTCTGAATCTGTGATAGTACTGTATAACTGTGACAATGGTTCAATAGATGTAAAACACATGTTGTGCCTTTGTTTATTAACAGAGAATGAGGAAGATGGAGGAGGCCCTTTTCAATTACCAGGACAACTCTAGGGGAAGTCCTGAGCTCTAGTCTTCAACTCCAGCTGAAAAGTCAGACTCCAAAAAGACCAAAATGAACAACAGGTTGCAAATGTTCAGCCTGAATCCACTAATTCTGGCCTATACAGATGGCACTGAAGAAAAGTCTTGAATAAAAGCCTAAGACAGGGATACTCTCCAATTTTGTAAAAGCTCCAGGCTATATCTTCAAGATAAATTCAAGAAGAAACCTTAAGAGGAGAGATCACCTGGTCTTCAGCATGTCACTACTGGCTAAGAGTGGACATTAAAGGTGCACTTGGAGCTGACCCTATCACAGCTTAATATTAATAATGGCTGAAAGCTGAAGGAGCAGAAGTTAATAAATAGAGCAAATTCACAAAATGGATTAGTGTTAAGTCGGTGTGGTGATTCAGTTCCATCAGAAATCTTAGGAGTGATAGACTGTGAAGAAAGACAGCTGGGACATATTGTTCTTTTTAGATCTTCCTCCACTGGAAAAGCAAAAGAACAGTCTTGGGTGTCAACTTCATGAACAGTCAAATTTAGGTGAGATAGACAGAAAGAAGAGTGCTAGGACATATTGTTTCTTTTTAGATCTTCCTCTACTGGAAATGTAAAAGAACAGTCCTAAGTGTCAACTTCATGAACTCACCAGTGAAAAGATAGAGCTTTAAAATTTCTTTCAAGATTGTGACAGCAGGGAATAGCCTGAATTGGAAAACCATCATGGGGAGAACTGTAACCTGAGCTGTCCAACACCATCATAGGTGCTAAAAGGATGAAACAGACCAGTGGAGCAGAACGTCCCTATGCTTGCCCCAATTTATGGCTTATCTTGTGTTTCCCTCAGTAACAGTCGAAGAAAGGATTTAAGTCTAAAGTGTGGTGTAGGATAACTTATGGAGTAGAGATGTGAAGGAGGAGAGTTTATTTAGATTGATGTTTCTGTGGGGATATTGAGTGATGTGTTTGGGTTTTCATAGATAATGTCACTATAATTTGCATATAAACATATTTGAGATGTAAATTGTTGGCAGAATATGAAGCCTGAGTCTTCACTTGACCTCATCAAACATTAATAAATGATTAGTAGTAAGAAAACAGTTTTTGAGGTACATGTCTCTGTGAATGTCTTGCACATTGTTGAGAAAGAAATGTCCAACTGGTGTCGGGCATCTTCATGGTGACTGTTACTCTGCTGTTACTGTTGGTTACAGAGATTGTGAAAGTCTGTGTGGTTGTTGTCAAGTATCTTCCATGATGTATGACTTGTCTAACCTGTTGGTGTGATCATTCTTTGTGAATGTTTATCCAACTGTTGTCAAGATCTTCTCATGTTGTCTTGTTCAACCAGTGTAAAATACAGTTGTTGTTTATGTTCACTACAATGGTACAATTGTCAATGTGATCATTTGTCCAAGTGTCTTGTGTCACTTGAAATAAGTAATGAGATCAAAAATGAGGTTGGCGACCAGAGCACAGTCAGCTGGAAGATGAGAGAACTGCTTTCATTGGTTACTGTGGCTAACTGCCCAGATCTCTCTCTCTATATATATATATATGGCCTAGAAGAGAAATCATCTATAAATAATTCTGTGTAGAACTTAACTTAGGTCTAATTTCTCACAGTGGGGGTACTCGGTGAGCCAAAATTCTGAATGGTTTCTCTACAAGGGTTATGCGAGAATGACTATCAATACCTCTAGACAACACTTGCTGTTACTAACCTGTATCTTTTATAGAGAGATATACTTTATAGAACTTCACTCATTGGGACTTCTGTAATTCTCTATAAACCCACAAAAAAACCTCACACCAACAACGTTCAGAATGCTTGCCATGCTGCAGAAGTTATTCCTAAAGACAAGGCACTTCTTATGCTACCAGCAATTGGTGAGTTATATAACATCGTTCATTAACCCCCATGGTTCTATAGGCAGGTAAGAAAAGGACCATCTGCTCTGGTCTAATGATTTGAGAGTGGGAGTGATATCCCAATAAAGGCCCCTGCATTATTATTATTATTATTATTATTATTATTATTATTATTATTATTATTATTAGACGGATTAGCGTGTTTTCTCTATTTATGAAATTAATATTTTCTATTCGTGATTGTTACTTTTACTGCTGGAGTATACATTTTAATGTTACCCCAGAGGAGACATGATGATGACGATGATGATGATGATGATGATGATTAAGAAGCCTAGTGTAGTCTGTACCTCAAGAAAAGAATGTTGACTGGTATGTTCGTTGGCCTTTAGCCTAATGTTGTCTGCAGCTATGGAAAGAAGATGTGGAATTCTGGACAAACGGCCTATGCTCAGAGATCCTTGTCATGTTATGACAGATATAATATCAAGATGTTTGCAGAGTTAGGACGTCTTTAACTCATCATATAGTCCCAGTGGCGATCTCATAAAAGAATACTGAGTGAGGAGATACCCTATTCAATTTTGGAGTTAGATTAAACTCCACCATAAGAGACGAGGGATGGGGAAAATGGAACTACCCTCTTTTCTCCGTCCTTTTTGTTTCTTTTGTGCGTGTTGTGCTAAATGTTACCACAACATGAGTTTGTATTGATGGTTTGGAGTGTGTTCTTTTGTCATTCCCGGCTCTGAAGAGGCAGGTGGTGGATTGGACGTTATCACCGAACAGGAACCTGGGTTAAAAGCCCGTTCTGAGTGGTACACGAAAGAATGACTTATACAGTCTGGACCTAAAAGAAAAGGTTGACAGCCGCATTTATTAGCTATCTTTGTCTGCGGAAAACGTGACGAAGATGATTAGCCAAAAGCTATTGATACATTCCAACTTCTGTCGGGATACTCCAGGACGGCCTTCCTTATCAAAATGTCTAACAAGACAAACGGATATACATAGTACACAGATACCACGGTATTACCCGCCCTGTCCGCCTGGTAGGTACCGCCTGACGCACCATCAATCAGCAAGGTTAAAGAAACTAGTGGACAGTCCAAGTTTGAACAGAACTAACAGTAGTAAGAACCCTCCAATTGCCTGTTGGATTCCCAAATTCTAATACAAAAAGTAGTAACCTTCGACACAAGTCATATGCGGGCAAGTTCAACACCAGGTCCTAGATATGAACACCATCGGGAAGACACTATGAAAGAAGCAAGAGGAGTCAATGTTTGTACACATGCAGCAGAGGGGATCCTCCGACTGTCTTGTAAGTCCCAGTTTGTGTGCTGGAATTATTCTTCTTCTGTTCCATGCTTGTGCAGACCAGTCTGGACATAGTCCCAGATGATACCAATGGGTGACTCTCAGCATTGCAGGTTCCTACACTGGAATGGATATATCAAAGGATGGCTCTTTGCTGGTCCCGTGTCGGCTTGATTTCATTATCACCAAGTGTTGGATGGCCTATCGACCTGAGACTGGGTATGTGTAAAATCCTTGCTGACAGGAGTTGAGATTGTGATAATAAACAGAAATGCTGAACGGTCGTCATCTTTTTCATTGTATTCGATGATGTAGGGAAATATCTTCTGCCCAGTCTGAAGATGAACTCCTGAAAGTTTGACTGACTTAGGCCTCAGCTTCACTAGGACACAGAGCCCACTAGCACAAGAGTGTTCTTGATTCGTTCCCTGGATAATAGGGACTATGATGTCCGCTGAAGCAAATTTACAGTGGATATTAGATGGGTGGGACACAACTGATGCATTTGATTAAGTCCCTGGTTAATGGGGGAGTTATCTGCTAAACATTGGAGAGGAATACCTATCAACAGAACAGAAGAGAAAAAGAGAGAGTATGACTGATTAATTAGTCTAGTTATTGCGTTCTGAATTTGGAGTGTTGTTTTGGTTTTGAGTGCATTGATTTTTGGGGGACATGAGGTTATCACATGTGTATGTGTTCATGATGTTACATATCATCCCATAACTTTCCAAACTCAACATTGTTAATACAAATATATAGTTACTCCAGATCTTGATTTAATTCCTGGTGAACCGTTTGTTCAAATGTTGATGTTTACGTCAATTGCTTGTTGATGTTTGTTCAACAGTGGTTGTTCTATATGTTGTAAACAATCAATGTTCTCTGACACTATTTCAAATTCAAAAGGTTATCAAGTGGGAGGGGATACATACACATAGATACCATTGTCTTAAGGAGTGAATTGTTTTTTCCCTTGTATCTGTGGTAAATTTCCCTGATCACCTTGCCTTATAAGAAGTGAGTGAGAATGTCGATTCATCCCATCTGGGATCCCCTAGACAAATTTAGCAAATATTCTCATATATTAAATCCTACATCCCACGATGTTCCCAATAGATTTATATAATCAGCTAGCAATAACTTCTATATTATTAGATAATGTGCCAAATAGATTCTATATTATCAGCTAGCAATAACTGCTATATTTTTACACGGGTGTAACCCATAAGTGCTCCGTTCTCCTCCTAACTCAAACCTGAGTCTGGAGAAACTAAGCTCAGTGCACAAACTCCGTAGCACCGGCGAGGATTATGAAATACTTTGGGTAGATTTTTAACTCGAAATTTCGCCCGATTTCCAACTGTCAAGGGATTTTTTACGCGCGCAATAATACACACGGGCGTCCAATCTCACTACCCAGAGATCAGGAGAAATTGTATTACTATAAGTCCAAGTGAAAAAAAATCCCGGTCCTCACCGGGGCTTGAACCCGGGACCTCCAGCACTCGAGGCGGACACCATACCTCGAGACCACGCAGCCCCCTATTCTATATTTAAAAAGTCGCTTAAAAGTCGACAGGGTTGACTTCATTGCACCGGGTTTTATCCCATATGGCTCGGTCTCTTTCCGCAGCACGGAAAGCGTCGCACAAAGCACGAACTCCGTAACTCTAGCGACGACCCTCAGGAGTCTCCGAAAAATGTCACTCGTGAACCGAAGGTCGCGGCCCGGAATCGAACCGACAACCTCCGGAGCCCGAGTCAAACGGCTTGACCACTTCGCCACAGAGACTCCCCTTATATTATCAGCTAGCAATATTGTTAGATACTCCGGGACCTCCAGCACTCGAGGCGGACACCATACCTCGAGACCACGCAGCCCCCTATTCTATATTATCAGCTAGCAATAATTGCTATATTGTTAGATAATGTGCCCAATAAATTCTATATTATTAGATAATGTGCCCAACAGATTCTATATTATTAGATAATGCGCCCAATAGATTCTATATTATTAGATAATGTGCCCAATAGATTCTATATTATAAGATAGTAATAAATGCTATATTATTAGATAATGCGCCCAATAGATTCTATATTATTAGATAATGTGCCCAATAGATTCTATATTATAAGATAGTAATAAATGCTATATTATTAGATAATGCGCCCAATAGATTCTATATTATTAGATAATGTGCCCAATAGATTCTATATTATAAGATAGTAATAAATGCTATATTATTAGATGATATGCTCAATAGATTATATATTACCAGCTAGCAATAACTGCTATATTATTAGATGATATGCCCAATAGATTCTATATTACCTGCTAGCAATAACTGCTATATTATTAGATAATATGCCCATTAGATTTTATATTATCAGCTAGTAATAACTGCTATATAATTAGATAATGTGTCCATTAGATTCTATATTATTAAATAATGTGCCCCATAGATTCTATATCATTAAATAATGTACCCAATCAACCATGTGCCATGCCGGAAAACGTGGGCGGTCATGACTCGCCATTTCACTCAATCACCAGAGTCGTGGATCAGCTCAGTGTTCCTGTCTCGACCATGCCATGTAGCCAAGCCATCCAGGTATTTACTTCTCGGTCTTCCCCTTGGTTTGTTCACTACGATCTTGCCAGTTGTCACTAAGTTCTCCAATCCATTTCTTCTCATAACATGTCCAAAATAATTTTGACTGTCTACGCCTAATTTCTCTAATCAATTTACGATTTTCATTTGTCTCCTGTAGTACTTGGTCATTGGTTTTTCTGTCTGTCCATGGTATTCTTTGCATTTTCCTCGAAAACCATATTTCTGTAGCCATCAGATGTTTTTCAGCTTGACTGCTCATTGTCCAAGTTTCACATCCATACAAAAGAACAGGCTCTATGAATCCCCTCAACACTCTTTTTCTCGTTTCAATTGACATCTTTTTATTGGTCAGTATGATTTTCATCTTGCTAAAGGATACTTTCGCCATGGCGATTCTTGTTCTAATCTCTTCAAGGCATCTCCCATCAGATGTTATGACTGTTCCGAGATAATTGTACCGATTCACTTGTTGAAGAATATTTCCATTTACTTGTATATTACATTGCGGTATTTCGTTCTTCCTAGTGACGACCACAATCTGTGTCTTTATAATTTAATTTTAACCCCAGCTGCTCACTGTGTACAACAACCGCATCTACTAATTGTTGCAGATCCTGCGCACTGTCTGCAATTAATACTGTATCATCTGCATATCTAATGGTATTTATGTTTCGTCCTCCAATGCTGATTCCATTTCTATCTTCTACATTTCTGAAAATATTTTCACTGTATAGGGAAAAAAAGATCTGGAGACATTACACATCCCTGCCTAACACCTCTCTTAATAGGCTGATATTGTCCCACTTCATTATCAATCCTTATGGCAGCTTGTTGTTTCCAATATTTGTTTTTTAGAAGTCTAATGTGCGCAATAGATCCTATATTATTAGATAATATGCCCAATAGATTCTATATTATCAGCTAGCAATACATGCGATATTATTAGTTGACACAAGTTATGCGAGGAAACCAACCTCACAGCAGACGTTACAATAGATTTATTTTCCTGAGAACACACATGGCGATGAGGACAGGACAAGTTACGACATACACATAAAGCCATGACACATAGAATTTGTATTTCACACTCCGAGGCACAACGGTGTTGATAGACAGACAGATACACATGCAGACAGTTAGTTAGTTGCATATCATTTACAGGACGTAGCAGTCAACCCCAGCATGTGTGGCTGTTTATGATCTCTTGGCATGTTTACGTTCAGTAGTTTGCCAATGATTTCTGAAAGACCGGTACCCATAAAATTTTATAAATAACCCAACACAAGGCGATCTGCTGCGAAATCGCCCGCAGCTGTGTTTCGAAAGCGGTATGCGGGATTACGAACTGCGTCCGTAAAACCTTCGCCACGCATCAGGCTGACAGACAAACTTCATAGCCTCATATAATGTGAGACAACCAGCCACATAACGGCACCACACACAATGTATGTTACTTCATAGCCTCATATAATGTGAGACAACCAGCCACATAACGGCACCACACACAATGTATGTTACTTCATAGCCTCATATAATGTGAGACAACCAGCCACATAACGGCACCACACACAATGTATGTTACTTCATAGCCTCATATAATGTGAGACAACCAGCCACATAACGGCACCACACACAATGTATGTTACTACATAACCTCATATAATGTGAGACAACCAGCCACATAACGGCACCACACACAATGTATGTTACTTCATAGCCTCATATAATGTGAGACAACCAGCCACGTCACGACACCACACACAATGTATGTTACTTCATAGCCTCATATAATGTGAGACAACCAGCCACATAACGGCACCACACACAATGTATGTTACTTCATAGCCTCATATAATGTGAGACAACCAGCCACGTCACGGCACCACACACAATGTATGTTACTACATAACCTCATATAATGTGAGACAACCAGCCACATAACGGCACCACACACAATGTATGTTACTTCATAGCCGCATATAATGTGAGACAACCAGCCACATAACGGCACCACACACAATGTATGTTACTTCATAGCCGCATATAATGTGAGACAACCAGCCACATAACGGCACCACACACAATGTATGTTACTTCATAGCCTCATATAATGTGAGACAACCAGCCACGTCACGACACCACACACAATGTATGTTACTACATAACCTCATATAATGTGAGACAACCAGCCACATAACGGCACCACACACAATGTATGTTACTTCATAGCCGCATATAATGTGAGACAACCAGCCACATAACGACACCACACGCAATGTATGTTACTTCATAGCCGCATATAATGTGAGACAACCAGCCACATAACGGCACCACACGCAATGTATGTTACTACATAACCTCATATAATGTGAGACAACCAGCCACATAACGGCACCACACGCAATGTATGTTACTACATAACCTCTTATAATGTGAGACAACCAGCCACATAACGGCACCACACACAATGTATGTTACTTCATAGCCGCATATAATGTGAGACAACCAGCCACATAACGACACCACACACAATGTATGCCACTTCATAACCCTCCACCTCACCTAGTGTCGTCACATACACAGTCTGTTACTTGATTAACCCGCCACATAGTGTCTTCACACATGTTGTCTACGACTTTAATCCCCATCAACATATACTTTCTGCACATAATGCCGTCGCATAATGTTGTGACTTGTAATGTATGTGACACTGCTATATAATGTCAGACACATCATGTCTGTGACTTGATGACATAACATATCATGTCTATGACTTCATGTCATGGCACATAATGTGTGTATGTATTCATGCTCCGCCGGCAGTTATTATGTCTACTATAGTTTGTTTCCTGCATCTAACACCATATATATATATATATATATATATATATATATATATATATATATATATATATATATATATATCCACGACATGGTGCTCAGTCTCTGTCTGTCTGTCTGTCGCGTTCAGCCTTTGTTCTATTAACCCTACCAGTTGTCACAGTATGTACGCGTTGTTCATTTCTCATGTTGATTGGCAGAATTCCAACTTATCTTAGTCTTCAAAACTTAAGGCTAACATTGTTGTATGGGCAGTATGATAATTTAAAAAAGACAACAACAACAATAACAAGATAATCTTAATAATGTTCCATAAAAAAATAAAATAAAGTAAACAAGATCTAGATGGCAATTCATAACACAAACAAGCCTATAATGTTGT
This sequence comes from Cepaea hortensis, assembly GCA_963921405.1. Classification (NCBI taxonomy): domain Eukaryota; kingdom Metazoa; phylum Mollusca; class Gastropoda; order Stylommatophora; family Helicidae; genus Cepaea; species Cepaea hortensis. The sequence goes on from OY992878.1 coordinate 107,550,114, forward strand.
TATGCATCAGAGAAGTGTGATCTTGACTAGATGGGATGTTAGTCCTGTTCCGCCCCTCTTTCTTGACTAGATGGGTTGTTAGTCCTGTTCCGCCCCTCTTTCTTGACTAGATGGGTTGTTAGTCCTATTCCGCCCCTCTTGCTGGAATTGGATCGAAGCACCAATCGCCAAGGGATAAAGAATCAATTGCTAGAGAAACCACATGAGCCCACAAGCAGCCTGACTTCAATACACACAACGAATGAACGCGCATCTTTTCCAGAAGTACGCGGCAAAACTATCAAGCAAAACATATCAGGTCTCAGAGCACGGATCAATAGCGGAGCTGGTGATGATGGCAGGGTGATGGGCAGGGGTGTAGCAGGGGTGGTGGGCAGGGGTACAGCAAGGAGGCCGCATGCTGGGAAAATTACTACAAATAAGTTCTATGGTCGGGGTTCCGAACTGTCTAGACGTCTGTGTCAACTTACCATGATTACTGGAAGAAATCGGTCTGAACAAGAGCGTGTATGAGAGAGGACGTAAGTAATGAATCTAATCAGCAAATACAAGCAGATGAGTGTGGATGCATTCCCTGGCAAAAAAAAACCGGTAACCTACGTGGTGCTAATACTGAATACAAAAGAAGCTTAGATCACGCCTTCTGCTGAAAAGGTTAAAGTTGACTGTTGTTCATTACAAGTAAACGTCAAGGAAATCCCTGGGCATACCCTACTGTTGAGGTGTCAGATTAAAGAGCCTCACTTGTACTAAGTGGAAACATTGAGAGGTGTACTGACTCGCACACTCTCGCTCGCTCCTTGTCACTTCAAGAGAAATCTAATCGTACCCCGTTTGCCAGGCAAGGACAACATAAGGGCTGCACCAGACCGAGGAGTAGGGTGAATGTCTCCCGTGCCGGGAAATGAATAGAAAAATTATCTGATAGTAGCCGATGCGCTGACCACCGTTCTCCCACAGTCTGAAGCTGTATGCATTGCGAAAGTGCCTCTGTCTACTAGAGACTATGACTGGTGTTGCAACAAGACATTCTGTCAGGTTATAACTCTCCTCAGTGCCTTAACATGCGTCACTCTCTTTGACAGAGACAACACCCATTCCAACTTTGTGTAGTTGTCACTGCCGCGATCCTCCACCAGGAATTCCTGGACTCACAGATAAATGTCACTTATACCCTGATTAAAGGAGTGTGCGCCATGTTCTACTGATAAACAGAATACACTTCCTTCAGAGCCAGTCTCTCCAGATCTGATAAAGCTGTCAATCAAGGATTGTTTGACACGCCTTGGTATTGCGCACATGATGCTAGATCAATATTTGTACAGACCCATCTATCCCGTGGGTGATGTCATCAATATCACATCAACTTTCAATTCCCGAGTCATTCCCTGGTACCCATTTTAGGCTGGGTCCACCAGAAAGTCCAGGTTCATTTTAAGAAATCCGTCTCACTGAAGGTTCGAACCCACGATCACCGGGCCGACAGGCCAGCATCTAGCCACTACTACGCTACTGAAACTCTCCAGATCTGAGACTGGTCCCTAAAGCGTAGTATACATTGTTTATATTTACAACATTCATTTGACAATGTTTTTTTTTTCCAATGTGAATGTAACATACTGACCAATAAAAAGATATCATTTGCAACGAGAAAAAGAGTGTTTAGGTGCTACATAGAACTTGTGCTTTTGTATGGATGTGAAGCGTGGAGAATGAGCAAAGAGGCTGAAAAATATATTATAGCTGTGAAAATGTGGTTTCTGAGGAAAATGCAAAGAGAGACCATGGACAGACAAAAAAACCAATGACCAAGTCCTACAAGAAACAAATGAACATCGTAAACTGATTAGAGAAATTAGACGTAGACAGTCAATATTTTTGGTCACGTTATGAAAATAAATAAATTGGAGAACTTGGTGACAATTGGCAAGATTGAGGGGAAAATAATAAGAGGAAGGCAGAGAGGTAAATACCTGGATGGCTTGACAACATGTAATGGTGGAGACAAGAACACTGAGCTTATCCACGACTTTGGTGATCGAGTGAGATTACGAGACATGACCGCCCACGCTTACCGGCATGGCACGTGATGATGATGATGATGATGATGATGATGATGATGATGATGATGATGATGATGATGATGATGATGATGATGATGATGAATAATGTAACATGCACACTTGATGAAATGATGAATAATGTAACATGCACACTTGATGAACGAAAGATGGAAGGGACGAATGTAAGGCGGGCTTGTGTGCCCAATTTGTGACCCTTTGAAAATAAAGTTCGTTCGTTCGTTCGTTCCCAAGCCTCTTTCTTTTCCTTTAACAGACCTGTGGATAGGCCCGCCACACGCCTTGCTCTCAAATGATATCTATCACTTCACGCACCACGCCATGGTACACATCTCTTTGTCGCCGCATATCATCTTTCCTTTTTCTCCTTTAAAGTAACTAGTAACATTTCTGAGGATGTGTGCCTTGTATACTTCCTGTGACATTACTAAAGCATATGACATAATTCTTCCTGATGTCTGAAGATTTGATCAAGAAACAAACATGGATGTTAGTAAACGGCTGCCATTCCGAAGTCTTTAATAAATTGGCAATTTGCAACTAAACAAAACATCACAACAGTATCACACTACATGTTTCGTCACTACCAGCGAAAACTGCAACAACAATTCACATCAATATCAGCCTACTGCGCGGACATGCCCAAGAGTAATTAAAAAAAAATAAAACGACCAATGAATGTTTTCTAAACGTGCACACAGTCTATCACATTGTCACATTTCGTAGAAGTGGTTATTGTACACGTGAACAACAAGGGCTAGAATTAAACTGTAAGAAGATTATGGTCGTCATTGGGAAGACAGAAATACCACAATATAATATACAAGTGAATGGGAATATTCTTCAACAAGTGAACCGGTGCAACTATTTTGGAACACTCATAACATCTGAAGGGATTATAACAAGAATTGCCATGGGACAGGTAGCCTTTTGCAAAATGGAAAACATATTGACCAATAAAATACTGTTTGCTACATAGAACATGTACTTCTGTATGGATGTTGAGCGTGGACAATGAGCAGTCAAGATGAAAAACATCTGATGGCTGTGGAAATGTGGTTTCTGGGGAAAATGCAAAGAATACCATGGACAGACAGAAAAACCAATGAACAGCTCCTACAAGAAACAAATGAAGATCGTAAACTGATTTGAGTCATTAGACGTAGACAGTCGAACATTTTTGGGCATGTTATGAGAAGAAATGAATTGGAGAACTTGGTGACAACTGGCAAGATCGAAAGGAAGAGACCAAGGAGAAGACCGAGAAGTAAATACTTGGATAGCTTGGTCACATGTCATGGTCGAGACAAGAATACAGAGCTGATCCACGACTCTGTGATCGTGTGAAATGGCCAAACATGACCATGCTTATCGTCATGGCACACGATGATGATGATGATGATGATTACGTCATCGTTATGATGGCCGTCACGCATGTCAATAACCGTCCTCCTTTCACCATTTCTAAAGAACACAACTTTCTTGTGGAATGAGCAAACTTAATAGAGGCAACTGATTGTGTATGAGTAGTGTTGCTTGACTGTGTTACATGTATGCCGGCTTACTGTGTTGTTGCACGTATGTTTATTTGTTGTTTTGAATGTCAATACATCGTTTACCACATATGTCTATTTATTGTTTTACTTGTGTGTCTATTGAGTTTTACGCGCATGTCAATGTACTGATTTTTTTTTTTTTTACACTTTTTTACTTGTATGTCTATTTACTATTGTACTGTACGTCAATTAACTATTTTACGCGCCTGTCAACCTGCCTTTACTTGTATGTCAATTTACTGATGTACATGTATGCCAATCTACTAATTTACATGTAAGCCATTAGTATGTGCATGCACACTGACTCCTGCCAAACATAACCTCGTGACTGACCATGCAGAATGCCAAGCTGACTCTTTTCACAAATAAACCCTCCACCACCCTTCTGCATAATACACCTAGATCCAGAGCAAATGTCCCTTCCACGTGGCAATAACAAAAACATGAAACGCTCATACAATGCATATAATTCATTCTTGACAGAACATCGTTGACAAACACATGCAATAAAGAAACACCCCCACTTGCCGTTATTGTTCTCTCCTTCATTAATATTCCTCGCACGGACTTCTATGATGCGGCTCTAAGTGTTCAGCCCAAAATGAGTTCTCCGTAAACATGGTTATTAATATTTAGAAACAAAAACCACAGCACTGTCGGGATAGAGATATGCGCAGGACAGTGGTTTGACAGGACGCCCATGGTGGAGCCAGCTGGCGCTCTCCTGCACCAGTGGACAATGTTGTTTGTCTGTAGGTCAGTCATTTCTACATCTTGTTCTAAACACCAGGCGGCGGGGCCTAACTGTGTGTGGGGAGGGAGGGAGAGGGATACTGTCATAACATGAGCCTCTCTCTCTCTCTCTCTCTCTCTCTCTCTCTCTCTCTCTCTCTCTCTCTCTCTCTCTCTCGTCTGTCTGTCTGTCTGTAGGTCAGTCATTTCTAGATCTTGTTCTAAACACCAGGCACTGGGGCTTAACTGTGTGTGGGGAGGGAGGGAGGGGGATACTGGCGTACATGGGCCTCTCTCTCTCTCTCTCTCTCTCTCTCTCTCTCTCTCTCGTCTGTCTGTAGGTCAGTCATTTCTAGATCTTGTTCTAAACACCAGGCACCGAAGCCTAACTGTGTGTGGGGAGGGAGGGAGGCTGATACTGGCGTACATGGGCCCCTCTCTCTATCTCGTCTGTCTGCAGGCAGGTAGGGAGGGAGAGAGGGTGAGGGAGGGATGCATATCTGTCTGTCAGTGATGTACGTCTGTCTGTATGCGTGCGTGCGTGCGCGCACGCCTGCCTGCCTGATATTACAATATATATATATATATATATATATATATATATATATATATATATCAATCAATCATGTGCCATGCCGGAAAGCGTGGGCGGTCATGATTCGCCATTTCACTCGATCACCAGAGTCGTGGATCAGCTCAGTGTTCCTGTCTCGTCCATGCCATGTGGCCAAGCCATCCAGGTATTTTCCTCTCGGTCTTCCTCTTGGTCTGTTCCCCTCGATCTTGCCAGTTGTCACCAAGTTCTCCAGTCTATTTCTTCTCATAACATGTCCAAAAAATTTTGACTGTCTACGTCTAATTTCTCTAATCAATCTACGATTTTCATTTGTCTCTTGTAGTACTTGGTCATTGGTTTTTCTATCTGTCCATGGTATTCTTTGCATTTTCCTCAGATATATATATATATATATATATATATATATATATATATATATATATATATACGTGTGTGTGTGTGTGTGTGTGTGTGTGTGTGTGTGTGTGTGTATCTATATCTATAAAACAGAATGTATGTGTGTGGGTTTGTGGTTGGGGATGTGTAGCAGAATGAGTACCATCTCTGTTATTAGCTTCGATGTGCAAACTTAGGGCACGGTTGAGCATCCTATACGAACGATGCTCAAGCCGTGACGTAGGGTGTTTTTGGTTAAGGGAGTTACAGCTAAAGTCGAGACAAGATAACATCATATCTCGTGGTCTCTGTATTATATTCGGCCTAATTTGAACTAATAAACCTTCTGAAAGAAATACCAAGACTTGTTTTACATCGTCCCTGCATCTGTACTGTTACAGGGGGGATTTTTGTTGCCGTAGACCTCAGGATTCGAACCTGGATCGCTGCAGGAATCTAGTGCACAAGCGGATATTTTTTTTTGACCGCGTCTGGAAAATAGATGCATACTATTTTTGTTGATTATATTTGAGAGACGCAGCAACTGAAAGCCCGCCCAGGGGTAGTTGTTGTGATTTCTCGGGCTACTGAATTATCAAAATAGTCCTCTGTGAAGGTCAAGAAGCTACTCCGTATCGCTTAACTAAGGTACCGATGTTCTGTGGCCATGCATGAGTCATTTTTACACAGTGGCCTGATTCTCGACGTACAGTGATTTTTGCTGAACTCGAGGCCAATTCACTGCTGCTTCACGTCGTCACTCTTGGAGGATGCCGCTGGTGAATACATCATCCACCTTATGAACCTGGGGCGTTACTGTGAGAATTGTATAGCTGCAGCCGGATAATCAGATCTAATCGGACAGCAAAGACACGATAACGCTAAACTTTACACAAGTAAGAACGTTGCCTCAGACCAGTTAATTTTTTTGAGGTCACTCAAGGTCGGCTTTTACCCCAGGTCAGTAAACGTTTCGAGACTGCTCAGGTTATCTCAAGTCAGTAAAATTAAAATTTTCCAGAATGGCGATTAATTTGAACTGGTCGTTTTGTCGAGTCTCATCCAAAGTCGAAGCAAATTTTGAGTCCTGTTGCATTAGTTGTTTTAGAGAAAAGGATTTTTTTAATCAAGAGCCAACCAGGGCGGCAGTTAAATGGTTCATTAATCTATCGATTGGGCCATGTCTTTTGGACGATACTAGATCATTTCTGGGCTCTGTTGCATATGAGAGTCGCTGTCGAATCATTTCCGAGATCTGTTGTTCACGAGAGCCGTTTTCAAGGCGTCGCTTGGAAGAGCCCTGTTTAGGGTGAAAAGAAGGCTCAAGACTGGTGTACCCATCCAGGGGCGAAAATAGAAGCATTCCTTCCACTGAAGAAGCCGTAAAATTGAGAGCGTCGACAATTTGAGAAGAGAGGAATCCGAAGGCTGTTTCTTTTCAACATGATATACTCGTTCCTTCGTCTGTGAAGCCTACAATTGTTGAACATAGACGTCGAGAGGAATATTTGGGAGTTGATGTTCGAGTGGACCAGTGAAAAAATATTTCAACAGAATACGGTAATTCCAATGACCTTTATGTTAGATGGAAAATTTATTGACTAATCTGAACCCATTTTTTTTAGGAAGAAAAACTATGGATTACGTCCTTTAGCTAATATAAATGTGCCTATAGTACACTTATTAATATTTATTAATTGTTTTTTGCTTGTATAAGTGTATAGTGAAATATTTCAGCATGGCAGAAGAACCAGGTTCATTAGCACAAGTTTTGACTGGAGTGGGTATGGCAACAGGCTAACTCAACAGGTACCAAGAAATATATAGATAAATTACAGAGAAATTAGTATGAACTATCTACATACAGAATTAAAACGAATTGGTGCATGGTTGGGAGAGTTAAAAGTGGCGGTTAGTGAAGTAGAAAATTTTGTGGAAACGTTGCAGAGCAGAACGACTAGACAAGAGCCTTATAGATTTAAGATAGGTAAATTATAATCCTGAGTTGAAATATCTTTATGAATGTTTTTTTTGTATTGAAAATTTGAAGAGCTAGAAACGAAGAAGAAGTATAACTTCATAGCGGTTTGCTATGTGGGATGGTGATAAGGGACAAGTAGAAGAAAGTAGATACGTAAGATAGTTATTTTGGGACGGCTGGTTAAGTGTAGATAAGGGGGTTAGGAGTTAAGACTTTTGAAGAAGAAAAGTCTTTTTAAAGAAAGGGAGGTGTAGCAGAATGAGTACCATCTCTGTTATTAGCTTCGATGTGCAAACTTAGGGCACGGTTGAGCATCCTATACGAACGATGCTCAAGCCGTGACGTAGGGTGTTTTTGGTTAAGGGAGTTACAGCTAAAGTCGAGACAAGATAACATCATATCTCGTGGTCTCTGTATTATATTCGGCCTAATTTGAACTAATAAACCTTCTGAAAGAAATACCAAGACTTGTTTTACATCGTCCCTGCATCTGTACTGTTACAGATGTATTGGATGCGTTCTATAACGGTTCATCCGATTGAGATGAAAATTTCTACACGACTTCATTTCATTCCGGTGCAACCAACTGTAATAGTTTTTTTTAGTGTAGCATCATCTATTTACTTATTAACATTTAATAATTAAATTACATGACTTAACATAAGACAAAATATATAAAGGGACATAACTTTTAGTAGCATTGCTATATCTTAGGTTAAGTCCCCTGGCTATAGATAGGTCGGTCGGTCGGTCGGATAGATAGATAGATAGATAGATAGATAGATAGGTAGGTAGGTAGATAGGTAGATAGATAGATAGATAGATAGATAGATAGATAGATAGATAGATAGATAGATAGATAGATAGATAGATAGATAGATAGATAGATAGATAGATAGATAGATAGATAGATAGATAGATAGATAGATAGACAGACAGCCGGGCCGGGTCGTCAGACAGACAGACAGTCGGGAACGGGAACTTATATGACTACTTATATGAATTAAATGAGATGCACCCCATCAGGGGCTGGGCGAAGCCGGGCCTGGTCAGACAGACAGACAGATAGGCAGACAGACAGACAGACAGATAGATAGTCGGGAACGGGAGCTTATATGACTACTTATATGAATTAAATTAGATGCTCCCCACCAGGGACTGGGTGAAGCCGGGCCGGGTCAGACATACAGACAGACAGACAGATAGACAGACAGACAGATAGTCGGGAACGGGAGCTTATATGACTACTTATATGAATTGCTTGCTTGCTTGCTTGTGTTCGTTGGCTTGAGCTCCAACGCGAAGTCCTGTATGTCGGATGAAGGCATCCTGTTGTCCAACATCAGTGTGATGTCATACAGGACATGAGGTACTTATATGAATTAAATGAGATGTTCTCCACCAGGAGCTGGGCGAAGCCGGGCCGGGTCAGACAGACAGACAGACAAAGCAGACAGACAGACAGACAGATAGATAGATAGATAGATAGATAGATAGATAGATAGATAGATAGATAGATAGATAGATAGATAGATAGATAGATAGATAGATCCCCGCCAGGGCCTGGGCGAAGCCGGGCCGGGTCAGCTAGTATATATATATATATATATATATATATATATATATATATATATATATATATATATATATATATATATATATATATATATATATATATATATATATATATTGGCGGTTACTGTGATAGACTGCGAAATATTACGCTTCCCCAATATTCCAGGTCTCGCCATACTAAGGCAAAGTGAACTGCTTTGTTCGTTGCCCAGCTTTCCTTCCAGGAGAACTGCCAGGACATTCTGAGAATTACCCAGTGCCTATTTAACGGGGCCGGGTTGATCTCCACTGCCTCTTTTATGGGGCCGGGTCGACCCCAGTGCCATACAACTTCGGAAGAAGCCCAACGATGCCACTGGTGGAGACTAAACTGCGGATGACCTCTCTGTGTGTAATTCAGACCACGAACCGCCAGGCTAACACTACTAACGGCATGTCTATAAACCAGTTAAATCTATCGGGGATTGTTTACCCATTAAATAAAACTGCACTAAGCCGTTTTACGATTCTAAAATGAGTATTTAAATTTAGCAACTGTACAAGTAATATCAGTTGCTCAGGTTAACACAGATTAGATTCCCCTGCCTGCTATATCTCAGCCTGTCCCACCCTCACTGGCACGCACACTTCCACTCGGCTGCTGCATCAAATATCGGATTACACTACAGAAGCCATCCATGTAGCCGAGTTTAATTCCTTCAAGCGCCTCAGTCAACGACCATTTCCCCATCCTCCAGTGTGGTTTCTAGATTTCTCATAAACTGAGCAAGACTATCCTTGCCATCATCATCAAGTACTATAATTGTATAACACTCGGCTGCTACGAGTCGCCAAACCTTTTTGTTTGTTGCCTACAATATATATATATATATATATATATATATATATATATATATATATATATATATATATATATATCTTCTTCTTCAGCGTTCCGAGCCATTGAGGTTCTTTGCTGCAAATACAATCCGTCTCCATTCGTCTCTCTGGTGGACCTTCTCTTGTCAGTCGTTGATTCCAAGTGCTTGTAGGTCTGTACATGTATTATCTCTCCACCGCCTTCTTGGTCTACCTCGGGGTCTGCGGTCATTTATTTCCTGAGTGTAAGCGAGTTTTGTTTCCCTATTATCTTCCATTCTTTCTATATGCCCCAGCCATTGTAGTCTATTAGCCTTCATAATACCAGTGATTAGCGGGGATTTAAACAGATCATAAATGTCTTTGTTACTTCTTCTTTTCCACTCTCCACTATGTGTATCACTAATGGGTCCAAAGATGCGTCTTAAAATTTTGTTCTCAAAGGTTTGTAACAAGGCTTCGTCTCTTTTCGTTGTACTTGTCACATAAATAAACTTGAGATTCGATCAATGACAACCAGACCGACTTAAGTCTGAAAAAACAAGTAATCCTTTGATGTACAGACTGAGAAAAATACGTCGTTAAAACTGTTTACACAGGATCGGCATTTCTAACGGGGAAGCCAAACACGTCGCGTCAGAATGTCTACATCTGGTCGGCGAATCTGTATGATGTGGATTGTTCGGAACAAATACGTCACGTTACAATGTCTACACCGGTCGGCATTTTGTTAACAAAATTGTTGCTCGAGACGAACAACGGCGTCATTTGTCTGCCACGGCGGTAGTGGGCTTTGAAGTGATAGACGGGAAGTCTGGAAAACAGGCGGGATGGATTCTCTGATGTGGGGAATTCTCTGGTTCCCGGACAGACTGGAATTTCCCCAAATGAAAGCAAATTTGACCGCGGGTTGACTCCAGTTAGTCTAGAACAGGAGGAGGAACCAGACTCTGGACTGGTAAGCGTCTGGACTTTTTGATGACGTCACTCACAGCCCAATATAAAAAGCGTTGCAGTAAACAAGAGGAGTGAGTTGACCAGATTTCTGAAGTTGGAAAGAGCGATGCAGTATTCCGAGTTGTGTTACATAAAAGAAACTAGGGGTGTCAAAGTGTTGATAGTTATCGGCGGACATAGATCCAGTCTGTGATCGCCTTGTTTCGATTAGCAACTGGAATAGGCATATGGTAGGCTATTAATCATATCTAACTTAGAGTATGATTAGGAATAGAGTACAGTATGTGCGGTAATATAATTAATCATAGTGCGGTAATATAATGTATCATAGTGCGGTGATATAATGTATTATAGGTGTGATGATATAATGTTTTATGATTAGGGATAGAATGTTCTATAAGTGCGGTGCTAGAAAGTATCATAGGAACGTCGGTACTAGTATTCTATTGTGTGGCTTCAACTAGCTTGTGTGATATATCATTTTACTCAGGGAGTTGAGGACAATGTAGTGGAATAATAATTAGAGAGATTAAGGATGGTTGAGAGGGAGGAGAGGAATGTGAAATGGTAGGATCTTCCAGTAGGGCATCTGCTGGGTTTCTACCCGTTCCTTTATTCTTTCCTGGTGTTGCCATGTCTCAGATCATATGATGAGTTATTTGGCCGTATGACAGAGATCGGATCTCTGTTATAGATCTGAGTGCTGCTATTGGCCTACACTCACCTAATTCCGGCCAGGATTGAGTTGCCCTCACCCTGGTATTCTCTATTCTACAGGTTCCATTGACAGGTCCAAGTATGTGTGCTATGATTTTGACCAGTGAAGCTAACACATTTTAGAAGATGATGGCTCAGAATTTGAAAACAGAAGTTGCTGAGAGGCCGCTACATTGGGCTTATACCCAAGTTGGTTTGCGGGAACCTGACTTCTGCTGAGCAGGATATGCTGATGGTACTTATGTTTTAGCCAGTGATAGGTGTATCACTGAACAGTCAGAACATTATATATATATTCTACATATACAACACTGATACCAGAAACAGTCATATAAATATTATACTGATACCGGGAACTTCAGATTGTGTTGTTAATATGGGGAATCTTTAAAACCAGTGACACTAGATCAAGTAAGATTTCCCCAGTAACAGTGACAATAGTGTTAGAATTTTCTAATTAACATTCAGTTACATAACAGAGGAAATTCATAGTGTGAATTAGATTGAAGACTCTCATTAGACAGTGTTTGTCATGGGTGTCCAAGCATCCTAGTGGTTCAAGAGACAACGGAGGAAGTCTTCACGTGACCGGAGGAGCATCACCTTGGTGAGGTTGCTTGTCTGGACTGAATGGTGCTAGTGTGTTCTCAGCACAGTGATGTACATGACTATACTCCTGAACACTGATCTGAGTCTACAGACACTTTAGAATATACGTCACACATTCTACACTTTATACACACACACACACACACACACACACACACACACACACACACACGTCTCCTACATATACTCTTTGCTTTAATAAATTTCTTGTGTTTATTTGTTGAAGCTAGAGTTGTCACGTATGTTATGTTGGGGAAGAATGAGAGGGGGCATGATCCAGGGGTGAGTAAGAGTGAGAAGAAGGTGTCTTCAGATTGAGGGAGTGTTGTGGACGGAGTCTACTGGATATCTCCAGGATAGAGATATTGAATTAAAACAAATGTGGGTGTTGATTCCCCTCACTCCAGGGACGACACTAAAGTGGTAAAGAAGAGCAAATAACTACTACGACATTCATTCTTTACACACACGACAGTACTCCAGGTTTCAGAGCCATACAGCACAACTGGTCTGATCAGTGTTTTGTATATTGTGATTTTGGTGTTACGAGATAGCGCCTTTGATTTTAGTAGATGTTGTAGTGCATAGTATATCTTATTTCCAGAGTTGATTCTAGTTTGTATTTCTTCCCTTATGATGTTGGAGCAGTTGAAGATTGTACCCAGGTATTTGTATGTTTCCGTTCTTTTAATGGTCATATTATCTATTTGTATGTGGCCAGAGTTTTTAGCCATTCCGTCTCTTGAAATTACCATATATTCTGTCTTATCTTGGTTGATAACCAGCCCCATCTGTTGGGCTTTTTCCTTTAAGTGAGTCAATATTTCCAATGTCTTTTGTTCACTTTGCCCTATAATATCTATATCATCTGCATAACCAAGCAGCTTGGATGTTCCTCCAATATCACATTCCTCCTTTACCTTCCTTACAACTTTCTCTAGAGCCAGATTGAAGAGTAGCGGCGATAGTGCATCACCCTGTTTCAAGCCAGATGTTATTTGGAAGGGGTCTGATTTCCTGCTTTTATATGTTACTATATTATAAGTATCTTCCATGCATAGTCTGGTCATGTTGATTAACTTCCTTGGTATTCCAAATTTCTGCATAGCATTCCATAGACTATTCCTATGGACACTATCATAAGCCTTTTTAAAATCCACAAAAATGTTATGGAGATCTCTTTTATATTCCCAATGTTTCTCGGCTATTTGTCGTAAGATAAATATCTGATCTATTGTTGATCTGTTTTGTCTAAAACCCGCCTGGTAGTCACCTAATATGTCTTCTGAATATGGTTTTAGTCTATTTAGTAATACTGCGGATAGTATCTTATAGCTTGTGGACAGTAGTGATATTCCTCTATAATTTCCACATTGGAACTTGTCTCCTTTCTTAAAGATAGGTATCAATAATGAATCTTTCCAGTCATGGGGTAATTCTTCTGTCCTCCAGATCTTTATTATTAGTTCGTATAGCTTTAGATGTAATGCATGGCCACCTGCCTTTATAAATTCAGCAGCAATTCCATCAGTCCCAGTTGCCTTATTGTTTTTAAGTCGTGTTATTACATATAGGATTTCTTCAAATGTAGGTTCTTCAATTTGTGGTTCGCATGTTAGAACCTCTTCCTGTGGGAAAATGTTACTTGGAGCTTCACAATTTAGTAATTCAATAAAATATTCTTTCCATGTGTTGCACATTTCCTCATTGGTATTTATCATATTCCCATTTTTGTCTTTTAAACCATATGTGTTTTGTTGGTGCCCTCGTTTCATTGACTTCAGTTCTTTAAAAAATTTTCTGGATTCATTTTTCTGGTGAATAGTTTCCATATCTTTGATTATACATATATTTCATTTCATTATATGTGTTTCATTATATATATATATATATATATATATATATATATATATATATATATATATATATATATATATATATATATATATATAATTTTAAGTTGCATATCCCTTACAGGACGTTGCAGTAAACATCAGCATTTTAAAGCTGCTGTTCATGTTCTTGGCAAGATTACGCTCAGTAATTTGCCAATGCTTTCTAAGCGACCGGTTCACACACCCCGTAAGTAACCGACCCCACGCGATCCGCTGCCGAATCTCGCGCAGCTGTGTTCCTCGCGTGGGTATACGGAATTACGGAGAAAGTCGTTACTCCTTTCGCCAGGGAGACCGGCCGGTGTGTGTACACACACACACACACACACACACACACACACACACACACACACACACATATATATATATATATATATATATATATATATATATATATATATATATATATATAAAATGTGTGTGTGTGTTTTTTTTTTTAAATTTATTTATTTAGTTATTATTTTATAATAGTATGTATTCCGCCTACACGGGTGCCAACTTTTCGGCCTAAGACCATTACAACATCTGACAAAGTCCCAACCAGGGGCTGTCCAACTGGGTTGTATGAAGAGTTTCTATCACCGACTAGACATGTTCCGTCTGTCTGAGAAAGCCTCAAACATTGTCGCCATTATTGTGTAGGTCAGACAAGAAGTGTTTCTTACTCATCTGTCTGAGAAAGCCTCGATACTATGGTGCCCTTATTGTTAATGTGTAGGATAGGCAAGAAGTGTTCAAACTCCAAATATGTCTGTCTGAGAAAGCCTGGGTACACTCGAATCTTTACTGTGTAGTGCAAACAAGAAGTACCCAAATACCCTGACATTTGGATTAGTAACAATACATTTATACCCAAGTAATGTAGCGAGACAATAGGCATTATAGATAAAGGTGGAAAAAGTGTCCTAGTGGCACGAAATGGAATATTGCTCGGATAGCAAATCCATTACATGGAAAGTCCGAATCGAGAGCTCACTATGTGGATGTCATCTGCAAACTGCATTCTTCTGGTTTCCGGAGGAACAGCCTGTGGTGACCGGAAGACCCAATATAAGGAAGTGAGGCTAAGCAGATATGTGCAGGACGTGACGATTCCCTGGGTGAGCCCAGTACTAGAGCGCTATGTATCGGCTCTGCAATTATGGAAGCCTCCTTGGATGGCGGGGAATGCCCATGGTCTGCCCCTGCCTTCACTTGAGGACTGACCTGGATGTCTTCAGCTGTTCTAAATGGGCCAGCTGGGATAGGGGACAACAGTGAGAGTCAAACGTCCTAAGAAACCCCCTAGAAGATTAACCCGGTCAACAAATGCCCGCAAAAATCGGATGTGTCGGCCTAACGGCGCACGCAGCTCTCCTGTAAACAGGCACAACGCAATCACGTCCGGAAAAAAAACTCTCTGGATGAACGAAGAAGATACCATATTAAACAAATACTGCAAAAACCAATGTGCACCCACAATCGCCAAGTCACGGAAGTTGACACTGTTTTTGTTCGTTATACAGTCACCAGACTATAGCAAAGGTTGCCATGTTTTCTTCATCATATAGCACACCCCTGGACCTAGCTAACATAATATACACATATACACACCGTGTTCTTCGTGTCAATTCATTCTGTGTCGAGTAAATCACTGTATCCCTGTTGGTTACTCCAACTCTATACACACAGTGGCATACTGGCCGGGGTGGCAGAGTGCCCTATGGCCAGAGAGCCTTGTGGGATACTAATGAAGTGTGCCCCCTTAAACGTGAAACAATATGTGAAACATGCTGATGACCTTTCGCCCCGGCAACCAATAGTTTTAGACCCAGTCCGCCACTGTATACCGCCCTATACTAAAAAAAAAAAAACACACAACAACAACAAAAAACACCCCATTGTGTCCCATCCCGTTACTACATTAACACATTACATCGCCGTGTTATTTCGCGTCGTCTGTTCCTTTGTGTTATTTCCATAACTCATACAGACCCAAACAGTACTACCGTACATTCAAAGGTTCTGTCCAGCGCGCCTCCCTCTCAACCAGTAACCAGTGGTGACCGCTGGGCTCGACGTCGGCAAGAATTATAGTGAACTACACTGGCCAATCTAAAGCTGGGCGTTTTCTACTGTACTTGTTAGTATTGGGTTTATATCAGGGTGTATTTTTAATGACTGTGGGGTTTTGAAAATATTGCCGTTCCAGGTTGTGTATTTACCTTTTATGTTGCATGAACTCCACAGAGGGTGGTTTACTTCCAAATCGGCCGCAGCTGATTTAGAATCCTCAACTTGGTATGTCGGGGAATTATGATACTCTATTTGACTATCCGCTAAGCCACAGCGCCGGCGACACTACAACAGATACACCAGCTATGTCCTACTGTCAGCGGGGTGTATACGGTAGTGGGTTTATACGGCACCAGTGGGTGACCTATGTCCCACTGTCAGTGGGTTTATACGGTAGTGGGTTTATACGGCACCAGTGGGTGACCTATGTCCCACTGTCAGTGGGTTTATACGGTAGTGGGTTTATACGGCACCAGTGGGTGACCTATGTCCCATTGTCAGTGGGTTTATACGGTAGTGGGTTTATACGGCACCAGTGGGTGACCTATGTCCCACTGTCAGTGGGTGTATACGGTAGTGGATGTATACGGCACCAGCGGGTGACCTATGTCCCACTGTCAGTGGGAGTATACGGTAGTGGGTTTATACGGCACCAGTGGGTGACCTATGTCCCACTGTCAGTGGGTGTATACGGTAGTGGATGTATACGGCACCAGCGGGTGACCTATGTCCCACTGTCGGTGGGAGTATACGACACTAGGTTTATACGGCACCAGTGGGTGACCTATGTCCCACTGTCAGTGGGTGTATACGGTAGTGGGTGTATACGGTAGTGGATGTATACGGCACCAGTGGGTGACCTATGTCCCACTGTCAGTGGGTGTATACGGTAGTGGGTGTATACGGTAGTGGATGTATACGGCACCAGCGGGTGACCTATGTCCCACTGTCGGTGGGAGTATACGACACTAGGTTTATACGGCACCAGTGGGTGACCTATGTCCCACTGTCAGTGGGTGTATACGGTAGTGGGTGTATACGGTAGTGGATGTATACGGCACCAGTGGGTGACCTATGTCCCACTGTCAGTGGGAGTATACGACACTAGGTTTATACGGCACCAGCGGGTGACCTATGTCCCACTGTAAGTGGGCGTATACGACACTAGGTTTATACGGCACCAGTGGGTGACCTATGTCCCACTGTCAGTGGGAGTATACGACACTAGGTTTATACGGCACCAGTGGGTGACCTATGTCCCACTGTCAGTGGGTGTATACGGTAGTGGGTGTATACGGTAGTGGGTGTATACGACACTAGGTTTATACGGCACCAGTGGGTGACCTATGTCCCACTGTCATTGGGTTTATACGGTAGTGGGTTTATACGGCACCAGTGGGTGACCTATGTCCCACTGTCAGTGGGTGTATACGGTAGTGGATGTATACGGTACCAGCGGGTTACCTATGTCCCACTGTCAGTGGGCGTATACGACACTAGGTTCATACGGCACCAGTGGGTGACCTATGTCCCACTGTCAGTGGGTGTATACGGTAGTGGGTGTATACGACACTAGGTTTATACGGCACCAGTGGGTGACCTATTCCCACTGTCAGTGGGTGTATATGACACTAGGTTTATACGGCACCAGTGGGTGACCTATGTCCCACTGTCAGTGGGTGTATACGACACTAGGCTTATACGGCACCAGTGGGTGACCTATGTCCCACTGTCAGTGGGTGTATACGGTAGTGGGTGTATACGACACTAGGTTTATACGGCACCAGTGGGTGACCTATGTTCCACTGTCAGTGGGCGTATACGGTAATGGGTGTATACGGCACCAGTGGGTGACCTATGTCCCACTGTCAGTGGGTGTATACGACACCAGGTTTATACGGCACCAGGTTTATACGGCACCAGTGGGTGACACAGATCTGTGCATGCGTTTGGGTAATACTCTACACAACAGATGTCACAAACAAATAACTTGCACTGCCATTCTTCAGGTCACACAAAAATGCTACGGTTTTTGCTGCACATGAAAGAGTCTTTAGCAGAAGGATTCACACTTTGCTAGGAAACGATTGGAAATCCATGACAGCTGTCATGTCTAGGAACCAAAGTTGGCCTCGACTAAATGAATAAATAATGTTGCAACCAAATTTAGCGCCTGCAAACACGGGCAAGAAGGACCCAGCTGTTTTAAGAGCAGACTGCTGACGATCTTTGAAACTGGCTGAGACTAATAATTCCGGATACGTTTAGAGGTGACTATAATAGGCACCAGTCTAGGTATCTCTGAACCTAGCTATGATACTAAGGGTTGAAGTTTTCTCTGCAACTAACCGACTCATACAATTCTGGGTATCTTTTTGAGTTAGCTTACACACTATTCTTTATATTTTTGGAACTAGTTATAATATTAAGTTTAGGCTTCGCTGGACAGATTTATACTGCCTGTTAGGATACAGTTGAGAATAGCTAAGCGTAACATTTTTTGGTATCGTTGAAACTCATCATCATCAAGTGCCAAGCCAGCTGACGTAGGCGTTCATGTCTTCCCACATATCTCAGTCATTGGTGCTGTGGATAAATTCTGCTGTTGATATTCCTCCATGCCACCGTCTCAATCCATACAGTATCATTCTTTTGGTCGGCCTCTGCCTCTTTTCCCCACGATCATTCCAGCCGAAACGATGTCCTCCAATGCCTGTCTTCTCATCACATGGCCAAAGAAAGCTGTTTGTCTCTTTCTTATTGTTGTATGTAATGTTCTAAATTAATTAGCCTCTTTCAGGCAGACGTCGTTAGTTACCATGGCAGTACAAGGAATATGCAGTATTTGTCTTAGGAACCACATCTCTTCTCAGGAACCACTTCTTTCGTTGAAACTAGCCGATATCAATGATGTTGTCTGTCGATACACCTAATCGGGACAACAAACTGGCATTAGTGATGTTGTCTATCGGTACAACAAGCTGATATTAATGATGTTGTCTATCAGTATTACCAGCTGATATTAATAATGTTGTCTATCGGTATTACTAGCTGATATTAATGATGTTGTCTATCAGTATTACCAGCTGATATTAATAATGTTGTCTATCGGTATTACCAGCTGATATTAATGATGTTGTCTATCAGTATTACCAGCTGATATTAATAATGTTGTCTATCGGTATTACTAGCTGATATTAATGATGTTGTCTATCAGTATTACCAGCTGATATTAATAATGTTGTCTATCGGTATTACTAGCTGATAATAATGATGTTGTCTATCGGTATTACTTTTTTTTTTTTTTTGCATATCCTATTTACAGGACATTGCAGTCAACACCAGCATTTTTCAGCTGCTGTTGATGTCTTGGCAAGTGTTACGTTCAGTAGTTTGCCACTGCTTTCTGAACGACCGCTCACTGCTTTCTAAACGACCGGCTCACATACCTTTCTGTAAGAAACCAACGCGACACGATCCGCTGCCGAATCTCGAGCAGATGTGTTTATCGGTATTACCAGCTGATACTGTTAATTTTGTCTCATATTATAACTGGTACTAATAATGATGTCCACTGTTTCAAGTCGCTGATAGTAATGATGTTGTCTATTGTTACAACTTCCTCTTCTACTTTTGGCTTTTATCTCTCAATGTAGCATGCGTCCTCAACCAACTGAAGCCAAACCCTCCATTTATTGCCACTATAACATGAAACCCTCCATTTATTGCCACTATTTTTTTCTGCCAAAAACCTCCTATTTTTGTTCCAAACTCTGCTGTTTTTTGACAAATACAGCAGCTTCTTCCACGTCCTCCACATTCATGTATGTCTTGAATTCTCGTCTCAATGTGTTGTTAGACGTCCCTCTATTTCTCTGTCCTGTGGGTAGTAAAGAAAGTACATGACGATTTTCTCATTGTTTGCCCTAAGAAACACCAACAACTGTTCGTCATCTCTTGATTCGCTACAAGTGACTTCTTGTCTCCATCTGCTCGGCATTATTGAATCTGTCATGCCACGTTGTCCTTTTATCCCACGCAGGCAACAGTTAATGTTTGTCGTGTGTGGGCTGGCCGTACTGGCCACTCACACAGCAGTAGTGCTGAAGTCACAAGTCAGTCGAGAACCAAAACCTCTATCCACACGTTCAGGCGTACTGGGTATATGGTGCTAATCCTACATTTATATAGACTAGCAGGCATCCGATGAGTGATACCGCCAACATCAGGTCGACATTCGATGATTCGATGAGTGATAGCGTCAACATCAGGTCGGCATCCGATGAGTGATACCGCCAACATCAGGTCGACATTCGATGATTCGATGAGTGATAGCGCCAACATCAGGCCGGCATCCGATGAGTGATACCGCCAACATCAGGTCGACATTCGATGATTCGATGAGTGATAGCGTCAACATCAGGTCGGCATTAGATGATTCGATGAGTGATAGCGCCAACATCAGGCCGGCATTTGATGATTCGATGAGTGATAGCGCCACCATCAGGCCGGCATTCGATGAGTGATAGCGCCAACATCAGGCCGGCATTCGATGAGTGATAGCGCCAACATCAGGTCGGCATTCGATGATTCGATGAGTGATAGCGCCAACATCAGGCCGGCATTCGATGATTCGATGAGTGATAGCGCCAACATCAGGCGCCGGCATTCGATGATTCGATGAGTGATACCGCCAACATCAGGCCGGCATTCGATGATTCGATGAGTGATAGCGCCAACATCAGGCCGGCATTCGATGAATGATAGCGCCAACATCAGGCCGACATTCGATGAGTGATAGCGCCAACATCAGGTCGACATTCGATGATTCGATGAGTGATAGCGCCAACATCAGGCCGACATTCGATGATTCGATGAGTGATAGCGCCAACATCAGGTCGACATTCGATGAGTGATTGCGCCAACATCAAGCCGGAATTCGATGAGTGATAGCGCCAACATCAGGTCGACATTCGATGAGTGATAGCGCCAACATCAAGCCGGCATTCGATGAGTGATAGCGCCAACATCAGGTCGACATTCGATGATTCGATGAGTGATACCGCCAACATCAGGCCGGCATTCGATGATTCGATGAGTGATAGCGCCAACATCAGGCCGGCATTCGATGAGTGATAGCGCCAACATCAGGCCGGCATTCGATGAGTGGTAGCGCCAACATCAGGCCGGCATTCGATGATTCGATGAGTGGTAGCGCCAACATCAGGCCGGCATTCGATGATTCGATGATTGATACCGCCAACATCAGGCCGGCATTCGATGATTCGATGAGTGATAGCGCCAACATCAGGTCGACATTCGATGAGTGATAGCGCCAACATCAAGCCGGCATTCGATGAGTGATAGCGCCAACATCAGGTCGACATTCGATGAGTGATAGCGCCAACATTAAGCCGGCATTCGATGAGTGATAGTGCCAACATCAGGTCGACATTCGATGATTCGATGAGTGGTAGCGCCAACATCAGGCCGGCATTCGATGATTCGATGATTGATACCGCCAACATCAGGCCGGCATTCGATGATTCGATGAGTGATAGCGCCAACATCAGGTCGACATTCGATGAGTGATAGCGCCAACATCAAGCCGGCATTCGATGAGTGATAGCGCCAACATCAGGTCGACATTCGATGAGTGATAGCGCCAACATCAAGCCGGCATTCGATGAGTGATAGTGCCAACATCAGGTCGACATTCGATGATTCGATGAGTGATAGCGCCAACATCATGCCGGCATTCGATGAGTGATAGCGCCAACATCAAGCCGGCATTCGATGAGTGATAACGCCAACATCAGGCCGACATTCGCTGAGTGATAGCGCCAACATCAAGCCGGCATTCGATG
This sequence comes from Cepaea hortensis, assembly GCA_963921405.1. Taxonomy (NCBI): domain Eukaryota; kingdom Metazoa; phylum Mollusca; class Gastropoda; order Stylommatophora; family Helicidae; genus Cepaea; species Cepaea hortensis. Next base: position 107,571,949 of record OY992878.1, read on the forward strand.
AGTGATAGCGCCAACATCAGGTCGACATTTGATGATTCGATGAGTGATAGCGCCAACATCATGCCGGCATTCGATGAGTGATAGCGCCAACATTAAGCCGGCATTCGATGAGTGATAGCGCCAACATCAGGCCGGCATTCGATGAGTGATAGCGCCAACATCAGGCCGACATTCGATGATTCGATGAGTGATAGCGCCAACATCATGCCGGCATTCGATGAGTGATAGCGCCAACATCAAGTCGACATTCGATGAGTGATAGCGCCAACATCAGGTCGACATTCGATGAGTGATAGCGCCAACATCAGGCCGGTATTCGATGAGTGATACCGCCAACATCAGGCCGGCCGCCTTGACTTCCAAGAATATCTCCTGGTACCCGTGTTAGACTGGGTGGGGCTGGGGGATCAGGGTCATTTGTTTTAACATGTGACCACCGGACAGGCGACATGATTCTAATGTCCTCATAACAACTCAATGATACTACAACTCAATGATACTACAACTCAATGATACTACAACCCAATGATACAACAACTCAATGATACTACAACTCAATGATACTACAACTCAATGATACTACAGCTCAATGATACTACAACTCAATGATACTACAACTCAATGATACTACAACTCAATGATACTACAACTCAATGATACTACAACTCAATGATACTACAACTCAATGATACTACAACTCAATGATACTACAACTCAATGATACTACAACTCAATGATACTACAACTCAATGATACTACAACTCAATGATACTACAACTCAATGATACTACAACCCAATGATACTACAACCCAATGATACTACAACCCAATGATACTACAACTCAATGATACTACAACTCAATGATACTACAACCCAATGATACTACAACTCAATGATACTACAACTCAATGATACTACAGCTCAATGATACTACAACTCAATGATACTACAACCCAATGATACTACAACTCAATGATACTACAACTCAATGATACTACAACTCAATGATACTACAACTCAATGATACTACAACCCAATGATACTACAACCCAATGATACTACAACCCAATGATACTACAACTCAATGATACTACAACTCAATGATACAACCCAATGATACTACAACTCAATGATACTACAACTCAATGATACTACAGCTCAATGATACTACAACTCAATGATACTACAACCCAATGATACTACAACTTAATGATACTACAACTCAATGATACTACAGCTCAATGATACTACAACTCAATGATACTACAACCCAATGATACTACAACCCAATGATACTACAACCCAATGATACTACAACTCAATGATACTACAACTCAATGATACTACAACCCAATGATACAACTCAATGATACTACAACTCAATGATACTACAACCCAATGATACTACAACTCAATGATACTACAACTCAATGATACTACAGCTCAATGATACTACAACTCAATGATACTACAACTCAATGATACTACAACCCAATGATACTACAACCCAATGATACTACAGCCCAATGATACTACAACCCAATGATACTACAACTCAATGATACTACAACCCAATGATACTACAACCCAATGATACTACAACTCAATGATACTACAACCCAATGATACTACAACTCAATGATACTACAGCTCAATGATACTACAACCCAATGATACTACAACCCAATGATACTACAACTCAATGATACTACAACTCAATGATACTACAACTCAATGATACTACAACTCAATGATACTACAACCCAATGATACTACAACTCAATGATACTACAACTCAATGATACTACAACCCAATGATACTACAACCCAATGATACTACAACTCAATGATACTACAACTCAATGATACTACAACTCAATGATACTACAACTCAATGATACTACAACTCAATGATACTACAACTCAATGATACTACAACTCAATGATACTACAACCCAATGATACTACAACCCAATGATACTACAACTCAATGATACTACAACTCAATGATACTACAACTCAATGATACTACAACTCAATGATACTACAACTCAATGATACTACAACTCAATGATACTACAACTCAATGATACTACAACTCAATGATACTACAACTCAATGATACTACAACTCAATGATACTACAACTCAATGATACTACAACTCAATGATACTACAACTCAATGATACTACAACTCAATGATACTACAACTCAATGATACTACAACTCAATGATACTACAACTCAATGATACTACAACTCAATGATACTACAACTCAATGATACTACAACTCAATGATACTACAGCTCAATGATACTACAACTCAATGATACTACAACCCAATGATACAACTCAATGATACTACAACTCAATGATACTACAACTCAATGATACTACAACTCAATGATACTACAACTCAATGATACTACAACTCAATGATACTACAACTCAATGATACTACAACTCAATGATACTACAGCTCAATGATACTACAACTCAATGATACTACAACCCAATGATACAACTCAATGATACTACAACTCAATGATACTACAACTCAATGATACTACAACTCAATGATACTACAACTCAATGATACTACAACTCAATGATACTACAACTCAATGATACTACAACTCAATGATACTACAACGCAATGATACTACAACTCAATGATACTACAACTCAATGATACTACAGCTCAATGATACTACAACTCAATGATACTACAACTCAATGATACTACAGCTCAATGATACTACAACTCAATGATACTACAACCCAATGATACAACTCAATGATACTACAACTCAATGATACTACAACTCAATGATACTACAACTCAATGATACTACAACTCAATGATACTACAACTCAATGATACTACAACGCAATGATACTACAACTCAATGATACTACAACGCAATGATACTACAACTCAATGATACTACAACTCAATGATACTACAACGCAATGATACTACAACTCAATGATACTACAACTCAATGATACTACAACTCAATGATACTACAACTCAATGATACTACAACTCAATGATACTACAACTCAATGATACTACAACTCAATGATACTACAACTCAATGATACTACAACTCAATGATACTACAACTCAATGATACTACAACTCAATGATACTACAACTCAATGATACTACAACTCAATGATACTACAACTCAATGATGCTACAACTCAATGATACTACAACTCAATGATGCTACAACTCAATGATACTCATGTTTATGGTTACAACTGTCTGATACTCATGATTGGGTTTGGGACTAGCTGCTACGCTAACGCTCTCTGGCGAAGGTTTTACGGACGCAGATCGGAATCCCGCACACCCGAGTTCGAAACACAGCTGCCGGCGATTTGGCAGCAGACCGCCTTGCGTTCGTTTTTTACTAAATGGTATGGGTGCCGGTCGTTCAGAAAGCAATGGCACACCTCTGACCTAGTCTAATTTGAGTTATGGCACGTAAACTTGCCAGGAGATCACAACAGCCAACAAATGCTGGTGTTGACTGCACAGTCCTGTAAAGGATATGCAACTAACTAACTAACTAACTAACTATACTAACACCTTCTATTTTTTAAGAAACAAATTATGACACTAAGAACCAGGGATATATTGAAATTAATAAAATAATGGAGATCGTGCTTAAACGTTCTCTTCTGACGCCGGAGCAGTGGGTTCGTTCCAGACGCCGGTAATTTGGAATGCCGGCCTGATGTTGACTTCTCGTTCAGAAAGCAATGGCAACCAACTGAACGTAACATTGCTTAGTAAAACACAAACAGCGTATACGGGCGGGAGAGGGCATAGGAGTCAATGGCAAACTACTGAACGTTTAGTTTAGTTTAGTCGACGGATCAACATCACGGCACACGGATGTAACCAATAAGAAACTCAGCTCAGTGCATGAACTCCGTAACATCGGCGAGGATCCAGAAATACTTTGGATAGATGTTTAACTCGAAATTTAACTCGGGCAACGCCGTTAGGCTACGCTTTTTCGACTTCCAACTGCCAAGGGATTTTTTACGTGCACAACAATACAAACGGGCATCCGATCTCACTACCCAGAGACCAGGGGAAATTTTGTTACTAAGACCAGGGGACATTTTGTTACTACAAGTCCACGTGTAAAATAATCCCGCCCTCACCGGGGCTTGAACCCGGGATCTAGCACTCTTGGCGGACACCCTACCTCAGACCACTCAGCCCCCCAAACTGGGACGCACACTTGCCTATTAAATATCACTGACAGTCAAGAAGAGTTCGGCGTGACTGTAACGTCCTGCGAAGGACATGCACGTGTTTCAGTAATGAAGCTAAGAATGTTGGCTACTGCAGCTAACTACTGTGAGGTGGTCCTCATTCTACCGTAACAGATCCTGCCGAGACAGGTGAAGACAGGCATGCTTGGTGCAGACTGGCACGCCCCGTGCAGAGTGGCATGCCCCGTGCAGAGTGGGGTGCTCCGTGCAGAGTGGCATGGCCCGTGCAGAGTTGTGTTGCCCGTGCAGAGTTGTGTTGCCCGTGCAGAGTGGCATGCTTCGTAAAGAGTAGCATGCTTCTTAAAGAATCTTGTTAGATCTTTTCCGCAGGGCGAGCGAGTGTTGTGGGACATGAGCAGGGTGGAGAGACTGGCTGGGTCTGCACGGCTGAGTGGGGTCTTGGTGCAGCCGTGATCAGGGCCCTTTGGGATCATAACTCATCATAGTCTAGAAAGAAACGGTGCGGCTGGGAGTGACCAGAGGATCTGACCCACACTCAATTCTCCGAGGAAAGGCCAGACGGACACATCCACTGCAATTGAGATCATCAGTTTTGGGACTCTTCGCTGGCTATTGAATTTGAGAAAGGAGCACGTATGAGACTGTCCAGAGTGCCGTGATGTCGGTTCTTGACTCAACTCGTTCATTGTCCGGTAACTGCCGAACAAAAGCAGTAGAGACACAAACTGCACTGTCCCTGATTGAGGGCTTCATGGTTGGGAGAACAAGAGGGAGTGGGGCGCTGCACCCTAATACAGCTGTATCTTTATTGACCGCTATGTGGTGTGACAGAAAGGTGACATCATTGCAGACATAAGCAGAAACATATTCTGCACAGATTACGCTTCTCAGTACACCCCCAGCCAGCGTAAGCCGTTATGTCTGGCTTCTTAGATTCAGCGAATCTCAAAGTGTGGAGAAGGGGATTTGCGCAAATGTGACCACAATATCCCCATTCAACCTTGGTACTGAGATCATATATATATCTTATATATATATATATATATATATATATATATATATATATATATATATATATATATATATATATATATAATTCCATTGGCACCTTGCCGTCTTGACAGACGATAGTTTGTGCTTTAAAAAGGCATAATAACTTTTACCTATGGCGGTAGCGAATGTGACTGATAAGGGCAATTCGTGCTGTAAATGTCCGTTCACAGTGGGTGCATGTGAACACGTGGTCATTTCCACCATCATACACCATCTTACGTCTCACACGCTCGGTGTGTGACTTATCTGCAATAATTTTCTACTTTTGTCTTTATTTCATTTCTGATGTTTGCCCTCCATGCAACACGTTCAGCGGCGACTTGCTCCCAATGTGCATTATCAATGCCTGTATCAATCATGTCCCACTTACACACATCTTTGTATCGTAGTAGAGGCCGACCCTGAGATCTCTTACCCATCTGTAATTCACCAAAAAAGATGTCCTTTGGTATTCTACCATCATCCTTCCTCCTAAGATGTCATATCCATCTAAGTCTACGAAGACTGAGCATGGAATTATGCAGATAGTAGACATTGAAATTCTTCCTCAGAGTGGGTCGTAACTGCAGCATCATCTGCAAAAAGCAACTCTCTGATCAGTACCCTCCTAATTTTGGTCTTGACCTTCAATCTCTGAGCATTGTAAAGGCCGCCATCTGAGCATGGGTGAATGTATATACCACCATCCTGATCACGAAAGGCATATTTCAGTAGAAGTGAAAAGTATATTCCAAAGAGGGTGGGAGCTAGTACACAACCTTACTTAACTCCACTCTTGAATTCAAACTCTTCAGAAGTTGCACCATAACACTTGATTATACCCTTAATGCCTGTGTGGAACGATTCCACAATGGACAGAAGAGTTGGTGGGCAGCCAATCTTCTTTAGTGCCTTAAACAGACCGTCACGACTGACCAAATCAAATGCCTTTGTGAGGTCGATGAAGGCAATAAAAAGTGGTTGATTCTGTTCACGGCATTTTTCTTTCATATGTCGCAATGAGAATATCATATCAATGGTAGACCGGTTCTGTCGAAAGCCACACTGTGATTCGGGGTAGATTTGATCTCCTAGGACTTGAAGTCTGCGCAGAACAATTCTGGCAAATACTTTTCCAACAATACACAGAAGTGAGATACCCCTATAGTTGTTGCAATCGCTCCGATCGCCCTTGTTCTTGTATAGTGTTATGATGCTTGAATCTTTGAAATCCTGTGGGACTTGTCCTTCTCGCCAGCATAGCTCTATTAGCTGGTGGATCTGTAGAGTGAGTGTGTCTTGCCCACTCCTGATAACCTCTATTGGAATCCCATCCTTACCTGGAGCCTTGCCAGATGCAAGTTCATTTATAGCACACTTAACTTCTGTTATGGTGGGAAGTGTGTACATATGGTCAAGAATTGGTAGAGCCTCTATGGCGTTGAGGGCATCATCCGCTAGTTTGGTCTCACTTGAGTAAAGCTCCAAATAGTGCTCTACCCATCTGTCCATCTGCTGTTTCTTATCAGTTATGATTTCTCCAGTCAAGGTTTTCAATGGTGCACTTCCTTTGATCACTGGACCACAGGCTTTCTTTATTCCTTCATACATGCTTCTTCTGTTTCCCTTATCACTTGCGATTTGAATGGACTCACATAACTTGATCCAATAATCATTTGCACACTGCCTGGCAGCCTTTTGCACATCCTTCCTAGCTTGCCTTAGCTCACTCAGAGTGTTCCGCGTTGGTCATTCCTTGTTTCTTAAGAGAGCTATCTTCTTCTTATCAATCAAGGGCTGCAGAGTCTCGCTATTTGCCGCAAACCAGTCCTGCCTCTTATGATCCACAGTGCCGTAAACCTCTACGGTAGTTTTATAAAGAGTTTCCTTAAGTTGACCCCACTTTTCATTTACAGTACAATTGTCTGGTGTATCAGTGAAAGCGTCTTCAAGTTGCTGTTGAAACTGAAAGCACTTTTCAGGATCGTTAGAGTTAATAATATTAATAGTGGGGCTAGATTTGTGTTTAGCTGTGTAGATTCTCTTTGGTCTCAGTCTAACCCTAGCAACAACCAAAGAATGATCCGTATCACAGTCAGCACTGTGGTAACTTCGAGTCAATGATATATGGTTCAGATGTTGTTTCCGTGTGATGATGAAGTCCAGCTGGTGCCAATGGCCGGATCTTGGATGTTTCCATGTGACCTTGTGCATCTCTTTTGTTTTAAAAAATGAGTTTGTAATACTGTGGCATAACGCAACCAACATTATTCATTTACCAACAACTGCCGCAAAAAGAGGAAACAACATTAAAAGAAATTGACTTCACAACCACAAATGGAGACTAGGACTTAAAACTTAACATCGAAACTGGAACTGAACAAGTGACAAATGACGTGGATTCTTAGAAAGATTGCATCAGACAAAGCTCGGAAGACCATTGGACGAAAAGGGACATGTGACCGCTTCGCGCCAGGGCATAATTAGCATATGTTACTATTTCATCAGAAATGTTAATAAGCCCGCACTCTTTTCTGAAACCCGCCTCCTGAACAGATGTGAGAAGATTGTGTGACCAAAATTTTCAATGGACAAGGCAGAATGTCTGAATTTCGGGTGAGCTTGTTAGGCCTTAGATTAAACTGATAACCCGATGTATCAAGTGTCAAAAGAACGGTATCCAGTGTTTGTGATGTCAATTGAAATGTATTATTATTAATTAAAACCTCTGAAATGTAAAAATGCTCGACTGTGGGTTCAGACGACGCAGAGCCATTCCCGGCAAAATGACTCTCTAATATTCTCTTAGATGAAACTGCAATCTCTGATATTCTTAGAGATAATTATTAACTTTAAGAAGTGCATTATACTACTACATTCTATTCTAAACAACTGTGAGAAGTGATGATTCTAAAGCAATCTTGTGCATTTCACCAGAAACACTGATAAAAGATGCTATCACTATCTACAGCTGAAATGACAGTTCGTGTACTAGAACAAGTGCCTTGTTCTAAAACAGACTTATCTATGCCTATTTACAATTTAGAAAGCTGAAAGAGAAATCAATCTTTCCTTTCTCCTTCATCTATTGAATTAATAGGGTTTGGCGGAATAAATATTTATATTTATGTCAAATTTAATTAGATACGGGCACACATGAATTGCTTTACATGAGAAAGTTGTGCTTCGCGGAACACCATCACGCGCAGTGAACTTAACTCATTACTCAACATAACTTAAAACTCAACACCACTCATCACCACACAACACAACACTCAACATCACAACAACAACAGATAATGGGAGAGAGTTATTAGACACAAGAAGAAGAAGAAGAAGTTAATTGGGAAAACACAGAGAATTATTTATACACGCGATAAACACCATTTAGTGAAAGAAATGTTATAAATGTATGTCATTTATTTACATGCATCTTGACATATTCTCACTCTTGTCAATGTCTTACTGTACACGTTCACTGACCCAGGTCAAATGAGAACTTACATACAGCAGGAACAAGTTGATACAAGGCGTACACCGTGTGATAAACTCTGACCACCCCAACTTAACCCAACACTAGCTTAGAGAGAAAAAGGAGGGGAGGGGAACTAGTTCCTACTTCAGGAATTTAGGTTCTTTTACCTACTTTTAAAAGATTGTATTGGTAGGAATGTATATATTTATGCGAATATTCATCAGTGATCTTGGTGGCTACATACCAACAACCACCCAACACATCAGCAAACTAACCACCTAAATCAGACCTGAGAGAGGGAAGCCGAGAGAAAGAGATGAACCACAGGTGAGATGGAGGATGACTTGGCTATGAGCAGAGTATGGGGAGGCCTTCAGTGGAGCTATACGGGCATACCTGAAGTGGATCCATCAGTCAATGGACCCTGGCTTACCTAATCTTCCAGTCACCAGGTTACCTTTCTAAATTGGTACACCACCACACCCAATTTCAGGAAAACTGATATTTAATTGTTGAGACATCACCATCACACTTAATATGTACAACATCAAAATGTTTACTATGTTTCACACTTGTTGACATCTCATATATTGATGCTTGATTGATGTTCTGGGACTATGGTCCAATGTGCAACTTTTCTATTATCTTGTGTAAATCACAATAGAGATATATGTACTGACCAGAAGGCTCAGGCCAGTCAATAAATGATTAACATGAATTGACCTTCTGTTAATTTGTCAGTTCCAACCTATCTGTGTCAACAACTTCTTTGTACATCATGTTGTCGGAATCTGATGTGATTGTTTATGTGTTTAATTGTTTAAAGATAAATTAACTCATAATGACTTACTGAATGGGGAAATAAAAAGACTCTAGATCTATCAACTGCTCAACATCCATGTTTTCTTCATCTAAATCAGGCTGAGAAAATTCTCCAGACTTTCCTCAGATTTGATAACCAATAAGGGGGCTCCAGAGCTATCAGAATCATTGGAGAAGGGGCAGATTCCCAGTTAGTAATTACCATTCTCACCAGGGCCATAATCTATATCTCCTAGACATACTTAATAGAACGAGGCCTGCAGATAACTCAAGGTTCATATTCTGGGGTTATTGAAGATAGAAGAGGATGGGGCTCTACTTCTTTCGTTAGGAATGGGGCATGCACTACAGTGATCTCCCACTCCCTTCAAAAATATATGACAAATACATAGGTCATTACTGGTGCAATGCTCCAGCAGCCTTTGCCCATTTTCATTCATGCGACCGATGTTGTATTTTCCAAGGCACACTGGCCATGAACTCGAGTCCTTGCCCACACGAGCATTGAAATCACCGAGCATATAAATGTAGTCATATTTTGGAACTACCTTGATCACGGAGTCCTAACTCCTCATAGAACGAATCCTTCACATCATCAGAGGAATCGAATGTCGGTGCATATGCAGTAATAATGGTGGCAAAACCACAAGAGGTTGCCAAGCGCAGGGATAATAGTCTTTCATTTCCTCCTGCTGGAATTTCAATCATTCCCAGTAGCGAATTCTTCACTGCAAAACCCACACCGTGTTGCCTTTTTTCTGCCTGCCCTCTACCCTTCCAAAAAAAAGGTGTAATTGTTTTCCCTGAGTGATCCTTCCTCAGCGAGGCGAGTCTCCTGCAGGCCAGCAATATCAATGTTAAGACGATTGAGTTCGACATCAATCATAACCGTTTTTCTCACATCGTCAATATTGGTCAAGTCAGTGGAAAATCCTGGACACATGATTCACACGTTCCAGGTTGCAAGCCGTAGCTTGAGGTTTCTAATTTTCTTTTTATTTGTACCTGGTGCATTGGTTTTACAGCCTGCGATGCAGATTTTGTCCTAGCCCCAAGCACCCATTGAAGCAGGCAGGCTGTGGCGCATCAGCACCCAATTGGCCGGGGGCTGCCCAGCTTGAGGCGGGCGGTAGCTGATCAGTGACACCGTCAGAGGCAACGCGTGGCGCCCCATGTCTACGCCAATTGACAGGGACTTATAACCCGTAACAGTTGCCTCTAGCTTTGATTCCGAGACCAGTTAAGACCAGGGATGGAGTTATTGCCAGTCCATAGCACAAAGCCTGGGCTAAAATATAGAGATCATGTGTTGCCCATGCAGCATGATCCCTCTCTCGGCCTGCCTAGTTCACTCCAGAGGAAAGGTAACACCCCTACATCTGGAACAAGACAAGCTGCAGAAGCTGCCGGATCAGCAAAGCAATGCTCTAACTGTCCGCCTGTCGGAGCTTCGATCCGCCAACCAAGCCGCCAACCAAGGCTTAGGGCCTGGTCTGCCCTGCCATGACATTTTGTCATGTATAAGAAGCCACAGGAGCTGTTAATTGTGAGGATTTAAAAAAAACAAAAAAAAAACCCACTATTAGCGTAATGAGCCATACAACTAAGATACTCAAGATACACAAGAAAGAATTCAAAATAAAATAAATGAGGAACTAGCTGAACAGTTTTGGTTCCGCAAAAACAGCGGCACCAGGGAAGCTAAAACCTATTTATGAATGTTGGTTGAAAAATACACAGTAGTTAAACAATATATATGTGTGTGTGTGTGTGTGTCTGTGTGTGTCTGTGTGTGTGCGTGTGCGTGCGTGCGTGTGTGTGGGTGTTTTTTTTTTTTTAAAGACTACAATAAGGCTTTTGACAGAGTACAACATGAACTATTAACCACTTCATGATATAGGAGTAGCAGAAAAGGGCAACAGACTTGTCAGTAACCTGTACTGGGAACAAGTGGCGACAATTAGATACAGAAATAATTACTCATAGTCCATAGAGATTCAAAGAGGTGTGAGGCAAGGGATGCGTGTTGTCCCTAATCCTTTTCAACTTATACACAGAACGAATTTTTAAACACATTGGAGAATTGCATGGACTTAACATTGACGTAAGAATCATAAACAATCTTAGGTATGCTGATGATAGTGTTACTATCAGAAAGCGAGCAAGAGTTACAAACCAGAGTGGAACAAGTAAACAGGCATAGCGCAGAATGCGGTTTAGATATTAATATTTAAAAAAAAACTATGATAATTAGCAGTGGAAAGGAATGAACATCACAGTAAACAGGGAGATACTAGAATAAGCAGCAAGTTTCGTCTATCTTGAATATGCCACAACCGATTTTATTTATTTATTTATTTATTTTTTTGCGTTCGCTAGCTTTGAACTCAAGGGTGTATTGGATTGATTTTTGTGTGTGGATTAGCTTTCCATATTGCCAGTGTCCCTCACAATCAGGCAAAAATCACTACTACTTCTGAGGTAATTGTAATATACGTCCCTAAGTTAAGGACGAGAAGTCAACAGTTTATTCCAACTGACTAGCGTCAGCACACCGGATGTTTAAGATGATGGCAGAAGAAAAACAGACTTCAAAAAGAGAATAGTAAAATCCAAAAATGTTTTCAACAACATGTAATCAGTACTAATATTTAGGGAGATTAACAACAAATTAAACATTAGAATTGTGAAATGTTATGTATACTCAATACTACTATTGATTGATTGATTGATTGATTTAAGAACCGACATCACAGCATTCGGGGCATTCCCATAAGCGCTCCGTCCCCATCCTCAGAAGCCAGCGAAGAGTTCCAACCCCAATAGTACCAGTAACAATCTGGTTATATGTGCGTCTCACTTTTCCTCTAAGCGTCGAGCATCGGCCAGATTCCCTCGTGACTCCACGCTGTCGCATTCTTGCCAGACCATGGTGATCCATTTGCTCCTCCGAGGTGTACACGTGCTCCCACAAGGCCGCAACCACGTCAGCCTTATCATGCATCAATACTCCACCAAGTTTTGCAGAGCCAGCCAATCTGTCTGCCTGTTCATTCCCCAGCACACCAGCATGCCCCATGAGAAAAGATCCAGACGGTGCTTGCCAACCGTGACTTCCGAAGCGAAGCAAGCCACTCGGCGCGAAGCTTGCCTGTCCTCACCCTACTCAGCATGCTTTCTGAGTCAGTTACAATCATCATGTGTGTATGTGTGTATCGTATTCTCCATCCAGTGGAAAGCTGCACTGACTGCCTCCACCTCCATTCTTAAGCTAGATGTTGTGGTATCATATGCCAAGCTCTCCTGCACCAAACGTCGACCATTAGCCTTTGCCAAGAAACCCCAGGACTTCAACTACCTCGCAACACCGAAACATCTGTGTAGATAATCACATCACCCGGGCGAGAATTATCCTGAATTAGTTGCTGGATTTCCACTTCTGTAGCCCCTGCTGGCCACTCCCTACACTCCCGGCTCAGTGTGATTATAACTCTGCACAAGTCTGACCGCTCCGCTGGCACTCTGACACGCTCCTCTCCTCGCCTAATATTCTCCAAGGGGCACACCTGTCTGATCGTGACATCCATGATTTCCCTCTTATCAGTCGCTAGCGCCTTAACTGCGTCCAAATGGTAATCTGTGTCAGCAGCTACTCTGAGGTATGCCTTCGCCTGCATCACCTTGAGCCTACCAGCAACAGTCGGCAGACCAAGGATGTACCGCATACACACCACGGGGGTGTCTCTGGTGCATCCCAGAATGACCCGCATAGCCTCGTCCTGTATGCACTCCAATCTCGCCAGCTGACTCTTTGAGACAGTGAGCAGTCCTAGTCCATAATCTATCGCTGAGAGGATCAAGTGCTGGTATAGTCTGAAAAGCATTCTCTGCTCTATACCCATTGCAGCCATAGTTTTAATTGCGTTGAGTCCCTTTTGAGATCTTGTCACAACCGTCTCCATATGATCCTTGAAGGACAGGCTCCTTTCAAATGTGATTCCCAGATACTTCAGTTTGTTCTCTCTGTTGACGCTTCCACCATCTGTCGTGAGGCTTGGAACATCAGCTCTCACAATCCTTTTGTCCAGAGAGCACCACAAAACAGCTGCCTTTTCCGGGTGGACGACAGCACCCATTTCAGTGCACCAGTCAATCACTTTGTCTACTGTCGCCTGTAGCTCCTGGCTGTTTTCTCCCTATCTCTCCCCTGCCTATATGCAAGAATATCATCTGCAAATGTTAGTATCCTTCCAACACTACTATATGGCAGAGAAGCCTGGACAATGAACAAGCAAGTAGAAAGTCGAACGGAGGCCATGGAGCTGTAGATGTACAGAAAAATATGTCGTATGTCATAAGGAAAAAACGGGCTTGGCGGATGTGGATGTACAGAAGAATATGTCATATTTCATGGAGGAAAAAACAGTAACATACAGAAGTTCTAGAAAAACTGGGAATACTGGGTTATAAAACACTGGATTATATTATAACATAACGGTTTTACCATGTGGAGTAATTATACAGCTATTGTTGAAACAATATCTGTGAGCAACAAGAATCGGTGAGAATATGGGTAAACACTATCTAACGGCAGGGTCAAATAGATGTGTTTGCTCAAACTTGACTTCCAATAATGTATCATTGTCGTCATTAGCGTTTGTTTTAGGCGCCCCGCGAGCGGTAATCTGGTCGACCTGGACATGGGCAAGCACGCATGTATACAAACATGCGCTATAATACATACTTTGTCACAAGATGTAGTAGATACTTGCATGTGCGTACACTATACCACTATATGTATGTATACTACACACACAGTGTGTATAATTAGAACTAGAAAGTATACCAGTGGTCGAGGTTATTGGTCATAATATACACAACTTACGTTATCCCGATGACACCGTCTGAAAAGCAATAAATGAAAATTAAAACAGAAAATGATTGATGCAGTAGTTATAGAAAGTGAAAGAATGGACATTAGCTTGAATAAGAGACAGACAAAAGAAATGGTAATATCAAATGAACGGTTCATGCCTAAAAGTACAACTAATGGCAATGTTATTAATTTGGGACACGTACGGAATTTAAAATATCTAAGCACACAGAATACAACAGATGGAAGAAATATCATAGAGATAAACAACAAAATAGAAATACCAAACACTCCATTTGAGAAAATGATGAACATCTGATGCACTAAACCCAGATCATAGCAGGATAGAAAAAGAATTCGTGCGTGTCTTATGGAACCAGTTTTATCATACGGATGTGAATCCTGGACAATTAATACACAAGCAAATTGAAATAAAAATCACTTGAGACCTCAGAGATGTAGTTTTATCAACAATGCTGAAAATACCATAGACAGCCACTAAGAGCAATCTAAATGTTTGCACAGAGGCTCAAGGCTGAAATACAAAGACTGCATGACACAAACAGGAGAAAGAGGCAACAGTCACATCTGGCCACATAATGAGAAGCGATAAAATGGAACATGAGACAACTGGAAAGCTTTGTGGAAAGAGGAAGACAATGAGAGAAGATTCTTGCCGTACTACTGTGATGTCACGGAGAAGTGCCAGCACACGAATTCATATATGTTTTGAAGACGACAAGGAGAGAGAGAGAGAGAGAGAGAGAGAGAGAGAGAGAGAGAGAGAGAGAGAGAGAGAGAGAGAGAGAGAGAGAGAGAGAGAGAGAGAGTGCGTGTGTGTGTTTGTGTGTGTGTGAGGTAGAGAGATTTAGAGAAAGAGACAGCGAGAGATAGTGAGAGAGAGACAGAGAGAGACAGAGAGAGACACACACAGAGAGGCATAGAGAGACAGAACCTGCTCCGCTGACAGACAGACCGACAGAGAGACAGGAAGGCGGAAAGCCAGTAATCAATGTTATACTTGGGTATATTGTTATTTGTGTTGGTAGAAAGGAGGGAATGTTTTCGGTAGTTAGTTGATGAGAAAATGGTGAGAAATGCTGGCTTCTATCAATCCATCTCTCACTGACCCCAGCTCTAGTCCCAGGAATGTCAGAGTCGCCAGTAGGAACAAGAAAAGATTCAATTTACGCGAGAGCGTTGCTGGACCTCTCCTGCCGGCATTTTATCTATTCATCTCTGAAACATCGACTGCGTATTGATTGTCCACAGGGAACACGACTTTTTCCTCCACCCCGACCTCCAGCAGAAAAATCTGCAAATGTTACCCCTCCTCTGGCACCACTCCACGTCTGCATAATCTTCAGAACTTTCATTCAGCTCAACTGAATTCTCCCTTACTTCCCCCTCCCTCCCCCAACGTCCGTGCTGAATGGAAGGTGGAAGTGACTCTCCTATATTCATTTATCTTCTTACTTGGCATTTCTTCAACATTACAAGTGATTATTTCTTATCTGTGATGAAAGTACCATTACAAGATCTAGCGCGGTCGCGATCGATATGAGCGTGGTGATAGCAAGGTTGCCTGTAGTGCGATCACTGACTGTGGGTCAGGCGACCACATGAAATTATGTGCGTTGTTCACAAGTTCGGGCTAAAATTGGACTTCAAATCTCTGTCCCAGAATGCATGTTTGGGACACCATGTGAGAATTTACATGACCCCGGAAGGCTGGAGAATGTTTGGGACTCCATGTGAGAATTTACATGCCCCCGGAAGGCTGGAGAATGTTTGGGACTCCATGTGAGAATTTACATGCCCCCGGAAGGCTGGAGAATGTTTGGGACTCCATGTGAGAATTTACATGACACCAGAACGCTGGACAAGTATTCTGACTCCATCTGAGAAGTAACTCAAATGACAATCCTTATCCCGGCTGTTATTAGCAACAAAACATAAAGGGCACATAACACAGAGGATCAGCTGTGCTGATCTCTCACATACACGCTGTATCGAAGGAAAGATGTGATCAAACAGACATCACACTAATCAAGTAGATAACACTATACCAGATGCTGACGTCATGTACATAGATATGGTTGTAACCACAAGTGCTTTCATACACATATTTTCTCTCTGTCTCTGGTCTATCGCCAACTCCATGGCGAAGGGGTTACCGACGCAGTTCGTAATCCCGCATACCAGAGTTCGAATTACAGCTGCAGACGATTTGGCAGCAGATCGCCTTGTGTTGTGTTTTACGAAATGGTATAAGTGCCGGTCGTTCAGAAAGCAATGGCAAACTACTAAAAGTAAACTTGCCAAGATATCACAACAGCAAAAAATGCTGGTGTTGACTGCGACGTCCTGTAAAGGATATGCAGCTAACTAACTGTGGTCTATCGTGTTCATTTATTTCTAAATCGTTCGTGTATCACCGCTGGCAACTCATTGCTAACCAGCGGCAACATAGATGTTAGTGCGATTCCTTTCTGTGGCAACAGTGTGGGTTCAATCCCGAGAAGTGTCAGGATTCTTGTGTCGGTCTGTACGGCTCCTGGGTCAACAACGCCTTATAAAATTCGTACCGGATATTGCCATAATTATTTCCAGAGAATTATTTGCGAAAGAAATGCGGTGAGATAGAGAGCTGGACTCCTCCACCTCATTATGCCGTGGCCCAGAGTTTGTGAAGGTCTAACATTTCACGCATCAACTCTGTGTCGTCATTTATAAATTTATATATTTATATATTTATATATTGACACTGTTTCACCCTGTAACTTCCATGTATGCTTCTTGAGCACTAAACACGTTAAATACAAGACCTATGTCTAATAAGGCTACTCAGAGCTTTATAAATCAAGAACCAAATAATCAACACCAGTATAGACATACTTTACGCAAGTAGATATTTCCTGGTGCCCAGAAATAAATATTTGAGTGTCATTTGAGACGGGGAGAGGGGTCTGACAACAGAAAAAACCTTGCATTTCTTTGCTACAATTCAATTTGCCCACATCGATATTTGCCAAAGGAGTTTCTTTTACAAGCCACGTAAAATGTGAGCCACAAATTGACTGCTACAGGGGTTATGCCTCTTGGCAGAGTTCAGCCAGCGTCAGCACTGGATATATCTTGCATTGCGTGTGTGTTGGGCAAATCCACTGGTCTGGCGGAGAGATCATACCAACTAACGCAAATATAGATTTTTAATATCATCACATACTAGGGGAAATGAAGCACATACTAATATCGTTGGACGTGTAGTTCGGGCAAAGAGTCACTGTGTTGTCATAATAGCCTTGCGTTTACCGGTATCAAGGAACCTCCGTGTACATATACTAATAACATTCGATACAATATTTGCAGGGTTCCTCCGTGTACAATATACTAACATTAGATGTGTTATTAGCAGGTCATCTCCGTGTACACATACTAACATTAAACGCAATATTAGCAGGGTTCCTCCGTGTACACATACTAACATTAGATGCAATATTAGCAGGGTTCCTCCGTTTAAACATACTAACATTAGATGCAATATTAGCAGGGTTCCTCCGTGTACACATACTAACATTAGATTCAATATTAGCAGGGTTCCTCCGTGTACACATACTAACATTAGATGCAATATTAGCAGGGTTCCTCCGTGTACACATACTAACATTAGATACAATATTAGCAGGGTTCCTCCGTGTACACATACTAACATTAGATACAATATTAGCAGGGTTCCTCCGTGTACACATACTAACATTAGATACAATATTAGCAGGGTTCCTCCGTGTACACATACTAACATTAGATACAATATTAGCAGGGTTCCTCCGTGTACACATACTAACATTAGATACAATATTAGCAGGGTTCCTCCGTGTACACATACTAACATTAGATACAATATTAGCAGGGTTCCTCCGTGCACATACACTAACACTGGGTACAATATTAGCAAGCTTTCTCCGTGCACATACACTAACACTGGGTACAATATTAGCAAGCTTTCTCCGTGCACATACACTAACACTGGGTACAATATTAGCAAGCTTTCTCCGTGCACATACACTAACACTGGGTACAATATTAGCAAGCTTTCTCCGTGCACATACACTAACACTGGGTACAATATTAGCAAGCTTTCTCCGTGCACATACACTAACACTGGGTACAATATTAGCAAGCTTTCTCCGTGCACATACACTAACACTGGGTACAATATTAGCAAGCTTTCTCCGTGCACATACACTAACACTGGGTACAATATTAGCAAGCTTTCTCCGTGCACATACACTAACACTGGGTACAATATTAGCAAGCTTTCTCCGTGCACATACACTAACACTGGGTACAATATTAGCAAGCTTTCTCCGTGCACATACACTAACACTGGGTACAATATTAGCAAGCTTTCTCCGTGCACATACACTAACACTGGGTACAATATTAGCAAGCTTTCTCCGTGCACATACACTAACACTGGGTACAATATTAGCAAGCTTTCTCCGTGCACATACACTAACACTGGGTGCAATATTAGCAAGCTTTCTCCGTGCACATACACTAACACTGGGTACAATATTAGCAAGCTTTCTCCGTGCACATACACTAACACTGGGTGCAATATTAGCAAGCTTTCTCCGTGCACATACACTAACACTGGGTACAATATTAGCAAGCTTTCTCCGTGCACATACACTAACACTGGGTACAATATTAGCAAGCTTTCTCCGTGCACATACACTAACACTGGGTACAATATTAGCAAGCTTTCTCCGTGCACATACACTAACACTGGGTACAATATTAGCAAGCTTTCTCCGTGCACATACACTAACACTGGGTACAATATTAGCAAGCTTTCTCCGTGCACATACACTAACACTGGGTACAATATTAGCAAGCTTTCTCCGTGCACATACACTAACACTGGGTACAATATTAGCAAGCTTTCTCCGTGCACATACACTAACACTGGGTACAATATTAGCAAGCTTTCTCCGTGCACATACACTAACACTGGGTACAATGTTAGCAAGCTTTCTCCGTGCACATACACTAACACTGGGTACAATATTAGCAAGCTTTCTCCGTGCACATACACTAACACTGGGTACAATATTAGCAAGCTTTCTCCATGCACATACACTAACACTGGGTACAATATTAGCAAGCTTTCTCCGTGCACATACACTAACACTGGGTACAATATTAGCAAGCTTTCTCCGTGCACATACACTAACACTGGGTACAATATTAGCAAGCTTTCTCCATGCACATACACTAACACTGGGTACAATATTAGCAAGCTTTCTCCGTGCACATACACTAACACTGGGTACAATATTAGCAAGCTTTCTCCGTGCACATACACTAACACTGGGTACAATATTAGCAAGCTTTCTCCGTGCACATACACTAACACTGGGTACAATATTAGCAAGCTTTCTCCGTGCACATACACTAACACGGGGTGCAGTATTAGTGTGACAAAACGGCAATTTATTTGTGCCTTATCGAGACATTTTCCACCTTGTTCGGCGTCATCCGGGACTTTCCCGTCTATAAATAGATCGGGGATAGCGCAGTAGGAATTTTCCATCTGGAAGGTTCGAGAACCACCTGATTTGGAGGTCCAAGGTGGCTCAGTACAACACTAACTTCCCGTGCTGTTAGAACCTAGAATTCCACTGTGGAAAAGAGTTTCACGTGGAATTGCCACACTTCGTGCAGCACTTCTTTCTCGAGCGCATTCGTCCGCACGAGGGAGAGATGTGGCTAGAACAGCTCATTCACTCTTCATCTCTTGTGTGAGAAGGTACTGCTTTTTGGGTAGCAGTGAACCCACTTCTTCACACACAACCAAGTTACAGCGGACTGTCATTCCACGACCTGCTGGCGTAAGATAGTCATTGAAGCTGACTGGAAAAAATCAACTGATTCAGGTATGCATTGTTGTAATTAATTTAACGTTGTAAAGTGAGCAGAAAGTGTGATCGTTCATAGCTAATTAAATATGCGGGCGTCTAGCATAGCAATGACGTGATCGATCGATAACCTAGTGAGAACGAGGGCAGTGCACAGCGGTGTGTATACTTGTGTTTACAAGCTGTCGTGAACAGCTGTTTTGTCAACTGCTTAGAGCGAAAAGTCCATTAAAATTGGCAAATTGTGTTACAATGTTATTGATTGTTTATAGTTCGTAGTTGCATATACTATGTTGCTGGACTGTAGTAGGGAACAGTAAACTATGTCATAGTATGAACTTATTTGATGCCAGTCAGTAATTACGTTAGCTGAGCGCTGAAAGTAGACAAGGTAAGTTGGTAGCTGAAGAGGGAGCTAGTGAAGCACTCATGTGATAGGGAAATAGAGCATGTACGTGATTAACTCTAAGAAGTGGTGTAGCTATTTTGTGTGTGAACTAAATAGTGAATACATTTGAGGAACTGGGAATTCATACGAAGGTAAGTTCTTCAGTGGTGCTAGAGAGATATACGATGTTGTTATTACGTATATACTAGGTCATGTTGAGTAATACTTCTATGAATAATGTACCGACCGCCGAAGTGGTTCGACGCGAGATAACATGGCATTACCGTCGCGATGTACAGGCGTTCTTCAAGCTATTCTTTCCTGTCCTGTTCTATCCATACTTGCGTGGGTACGTCAGTGCTGATGTGTGGAAAGTATGGAGGAACAAATGGAGGACGAATGAGATTCGGGGACGAATGGAATATGAGTGTTGCGTGTGAGTTATTCTTGTATGAGACTGGTATAACCAGGCCAGTGAAGTTCGGCCACGGCCAGAGCTAATCCTCTTGGAAAGGCAGAACTGGGGAGAACCTAGAACATGCGGGGAGCATGTTTTCGCTGGAAAGACTTCTTGACTCCAGGGAAGAGTCTAACAAGAAGAGTTTCGCTATAGAGTGGGCAGGAGGTCCCACTAGCGAAATGGAAACTGTAGATATGTTATATGGTCTGGTATTGTTACTATATCCCAAGTGATGGTGCCTTGATCAGTGTTGTTTTATGATTAGATGTATATTGTAAAGGGGGGAGGGGTCCAGGGACACCTTACCTTGATGTTTAGTTCCAGTCAACTCTTGAACAACTACCGAATGACTTTAGCGACAACCGTTATGTGAATAGGGATAGGTGAAACGTTAGATCAGACTCGCCATTCTTGATTCTCAATCTGTTTGACGGGCTGTTCTCTGAAAGGCCAGCTGACATTGGAATGAGCTTGATGCATTAATACTATCAACTTAGAGATGTTGCTCTACTTAGTTGTATAACTAGGTAGCTAGACTGAAGGTTGATTGTTCATGGTTGTGATGCACATTAGCCAATGTTTGGGCTGAATACTTTCACCGATCGCTCTTACTTTCAGGTGTTGCCTGTTAGAACCAGCCTATTACTAAGTGGCCGGAAACCACTACGTGATCCATGGCGAAGGGTCACAATACCTACTTTACCACGCCTGACTGTGCTACATTATGCAAGAGGGAGAATCACCAGGCATGATTCATACTCACCACGTGATTCTAGAACCCTGCAACAGCACTAGTGGAACTAGATGGTTTGTTGTTCCATATTAGAACTGTGATTAAGACTATTTCAGAATATTGTTCATCTACCTGAGCAATCTTGCCGGTGTATAATGAAAGTTGATTTACAACGGAGCTATGATGGCATGCTCACTCCAGAGAGACTTACCAAGGTGGGGTAGGCGCAGCTCTGGGAGCTCATCAAGTCCAAATCAATGTGTTTCCGCCTAAACGTGGGACAGACCAGGCAAAGATTGGCCCAAACCAAAGGGGCTGTAACTACGTTGGCACGAGTGTTCGGTCATGACTAGACCCACACCAGCTTGCGTATTGTCGTACTCGAACTCGAGGTGGTAGACAGGTCAACTCATCCTGACCTTTATGAACCTTGTGTGCTGATTATGAATAGTTCTTACTCAAGCATTAGAACAACCGAGTCATAGAAATAAAGACCATGTGTTTTGTTACCAAGCTCAACCATGTTTCAAGATGTGTGCAGGACTCTGAGGGAGTCTGAACATGTGACTGTGTAGTGACTATTGAACTCAGTTACAGGAACATTGG
The DNA here is from genome assembly GCA_963921405.1 of Cepaea hortensis. Lineage (NCBI taxonomy): Eukaryota > Metazoa > Mollusca > Gastropoda > Stylommatophora > Helicidae > Cepaea > Cepaea hortensis. The sequence goes on from OY992878.1 coordinate 107,594,526, forward strand.
TGTTTTCTCGTGACCGTGTTGCAGTATTGATTCCTTACCCAATCAGGGTTATACAATTCTACTACGGGACCATTAGGTTGGTCATGTGTTACGTCTAGAGAAACTTAGAGATCAATTGGGGTCGCCTCAAGGAAGAGGGTCTCCATACCAGGCTGTACTTTGATAACTGTGAAAGTTGGTCACAGCGATTCAGTGGGACAGAGCAGAGAAGTTCATCCAGCAGTCGGTGATCCGAAGAGGTAGTTCCTCTGACATCTGATCTTAGCTCTGGGGACGGAGTGGTCTCCAAAGGTTCCAGTCATCAGTCTGGAAGAGAGCCGGGTGAGTGTCGGACCGACTGGACGGATCATCTGTCTCAAACCTGCACGTCAGCCTCGTGATGACACACGAAGCATCTCTATCTCTGATTCTGTCTCTAACCTATCTTCTGCTATTGTAAATAGTTTATACTATCAGGGTGTTCATATCCTACCTATTGTCTTTAGGGTAGAATAAACTTTGTTGATGTTGACTGATTCTTTGTACAGTGATTGAATGTGGTCTCGGACGATACCTCAGGGTTCATTGTCCCAAGGGAGAAGGTAGAGAGTGGGGGTCTAGAATCTGGAGGGGCTTGTAGACTTATTTATACCATTTGAGGGCAACCACAGGGTAAACAGTGTATCTACCCATCCAACCCCTGGGGTTAGAATACACGGGAGTGCTAAGGACCCCTTGGGCTTGGTTAACTCTCAATACCCAAGGCAAACCCATCACACTCCAGAGATATTTGGGGGCTCGTCCGGGATATTTACAGACCTCTGTGTGTTGTTAGAACCTCTCGCAGGGATACTGACTTTGTCTATATCCTCTACCGTCAGTCTACTTAAGATTCTACTACTTCTGCCTATCTCATAACTGTCTGACAGACATTTGTGTTGTGGTGTTGCTTAGTTAAGACCATTGACTGGTTATTGATTGTATTGCTTTGCATACCCATACACATAGAGAACTACATCTCATAGTCAACATGTCTACCCAAGAGTTAGACTTAGCCAAGGTTCAGACAACTGGGCATAAGTTAGGTCTAGAAGGTGAGGCATTGAACTCCTATGTACAATCGGTGGAAAGAGATTTTTGCCAAGAGGAGAGAGATAGGAGGAAAGCAGAAAGGGAACTTGAAGCTAGTAAAGTGGCTTTAGAGGAAAAGAAGATTACTGCTGATAGCGAAATGAAACGGCTCGAATTGGAAGCAGACCGAGAGAGACGTGACCACGAGTATCGTATGAAGCTACTTGAGGCACAAGTGCCAGCTACTGGTGTAACTGAGGGAGCTATGGGAGGAGATGAACCTCCTGGCTCAGGGTCAACCAGTAGACGTGACTACCAGGCTATGAAATGGCCTTTACTGCCGTTCGAACCCGAGAAAGAACGTATAGACCAATACTTAGAGAAGTATGAGGCCATGTGTATCGCAATGGGGCTAGACAAACAGAAGTGGTGTTTGAAACTCTCCCAGGGACTCAGAGGCGCTGGTTACGAAGTCTATGCACGCTTGCCACCGGGAATGCAGAATGATTACCCGGCATTAAAAGCTGCATTGCTGAAGAGATTTGAAATCACATCACACTCGTACCGACGGAAGTTCAGAACTTCTAAGCGGGAACCTGGTGAATTGTTTTCAGCATACAGTGTGAGGTTAAACTCATACCTTCTGAAATGGATGGCCTTGGCCGGATTTAAAGAAGAGTATGAAAGTTTGCGTGAGTTGATGGTTGTAGATCAGATGCGCATGCAAATGTCGAAACCCTTGCAAAACTTCTTAGGTGAGAATAGAGCTGAGAGAATGGATTTAGTCACCAAGTTGGCTGAAAGGTATGTTGAAGTCTATGGCGAGACTGGAGATACCAGTCCAACAGATCCGAGATCGAAAGATCAGGATCAAGGTAAGTTAGGTAAGGCATCTAAGAAGGCCAAAGGTTCGAGTGAACCGACGAAACAGGTGAGCACTTTAGAGAAGAACTCTAACATCAACCCAGGTAAGAATAGCCCACCTAACTCTCCAAAGAGGAAGTGGACGGAGCGGTGGTGCAAATTCTGTAAGTCCAGCACCCACAATACCAGTGAGTGCCGAAATAAACCGAAGGACTTGCACTTTGCTTGTCTTGCAGAGGTTAGGGATAGACCCTGCAGGAAAGTGGAGTTGGGTGATGGGAATCGTGAACCAAAGAGACCTCCAGTGGTTGAGAGAGTGGAAGTGAACGGGCAACAGGTGATGTGCCTCTATACACAGGATTGCAATTTCCTGCAGTAATTGCATCACACCTGACAGGCCCAGAGCAACTCACCGGGGAGATAACAGAGATACAGCCGGCCAGTAGGAGTACTGTAGCGTTACGTTGCCCGATTGCCAATGTGGAGATTCGGAGCAAGTACGTTACGGGACGCATTCAGGCGGCGGTAGTACCTGACCCAATCTATCCCCTAATGCTCGGCCAAAAGCATGTGTTTTTGGGCGAACCAAAACACCCTAGCATCCGTAAGTCTAGGCAGGTCGGAGTTACAGAGGAAGAGGGTCTAGAGAAGGTAAGTCTCCGGAAACCTCAGCCGGATCTGATGAGTACTGCTCGGAGCAAGGATGCGACGCTGTGTCCTTGTTCGAACAGGTTGTCCAACGATGTGAGCCCGTTAAATCAGGGTAAGTTCGGCTCTGGCAACCGGTCGCAGGTAATCCGGACCGGATCAGAGAAGCGGCAGTGGGAACGTAAGTTGGTTCCTGAGAGCTATAGGGCGAATCTGCTGCAGAAGGTACATGTAAGGTCCCCAACCGGACATCTGACTGTAGGGACAACCGGTAAGTGTCTTTCCCGGTATTATACTTGGCCGGGCATGACAGGCGACGTGCGCAGATATATCAGGTCTTGTCCTGAGTGCCGTAAATGCACACCTGAGAAGACGAAGACGAAGATATCCTTGGTGGTGGGAGACCGAGTTCTAGTACTCCTCCCAATCGAGGGGAACGAATTCGAAATCGGGTGGCAGGGCCCATTCCTAGTGGACGGGGTCGATCCTCTTAAAGTGGGGGCCTATGTGACAAAACGGCAATTTATTTGTGCCTTGTCGAGCCATTTTCCACTTTGTTCGGCGTCATCCGGGACTTTCCCGCCTATAAATAGATCGGGGATAGCCCAGTAGGAATTTTCAATCTGGAAGGTTCGAGAACCACCTGATTTGGAGGTCCAAGGTGGCTTAGTACAACACTAACTTCCCGTGCTGTTAGAACCTAGAATTCCACTGTGGAAAAGAGTTTCACGTGGAATTGCCACACTTCGTGCAGCACTTCTTTCTCGAGCGCATTCGTCCACACGAGGGAGAGATGTGGCTAGCACAGCTCATTCACTCTTCATCTCTTGTGTGAGAAGGTACTGCTTTTTGGGTAGCAGTGAACCCACTTCTTCACACACAACCAAGTTACAGCGGACTGTCATTCCACGACCTGCTGGCGTAAGATAGTCATTGAAGCTGACTGGAAACAATCAACTGATTCAGGTATGCATTGTAGTAATTAATTTAACGTTGTAAAGTGAGCAGAAAGTGTGATCGTTCATAGCTAATTAAATATGCGGGCGTCTAGCATAGCAATGACGTGATCGATCGATAACCTAGTGAGAACGAGGGCAGTGCACAGCGGTGTGTATACTTGTGTTTACAAGCCGTCGTGAACAGCTGTTTTGTCAACTGCTTAGAGCGAAAAGTCCATTAAAATTGGCAAATTGTGTTACAATGTTATTGATTGTTTATAGTTCGTAGTTGCATATACTATGTTGCTGGACTGTAGTAGGGAACAGTAAACTATGTCATAGTATGAACTTATTTGATCCATCCATCCATCATGTGCCATGCCGGTAAGCGTGGGCGGTCATGTTCTGCCATCTCACTCGATCAACAGAGTCGTGGATCAGTTCCGTGTTTTTGTCTCGACCATGCCACAAGGCCAAGCCATCCAGATACTTGTTTCTAGGTCTTCCCCTTGGTCTGTTCCCCTCGATCTTACCAGTTGTCACCAAGTTCTCCAAATCATTTCTTCTCATAACATGCCCAAAAAATTGTGACTGTCTACGTCTAATGTCTCTGATCAGTTTACGATCTTCATTTGTTTCTTGAAGGACTTGTTCATTGGTCTTTCTGGCTGTCCATGGTATTCTTTGCATTTTCCTCAGAAACCACATTTCTACAGCCATCAGATGTTTCTCAGCCTGGCTGCTCATTGTCCAAGCTTCACATCCATATAAAAGTACAGGTTCTATGTAGCATCTCAACACTCTTTTTCTCGTTTCAATTGACATCTTTTTATTGGTCAGTATGTTTTTCATCTTGCTAAAGGCTACTTTTGCCATGGCGATTCTTGTTCTAATCTCTTCAAGGCATCTCCCATCAGATGTTATTACTGTTCCGAGGTAATTGTACCTATTCACTTGTTGAAGAATATTCCCATTTACTTGTATATTACATTGTGGTATTTCGTCCTTCCTAGTGACGACCATAATCTGTGTCTTTTTACAATTTAATTCTAACCCTTGTTGTTCACTGTGTGTAACAACCGCATCTACTAAATTTTGCAGGTCCTGTTGAACACAACATGATTTTCTTGGCATGTGTAAAGAAGGTAGTTTGCCATTGCTTTCCTTCCCAGCAGTGACCATACTGGTCAGTGACCGTAGCCATTGTCTCCTCAAAAAAGGAGATCCTCTGCCTATCGTCGTGAAGGTGTAGACCATAACCTACAACTATCTGTCGGCTGCTCTTCATCTTCATCCACCACCTGCACCCATGGCTTCACGTAACCCTGATCGGGGGGCTAAACGGGTACTCCACCTTGCCCAAGGGTGTCCCGTAGGCTAGCGGAGGGAAGGAGGCGCCTTACTTCTCCTTTGATAGGGGATACCCCTACCCCGCTACCCTACTTATTTGATGCCAGTCAGTAATTACGTTAGCTGAGCGCTGAAAGTAGACAAGGTAAGTTGGTAGCTGAAGAGGGAGCTAGTGAAGCACTCATGTGATAGGGAAATAGAGCATGTACGTGATTAACTCTAAGAAGTGGTGTAGCTATTTTGTGTGTGAACTAAATAGTGAATACATTCGAGGAACTGGGAATTCATACGAAGGTAAGTTCTTCAGTGGTGCTAGAGAGATATACGATGTTGTTATTACGTATATACTAGGTCATGTTGAGTAATACTTCTATGAATAATGTACCGACCGCCGAAGTGGTTCGACGCGAGATAACATGGCATTACCGTCGCGATGTACAGGCGTTCTTCAAGCTATTCTTTCCTGTCCTGTTCTATCCATACTTGCGTGGGTACGTCAGTGCTGATGTGTGGAAAGTATGGAGGAACAAATGGAGGACGAATGAGATTCGGGGACGAATGGAATATGAGTGTTGCGTGTGAGTTATTCTTGTATGAGACTGGTATAACCAGGCCAGTGAAGTTCGGCCACGGCCAGAGCTAATCCTCTTGGAAAGGCAGAACTGGGGAGAACCTAGAACATGCGGGGAGCATGTTTTCGCTGGAAAGACTTCTTGACTCTAGGGAAGAGTCTAACAAGAAGAGTTTCGCTATAGAGTGGGCAGGAGGTCCCACTAGCGAAATGGAAACTGTAGATATGTTATATGGTCTGGTATTGTTACTATATCCCAAGTGATGGTGCCTTGATCAGTGTTGGTTTATGATTAGATGTATATTGTAAAGGGGGGGGGGGTCCAGGGACACCTTACCTTGATGTTTAGTTCCAGTCAACTCTTGAACAACTACCGAATGACTTTAGCGACAACCGTTATGTGAATAGGGATAGGTGAAACGTTAGATCAGACTCGCCATTCTTGATTCTCAATCTGTTTGACGGGCTGTTCTCTGAAAGGCCAGCTGACATTGGAATGAGCTTGATGCATTAATACTATTAACTTAGAGATGTTGCTCTACTTAGTTGTATAACTAGGTAGCTAGACTGAAGGTTGATTGTTCATGGTTGTGATGCACATGAGCCAATGTTTGGGCCGAATACTTTCACCGATCGCTCTTACTTTCAGGTGTTGCCTGTTAGAACCAGCCTATTACTAAGTGGCCGGAAACCACTACGTGATCCATGGCGAAGGGTCACAATACCTACTTTACCACGCCTGACTGTGCTACATTATGCAAGAGGGAGAATCACCAGGCATGATTCATACTCACCACGTGATTCTAGAACCCTGCAACAGCACTAGTGGAACTAGATGGTTTGTTGTTCCATATTAGAACTGTGATTAAGACTATTTCAGAATATTGTTCATCTACCTGAGCAATCTTGCCGGTGTATAATGAAAGTTGATTTACAACGGAGCTATGATGGCATGCTCACTCCAGAGAGACTTACCAAGGTGGGGTAGGCGCAGCTCTGGGAGCTCATCAAGTCCAAATCAATGTGTTTCCGCCTAAACGTGGGACAGACCAGGCAAAGATTGGCCCAAACCAAAGGGGCTGTAACTACGTTGGCACGAGTGTTCGGTCATGACTAGACCCACACCAGCTTGCGTATTGTCGTACTCGAACTCGAGGTGGTAGACAGGTCAACTCATCCTGACCTTTATGAACCTTGTGTGCTGATTATGAATAGTTCTTACTCAAGCATTAGAACAACCGAGTCATAGAAATAAAGACCATGTGTTTTGTTACCAAGCTCAACCATGTTTCAAGATGTGTGCAGGACTCTGAGGGAGTCTGAACATGTGACTGTGTAGTGACTATTGAACTCAGTTACAGGAACATTGGTGTTTTCTCGTGACCGTGTTGCAGTATTGATTCCTTACCCAATCAGGGTTATACAATTCTACTACGGGACCATTAGGTTGGTCATGTGTTACGTCTAGAGAAACTTAGAGATCAATTGGGGTCGCCTCAAGGAAGAGGGTCTCCATACCAGGCTGTACTTTGATAACTGTGAAAGTTGGTCACAGCGATTCAGTGGGACAGAGCAGAGAAGTTCATCCAGCAGTCGGTGATCCGAAGAGGTAGTTCCTCTGACATCTGATCTTAGCTCTGGGGACGGAGTGGTCTCCAAAGGTTCCAGTCATCAGTCTGGAAGAGAGCCGGGTGAGTGTCGGACCGACTGGACGGATCATCTGTCTCAAACCTGCACGTCAGCCTCGTGATGACACACGAAGCATCTCTATCTCTGATTCTGTCTCTAACCTATCTTCTGCTATTGTAAATAGTTTATACTATCAGGGTGTTCATATCCTACCTATTGTCTTTAGGGTAGAATAAACTTTGTTGATGTTGACTGATTCTTTGTACAGTGATTGAATGTGGTCTCGGACGATACCTCAGGGTTCATTGTCCCAAGGGAGAAGGTAGAGAGTGGGGGTCTAGAATCTGGAGGGGCTTGTAGACTTATTTATACCATTTGAGGGCAACCACAGGGTAAACAGTGTATCTACCCATCCAACCCCTGGGGTTAGAATACACGGGAGTGCTAAGGACCCCTTGGGCTTGGTTAACTCTCAATACCCAAGGCAAACCCATCACAATTAGCAAGCTTTCTCCGTGCACATACACTAACACTGGGTGCAATATTAGCAAGCTTTCTCCCTGCACATACACTAACACTGGGTACAATATTAGCAAGCTTTCTCCGTGCACATACACTAACACTGGGTACAATATTAGCAAGCTTTCTCCGTGCACATACACTAACACTGGGTACAATATTAGCAAGCTTTCTCCGTGCACATACACTAACACTGGGTACAATATTAGCAAGCTTTCTCCGTGCACATACACTAACACTGGGTACAATATTAGCAAGCTTTCTCCGTGCACATACACTAACACTGGGTACAATATTAGCAAGCTTTCTCCGTGCACATACACTAACACTGGGTACAATATTAGCAAGCTTTCTCCGTGCACATACACTAACACTGTGTACAATATTAGCAAGCTTTCTCCGTGCACATACACTAACACTGGGTACAATATTAGCAAGCTTTCTCCGTGCACATACACTAACACTGGGTACAATATTAGCAAGCTTTCTCCGTGCACATACACTAACACTGGGTACAATATTAGCAAGCTTTCTCCGTGCACATACACTAACACTGGGTACAATATTAGCAGACTTCCTCCGTGCACATACACTAACACTGGGTACAATATTAGCAGACTTTCTCCGTGTACATGCACTAACATTTGATACAATATTAGCAGACTTTCTCCGTGTACATACACTAACATTTGATACAATATTAGCAGACATTCTCCGTGTACATGCACTAACATTTGATACAATATTAGCAGACTTTCTCCGTGTACATGCACTAACATTTGATACAATATTAGCAGACTTTCTCCGTGTACATACACTAACATTTGATACAATATTAGCAGACTTTCTCCGTGTACATACACTAACATTTGATACAATATTAGCAGACATTCTCCGTGTACATGCACTAACATTTGATACAATATTAGCAGACTTTCTCCGTGTACATACACTAACATTTGATACAATATTAGCAGACTTTCTCCGTGTACATGCACTAACATTTGATACAATATTAGCAGACTTTCTCCGTGTACATACACTAACATTTGATACAATATTAGCAGACTTTCTCCGTGTACATACACTAACATTTGATACAATATTAGCAGACTTTCTTCGGGTACATACTTTATCACTGGGTGCAATATTAGCAGACTTGCTCCGTGTACATATGCTAATGTTTGTAGAATGTACAATAGGCGTTAGGAACGACACCGTTGGGATGTATTACTACATGTAGTTAGTTAGTTGTCAGATTATCCTCACTGCACATCGAACCATTCAGTCCACAAGTACTCGGATCGCATCCTCAGTATTTCCCTCAGTGTGTAACAACCTATGACAACATTTTTGGGTCGGCTGACAATTCTTATCTGGCTCGTGCATGGCGCTCTTGTCTGGTTTCAACCCTTCAGACTTGTTATTCTCGCGATCTGGTCAAGGTTCCTGATTCAAAACAACAACGACATCAACAACAATAACAACAAAAGTACATGTCCTTCGCAGAACGCTGCCACCAACCCTGGGTTGATTTTATAGGCAACCATACGTTCAATGGTATGCCATTGCTATCTGAACGAGAAGTCGGCGTTTAAGTGCAACTGAATGCCGGTGTCGGGGATGAACCGCAGTCATCGCTATCTTCCTTTAATTGCCCTGCCTCTCTGATGGAATTCACTCATTTAGACTCACCCAATGGCCCGGCTCAAATGCCTATCACTTGCTTTATATCATATTACACCCGACTGGCCTGGCATAAAAAGTGAAGGTGATTTTTTTCCAGCTTTAACTTCCTCAAAGACTACGTGCACTTTCTTCCAGCCCAGCCCGTTTCGACCTTCCTAAGTAAATTCATTACTGTTGCCACGTAGCGGTTGAGGCAAGAGTCAATGATTTAGATAGGATAAGAAAATAGTGGCAGAAAAATAAAGTAAGTCACCGTTTAGCGCAAGAATACAAGAGTTACTATTTGACGTCACGGGGACTACATTACGTTACCATAGTCAGAAAAAGTTTGACAACATTCAGGGAGACGGTTTTGAGAACATGAAAGGAGAAGCACGTCCAGAATGACAACAGTGGGATTTCAACATCAATAGTTAAATGAAAGACTTTAGGAATATGGCAAGGGACAATACAACAAAAGGAGGAAAACGAGGACACGATTGATCGTAGAGAAGACGACTGGCTGAAGGACGTCGCAATCTGCCGAAATACGAAAATGGAATGGCGTCATAACTGATCGGTTCAATGTCAATTCGAAGTCATGAAATCAGCTGCACGCAGGATCGTGTAAGTTACATTGCTTAGCAAACAAGGTACATTATATAGTGTATTCGAAGTCATGAAATCAGCTGCACGCAGGATCGTGTAAGTTACATTGCTTAGCAAACAAGGTACATTAGATAGTGATGGAGCGATGAATACGGTAATGTTGATGCGCACTGATTTACATACAAAATGGGATCGAGCTTAGTATTAGTATTAGTATGTGCGGCCGACCAACCTGAATAAAGTAAGAGTTTGACGTGGAACATTATCGTCGCTGCAATCATTTGTATTGGAGTTTTAAGTTGGTTCTCGTTTGGATCTGCTAGTTTGGTTTCAAGGGACAGCGATCGTCAATTCACATATATTGCACAGGACCATTCTCAGCAACTGTCAACTTTCGATACGGAGATAACTCTAGATCAGTGGTTCTCAACATTTTTTGGGGGGCCCATGTCCCCTTTACCATATGTTCAGAACCTCACCCCCCCCCTTTCGAATTCCTTCCCTATAAATCCCCCCCCCCCAACCCTTACACAGTATACATAATAATGGAAGTTAAATTTAATAACACATACTAGAACAAGTCTAGACATCTACATAAAACGTGATTTGTGGGTCTACTTACGTTATATCGCCGTACAATTTAGAGCAGGGGTGGCCAACACGAGGCCCGCGGGCCGCATGCGGAACGCCGGTAGTCATGTTGCGGCCCGCGGAGTGAGAAACGACAATGTGGTCGAAGCTGTAGCACGCTTGCTTGTTTACTTTAATTTAACAAAATAAATTAGGTGCGTGGCTCGGCAGGAAATATTATTTCTGAAATTTGGCACGCCTACTGAAAAGGTTGGTCACCCCTGATTTAGAGGGAATAACAATATCAAGTAACTGGTTCTTGTATTAGTGCGATCTTGAAATAAGCTTAACCCCCCCCCCCTAAAATCCCCCCGGGGGGGGGGGGGTCCCCACCGGTTAAGAACCACTGCACTAGATGTTGGTTTTGACATTAAACACAACATATAACAAGTAGCAATATTAATCACTCAATATAAACCGTTGTCGTGATTTCATAACCCCCCCCCCCCTCTCTCTCTCTCTCTCTCTCGTGTGTGTGGGGGATGTGCATGGGTTGATGGGTGATGTGTGGATGGGTGAAGGGATGTGTAGTCGGTGGGGGATGTATGTGTGTGAGGGATATGTGTGTGTGTGTGTGTGTGTGTGTGTGTGGGGGGGGGGATATTTGGGAGGATTATTGGAAGTATGTGGGTGTTGGGGGTGTTGGTAGGGATTGTGTATTTGGGTGGGTGGATGGGTGTGTAGGAGATTGTGTGGGTTGGGGATGGGTGTGTAATGGGTGTGGGGGGGTGACTGTGAATGGGATATGTATGTGTGGGTGGGAGTGTGTGAGTGTGGATGGGGTAAATGTGAGTGGGTGGAGGATGTATGTGTGGGTGGTGAGGATGTTTGTAGATGGGGGATGTGTGGGTGGGTGGGGAGATGTGTATGTGGGTGAGAGATGTGTGGGTGGGGATGTGTATGAGGAATGCATGTGAGGAATGCATGTGGGGGATGTGTGTGTGGGGGGAATGTGTTTATGGGTGGAGTTTTGTGTGGGAGGGGAGATGTGTGAGGTGGGGGAGGTGTGGGATGTGCAGGTGGATGACGGATGTATGTGAGGATGGGGGATGTGTGTTTGGCTGGGTGGTTGGGGTGTGTGTGGGTGGGAGGGTAGATGAGAGATGCATGTGTTGATGGGTGGCTGGGTGATGTGTGGGTGTGAGTGGTTGATGGATGAGTACGTAAGTGGGTGGATGTGTGTGAGAGATTGGTGTATGGTTGGGGGATGTGTGTGTTTGTGGGAAGATGTGTGTGAGCGGCGGATGTGTGTGGGTGGGTATATGTGGGTGGTGGGGTGTGTGTGGGTGGGAGGTGTGTGTTTTTGGGTGTTTATTGGTGGGGGATTTGTGTGGGCAGGTGGGGAGATGGTGTTTATGGGTGGGGATGTGTGTATAGGCGGGGGATGTGTAGTTGAGAGGTGGCGGATATTGGGTGGGTGAGTGGGTGTAGGTTGGCTGATGTGTGTGTGGGTGGGGAAAATTGTGAGGGTGCGGGATGTATGTGTGGTTTGGTGCGGGATGTGTGGGTTGATGGGGGTATATGTGTGTGGTTTTGTGATGTGTGTTTTGCTGGGTGGTTACGGGTGCGTGGGTGAGTGGTGGAGAATATGTGGGTGGGTGTGTGCGTGTCGGTTATGGGATGGGTGGGGGATGTATGTGTGGGTGGGGAAATGTGTGTGGGTGGGGGATCAGTGGGTTGGTGGCGGCATGTATGTTTGCCTGAGTCTGTGTGAGTGCGTGGAGGTATGTGTGGGTGGGTGGGTGGGAGATGTGTGGGTGTCTGAGGGATGTGTGGGTGGCTGCAGAGTGTGAGGGTGGATGACGGATGTGTCTCACAACATTGCAATATGCACTGTTTATGTTTACAACTTTCATTTAACAATTTTTTTTTCATGTGAATGTACCATGCGTAATATGCATTGTTTATGCTTACAAAATCCATTTGACAATGTTTTTTTTTCCCTATATAAATGTAACATGCACATTTGATGAATGAAAGATGAGTGATCGAAAGGGCCGAATATAAAACGGGCCTGCGTGCCCAATTTGTTACCCTTTTAAAATAAAGTTGTTCGTTCGTTCTCTCTCTCTCTCTCTCTCTCTCTCTCTCTCTCTCTCTCTCTCTCTCTCTCTCTCTCTCTCCCTCTCTCTCTCTCTCTCTCTACCTACCCACCCACTCACCCAGGCAGCCAACCAGCCAGCCAGCCAACCAACCAACCAGACAGCCAGCCAGCCAGACAGACAGACAGACAGACAGACAGACAGACAGACAGACAGACAGACAGACAGACAGACAGACAGACAGACAGACAGACAGACATACATGGCTACATAGACTATTCAAAGCGAAACACAACTTGGATTTGGGAAAAACAAAGGATACACAGATGCCATTTTTGCTCTTAGACAACTTATAGAAAAATCAATAGAATTCAATGAAACACTCTACTTAGCCTTTGTCGACCAAGAAAAGGCATTCGATAGAGTAGATAGAAACAAGCTGTAGGAAATCCTTAAACAATATGGCGTGAGTACACATCTAACAAACCTATGTAGAAGCTTATACATCAACAGTGAATGCATAGTGAAAGCAACTGGAGGACACTCAGAACCCTTCACCATAAGATCCGGAGTGCGACAAGGTTGTGTCCTGTCCCCTCTCTTGTTTATAACATACTAGCTGACCCTGCCCGGCTTCGCCCAGACCCTGGTGGGGAGCATCTCATTTAATTCATATAAGTAGTCATATAAGTTCTCGTTCCCGTTACCGACTGTCTGTCTGTCTGTCTGTCTGTCTGTCTGTCTGTCTGTCTGTCTGACCCGGCATTGCCCAGCTCCTGGTGTGGAGCATCTCATTTAATTCATATAAGTAGTCATATAAGTTCCCGTTCCCGACTGTCTATCTGTCTGTCTATCTGTCTGTCTATCTGTCTGCCTGACCCTGCCCGGCATTGCCCAGCTCCTGGTGTGGAGCATCTCATTTAATTCATATAAGTAGTCATATAAGTTCCCGTTCCCGACTATCTGTCTGTCTATCTGTCTGTCTATCTGTCTGACCCGGCCCGGCTTCGCCCAGTCCCTGGTGTGAAGCTTCTCATTTAATTTATATAAGTAGTCATATAAGTTCCTGTTCCCGACTGTCTATCTGTCTGTCTGTCTGTCTATCTGTCTGCCTGACCCTGTCCGGCTTCATTAAATTCATACAAAAAAAAAAAATGTAACTTAAAAGAACGTTCTACCACACAACATCCATTATTTTTAATGAAAACTCTTTCTAATCACCTGCATGACTACAGTAACTTCTTAAGCAAAAAAAGATGAGTTACAATGTTATGCATTGTGCATCATTTTTATGAAAACTTTGAAAATGCCTTACAGATTGTATCATTATTTATTATAACTCATATGCCGGTATATAACTATGGACAAAGAGTTTATAAATCTTTGAAAACGATGCCACAATATGACTATAAGTTATACAGAAAAGTTATGCCCCTTGAAATAACTTTTACAGAGTTAGGTCCCCTGAGATATATGAAATTATGATGAAAAATGAAAAATGAAATAATACTGAGTAAGCAGGCGATTTCACACTAACAAAATATCACAGTTGACAGCTCTGGAATGAAAGGAAGGCATGTAGAAAATTTCATCTCAATCGGATGGGCCGTTCGCGAACAAATAAAGGACATACATACATACATACAGAGATACATAAATACGGACGCACATCCTAATTTATATATAAGATAAGATATAGACAACATATGTAAAGAAACTAGCCAAACAGAGACAGCAAGAATACCGCACGACGAGAACACAACAGAAGAACCATCTGCAAATTACACCATTTGAGAACCCCTGCTTGCGGACGACCAAGCACTAACAGCAAAATCAGAAGCTGAATTACAAGACCACATGAATAGTATAAACGAAATGTGTAGGGAACATAACATGAAAATTAGCACAAGTAAACCAGAGGTAATGACTATAATTAAAGAAGAAAAAATAATAACAATTCACCTAAACGAACATCCCTTGAAACAAGTAAAGAGTTTTAAGTACCTATGAAGTATAATATCATCAAATGGCAAATCAGAAGACGAGATCGACAATAGATGCAGTAAGGCAAACCAACTCATTGGGCAAATGGCACTAATACTAAAGAACAAACATGTATCAATAACTACTAAGAAAGCACTTTACAACACAATCTTCCTACCAACTGTATGTTACCAATGCCAAACCTGAACAATGACAGAAAAAGAGAAAAGAAAAATCACAACAACATAAATGAGATTCTTGAGAAGAATACTCAATGTATCAAGAAGAGATAAAATCAGAAATGAAGAAATCAGGACTAAAGTGGGTTATAGGTGCGTTAGATTTTATTAGAAGGCAACAAGTCAAATGGCTTGACCATGCAAGTAGGTTACCAACTACCTGTCACGAGATTAGTTCAAATCAGCTGTCTTCGTACGAGGAATATCCATAGTACTGAAGTACGTCATTAGGGAGATCCCCTGTTATTTATAACTCGGGGAAAGTCGGCTGATTTGCATAACTTAGAAGGTACGAGAACTGGAAGTTTCGAGACCGAAAGGTCGAAACGGACATTAGCTTTATCTCGTGAGTAAACTAGACGTGGTCACTAGTCAGGAGAAAAACGTGATTCTCACTTGGAGTGAGCAATTCATGTAACATGACTTTTCGGGGCTTGGAGAGTTTACTTCGCAGCCGGAACAAGGGATCTTGCCATCACTTCGTCTCGAGTTCTCGACCAGAGCACAGCTCTAGAATTCGGCCAATATTGTCCATCATGCGGCTAGGGAGCCACAAACAGTAATCAAGACTGATTTGGTGTTAGTTCATGGTTTCAGGTGTTGCCTGTTGTATGGCACCTGCAGTGCTGTTGTATGATACCGGCAGTGCTGTTGTATGAGACCGGCAGTGCTGTTGTAGAAGACCTACCGTGCTGTTGTATGACACCGTCCATGCTGTTGTTATGACCCCGTCAGTGCTGGGGTATGACACCGGCAGGGCTGTTGTCTGAGATGTGCAGTACTGGTATATGAGTCCTACGGTGGGTTGTATAGGAAGCCTACAATCAAATTTCTGTGGTATATGAAATCTACCATGAACCCATGTGGTAGAGGAAGTCAACAATGAAAGGTTTTGTGTATTTGTTCTATCTAGAGGACAAACCCGGCTGGGGCAACGTCACCGCTCTGGGAGCATTTCAGCTAGAATATTCTTGTTGAATGACACTGAATCTTGTTAATATACCAGCAGAAACCGTAGGTGTTTCACAGTGATACGTCCTAATTTGAACGTATAGACAATCGCACTGTTCGTACGCTATTGCATTGTTCTAGACCAGACTCAGGTGGAGTCCGGTCAATCCTGAGTTCCAGCCATCTATGTATGTATTCATCTACTAGAGAGGAGAAACCCCCAAGAGACACGTTGCTGACTTTATGTAATGATCACCTCGATTATCTATTATAGTCAGGCCAGGAAGAGTCCACGTATTAGACATTATAGTGCTTGTGGCCCGACTATGGTTTCAGCTATCATCAAGATTCATCATGGGATACCTCATGAGGGAGGGTCTCACATTCAGACTGTGTAGGCAAAGCAGTTATAGATACAGTAGTAATTAACTTTACTCAAGAGTGTTGTGGTGCTGGCAATCCAGTCCAGTCTTTATGGTTCAGATGCCTAATCGCATTTTATGATCATCTGGCGCTTGCGGCAGGGAAGTCCACCAGTTTCCAGTCAGCATTGCTGGAAGAGAGCTGGGTGAGTCTAACGGACCGACTCGACGGAAACACACCGCAAATCTCCTGCTACGCCCAATGATGACCAAGAATCATCCCTGAGTCTATCTCTAACCTTTACTCTATATTGTAGATAGATCATTTCCTGTCAGGACGTTCCTTTCAGACCTGTGTCTATAGTGTAAATTAAATTGATTAATTGTTGGCATGTCTTTCCGAAGGTTATTATGTGTGGTCTTGGACGAGTCCTGAGAAGTAATTGTTACTAGGTAGAGGGTAGATAGTAGAGGTATAGAATCTGGGAGGGGCTTGTAGACCAATAATACTGGTCACCTTGCAGAGGGGGTCAGTAATAGTAGTATATCTACCTGTCCAACCCCTGGGGTTAGTATACACGTGAGTGAGTGGGATATCTCGGGGCTTGTGTTCATTCACAACAACCGAGGCCATCCTGTTACAATACCACAACAAGCAATGATGTACAGACCAGATGGACGCAGAGGAAGAGGCCAACCACGTAAATGATGGACGCAGGGAAGAACAGACTCCATGGGAATATCGATACATGAAGCCCATAAGCGGGCACTCTCCTGCTGTTTATACTTCACTTCGACACCGAAAGTACAAGAGGAACATGATGAGATATACTGTACTTGTTACACGCACACACAAGTGTGCTAGAGCTTGACTTGTCCCTAAAGTTTCACGTTACTCGAGCTACATCATTGACTTCATATTTACGAGACAACATATTCTGAATGAAAGTTATAATCTCTCTCTCTCTTCCGCTCTCTCTCTCTCTCTCTGTCTCTGTCTCTCTCTCTCTCTTCCGTGCTCTCTCTCTCTTCCGCGCGCTCTCTCTCTCTTCCTCTCTCTCTCTCTCTCTCTCTCTCTCTCTCTCTCTCTCTCTCTCTCTCTCTCTCTCTCTCGTAAACGCGATTGTGTTGTTTGTGTGTATTTACTGTTGTGATCCCGTTATTACAATTGTTATTTTTGATCGCTGCCTACAAAAGACGGCCTTTTTGGAGCAGGCAATCGATTTTTTCAAAAATAAATGTTACTAGAGGGAAGTGGACTGTTAGCGGGAATTTAATCCGGTACTGGATGCAAGAATCTTTAATGTGTCGGTTAGTATTCTTCTCCCATGAGTCAGTCAGTCAGTCAGTCATCAGTCAACATTCTCAACCTCTGCCATGTCTTTGTCCCTACTATCTGGCTGGATGTTTGTCATCATCAACACCAAGTTGCTAGTCAAGTGGCACAGGCTTTCACCGGTCTGATTCTTTAGCATCATATATCACTTCATTTGCTGACTGTTATATGCCACAAGTCCAGGCTGTCCAACCCATTCTTTCACTGCTTTAGTAGAAGGTTAAGACAGGGGGCTGTTAAGACCTCTGGAGTGTTTATTCTTGTGGCTACAGTTTGCTTGCGTATTTTCCTCGTGTTGGACTGGAATAGCATGGTTTCGTCGCCCAGCTACTGAGTTAAGAGCGTGGAGCGACAATGTGAGCTGTGAATTCCATACGGGGTGCTTTTACATCTGTCCCCTGTTTTTCGTGACGTGAACTACATGTTCGCAAAAATGGCGGCTGCCAGAAGCTGAACTAACAGGGTTTGCCTTATGCAGTAATGTGTGGCTGCTGGTTTTCTACTGACTGCCGCTTCCACGGACGATAAACTGTATTTTTCGTAGCGAACTGTTGTGTTGGCAATCTGGCAGCGACGTTATGCACAGTATATCTGTTCGGGCTGGTGGAGCGCTTTTACATCAACTGTACGCGGTCGTTTGTGACGTGAACTGCATGCTCGGAAAAATGGCGGCAGTCGGTTGCTAAACTAACTGGGTTTGCTTTATGCGGTAATGTGCGGCTGCTGATTTTCTAGTGACTGCCGCTTCCATCGACGATGAACTGTATTTTTCGGGGCAGACTTTTGTGTTGGCATTCTGGCAGCGGCATTGTGCATAATGTACCTGTGCGGGCTGTTGGTTTGTCGAGACTCATGTCTGTTTCAATTTTCACATTGGAAAGTGAGGAGCATTTTGTGGGATATTCACAGGCACAGGAATGGCGCATGATGGGGCAACCCTTTTCCGTGAAGTTGGAACCGCGACAACTAACTAATCTTAATAGTTGTCACAATGTGCATTGCATTTTTTCTCACATAAATAGCAACTGATAGGGAACCTAGGAGTCCATTGAAATAGTATGCGAAATAATTTCACGAGTATAGATCGGCACTCAAAGAATGAGAGGACAGAATTAGAGATTAGAGAACACACTAGAAAATCTACCACTTGAAAGCTATAATGGTCACACACCGAACAAGTGCCTCTAAATGACGACAGCGGCTGAACAAACCATTATTACTTCGACGCCCGGACATCTAGCACATCTGTCTTCATAAGCCAGGTCTGTCACACACCCGAGTCCACATCCATGGCAT
Organism: Cepaea hortensis; assembly: GCA_963921405.1. Lineage (NCBI taxonomy): Eukaryota > Metazoa > Mollusca > Gastropoda > Stylommatophora > Helicidae > Cepaea > Cepaea hortensis. The sequence goes on from OY992878.1 coordinate 107,613,211, forward strand.
ACTCACATAATGTGCATCACAATATTTAAATAGCCCAACAACTCCCAGAAATGTATATCAGCCAAGTAGAGGTCAAGTCTCCTTTCCCCCCCCCCTCTCTCTCTCTTTCTCTCTCTCTCTCTCTCTCTCTCTCTCTCTCTCTCTCTCTCTCTCACACACACACACACACACACACACACACCTAAACACAATGAAAGCACCATATCATGTCTCGTCTATAAATGGTAGAAATACACAAGTAGTCAGTAATATACGTAGTAATTAGTGAGGTCAAAAGTAATGTACGTAGTAATGAGAGACGTCACATGTAATGTACTTAGTAATGAGAGAGATCAAAAGCAATGTACGTAATAATGAGAGAGATCAAAAGTAATGTTTGTAGTAATGAGAGAGATCAAAAGTAACGTACGAAGTAATGAGAGAGATAACCAAATCATGTAAGTTGTAATGAGCGAGATCACAAGAGGCCAGGAGTAGGTGTTGGAGGTTATACTATGAACAATCTACGATAAGCAGATGACAATGTATTAATAGCTTAAAACGTAAAAGATTTACAATAACTATGGACATTGTAGTAACAGAGAGTGCAAAAATAGTACTTTATCTATACCTATAAAACAGAGTGTATGTTTGTGGGTTTGTGGGTCTTGGATGCGTTCGATAACGGTACATCCGATTGAGATGAAATTTTCTACACGTCTTCCTTTCATTCCTGTGCAACCGACTATAATAATTTCTTAATGTAAAATCTTCTACTTATTTAATAACATTTACTTTTCCATTTTCATTATATAATGTCTATATAGCAGGGGGACTTCACTCTAGAAAAGTTATTTCAAGGGGCATAACTTTTAATAACATTTCTATATACTTTATAGTCATATTGTTGGACTTAACTGCACTATTGTTAAACTCTTTGTCTATAGTTATTTTTAGGCATATGAGTTATATTAAATAATGATATAATCTTTAAGGTATTTTTAAAGTTTGCATAAAAATAATGCATTATGCATAACATTTTAACCCATCTTTTTCTGCTTACAAAACTTATCAACTGTCATGTCGGTTCAGTTTTCATTAAAAATAATGAATGGTGTGTGGAAGGACATTCTTTTAAGTTACTGTGCGCCAGGAGCTGGGCGAAACCACGCCGGGTCAGATAGATAGACAGATAGTCGGGAACGGAAGCTTATTTGACTACTTATATGAATGAATTAAATGACATGCTCCCCACCAGGGACTGGGTGAAGCCGGGCCGGGACAGACAGACAGACAGATAGACAGACAGTCGGGAACGGGAGAGCTTATATGACTACGTATATGAATTAAATGAGATGCTCCCCACCAGGGACTGGGTGAAGCCGGGCCGGGTCAGCCAGACAGACAGACAAACAAGCAGACTGATAGATAGATAGATTCCCTCCAGGGCCTGGGCGAAGCCGGGCCGGGTCAGCTAGTATAAATATAAATAAAACATAAACCAAGGTTATATCAAAGAAAAACATAACAAAATATGGCATAAGAGGAAGAGGAACATGCAAAGTCAATAAATGCACATCATACCATCATATGGAAGGTGGGTGACAGAGATTTAAGGCATAATAGGATAAGCAAACGCTGCATTTAGGAAAATAAAAAGCACCTGATTCAACAAGCCAGTATAATTGAATGTCAGACAGAGAGTATTGAAATATTATTTAGAACCCGTACTGTTGAATGGCAGTGAATCGTGGACAATGAATGAACGAATTAGCAAGATTATGGAGGCAATGAATATGAGGTTTCTCAGATGAATGGTGTGTATACCATGGACTACCAGAGTAACTAACAACGAGAGTCTCAGAAAAGACCATGAAAGCAGAACAGTATATACATATACAAGATGAAGACGATGTTCGCTGGTCATGTAATGAGAACAGAAGCACTGGAACACATCGTGACCATAAGAAAGGTCAGCGCTGGAAGAGGCAAGTGCAGACAGACAGACATGATGCCGGGCGGGTTGAGACAATGGCATGGCGGAATATCATCAACAGAATTGATCCAAACCATTCAGGACCGAGACCTGTCGAGGTACATCAACATCTACGTCAGGTGACACAGCCCATGCTGAAGATGACAATATACTAGACCCCCCCCCCCCCCAGCAGTACTGCCTCGTGTGCTGGAGTGTTTGTTACTTCTCTAACCGTCTTGGCTTGTCTTGCCACTGCATTCAGATGGACTCGGGCCACAGAGTGTGGTCGACCAATTGCGCAACTCCTCCTCACTGTAAAATATTCATCATGCAAGGCATTCTTCATCCAACTTCATCTATTACACTCCTATATGCTTGTGAAACCTGGACTGTTTACTGGCGACACGCCAGGAAATTAAGCCACTTCCACACAGTCTGCCTCACGAAGCTATTGAAGATTCAATGGCACGACAAGATCCAAGACACTGAAGTCTTGGAAAAAAGCGTCCATGCCCAGTATCCACACTCTAATAATGAAGAATCAGATTCGCTGGGCTGGTCACTTGACTGGCATGCAAGATCACAGGCTCCCACATGTTTAATATTATCTTATTATAGGCACTAGTGTGCGGCAAGATACACTCACAGCCTCATACATGTTTAATATTATCTTAGTATAGCCACTAGTGTGTGGAACGATACACTCCCAGGCTCTCACATGTTTAATATTATCTTAGAATAGCCACTAGTGTGTGGAACGATACACTCACAGGCTCCCATATGTTTAATATTATCTTATTATAGGCACTAGTGTGTGGAACGATACACTCCCAGGCTCTCACATGTTTAATATTATCTTAGTATAGCCACTAGTGTGTGGAACGACACACTCACAGGCTCCCATATGTTTAATATTATCTTAGTATAGCCACTAGTGTGTGGAACGATACACTCCCAGGCTCTCACATGTTTAATATTATCTTAGTATAGCCACTAGTGTACGGCAAGATACACTCACAGGCTCTCACATGTTTAACATTATCTTAGTATAGCCACTAGTGTGTGAAACGATACACTCCCAGGCTCTCACATGTTTAATATTATCTTAGTATAGGCACTAGTGTGTGCAACGATACACTCACAGGCTCTCACATGTTTAATATTATCTTAGTATAGCCACCAGTGTACGGCAAGATACACTCACAGGCTCCCACATGTTTAATATTATCTTAGTATAGCCACTAGTGTACGGCAAGATACACTCACAGGCTCCCACATGTTTAATATTATCTTAGTATAGCCACTAGTGTACGGCAAGATACACTCACAGGCTCTCACATGTTTAATATTATCTTAGTATAGGCACTAGTGTGTGGAACGATACACTAACAGGCTCTCACATGTTTAATATTATCTTAGTATAGCCACCAGTGTACGGCAAGATACACTCACAGGCTCCCACATGTTTAACATTATCTTAGTATAGCCACTAGTGTACGGCAAGATACACTCACAGGCTCCCACATGTTTAATATTACCTTAGTATAGCCACTAGTGTGTGGAACGATACACTCCCAGGCTCTCACATGTTTAATATTATCTTAGTATAGGCACTAGTGTGTGGAACGATACACTCCCAGGCTCTCACATGTTTAATATATCTTAGTATAGCCACTAGTGTGCGGCAAGATACACTCACAGGCTCCCATATGTTTAATATTATCTTAGTATAGGCACTAGTGTGTGAAACGATACACTCCCAGGCTCTCACATGTTTAATATTATCTTAGTATAGCCACTAGTGTGTGGAACGATACACTCACACGCTCCCACGTGTTTAACAATATATTAGTATAGCCATAGCCACTAGTGTGCAGCACGATACACTCACAGGCTTCCACATGTTTAATATAATCGTTAGCTCACAATCTTTAACGCCCTTCGATTCCATACAATCCTGAAAATTAGGTTTCCTTCCACAGTCGCAGTGCCCGGGGCGATGTGGGTGGGGGTGAGGGGTGAGGGAGGGGGAGGAGACACACACACACACACACACAGAGAAAGAGAGAGGGGGAGGGAGAGAGAGGAGAGAGAGAGAGAGAGAGAGAGAGAGAGAGAGAACGCGCGAGTGAGAGGCAAATCACATCCTGCCAATATGGGGATGTAACCATGGATCACAGTGTGATTAAGCCCTGAGAATGACCAATATGTTATCACAACTCTCCGTCCAATAAAGCTAGCAATAAGAGGGGGATTCACATGTTGTAAAGGATGTCGAGAGTGTTAAGTATGAGCCATCACGATACAGACGCATACGGCGACGTCATAAGTACCGTTAAAGATGGCCGCCCCACTTATGACATGCACCAAAGAGGAGCAGCGTTCTATTATCCGTTTTTCTTGTTATCAGTGAAGGGGTGAAAGCTATAGAATTTGATCGGCGAATGAAGGTCAAGTATGGTGAAGGTATGGTCAAGCATGCCTGTCATTCCAACAAGTGTATGAGTGGAGTAGGAAGTTTCAGAACAGCGTATCTTCTGTGACAGACTGTTCACGGCCGGATCAGGCATACCGAATAGTGACCCCAGAGTCGATTTTTCTACAGGAATCCAAGCACTTCATCGACGCTGGGGGACTTGCATAGAAAATACTTGCACAGAAAATACTTGCACAGTAGAAAACAAACAACAACGATTAATGATTCATCTAAAAACAACCACCCCTGAAACAAGTAAAGAGCTTCAAGTACTTATTAAGTGTAATATAACCAAATGGCAAATCAGAAGACAAGATCGAAATAGATGCAATAAGGCAAACCAACTCATTGGACAAATGGCACCAATACTAAAGAACAAACACGAAAACACATATTAGTAGATACTATAAAAGCCCTCTACAACACAATCTTTCTACCATCTCTATGCTACCAGTACAAAACGTAGACAGTGGCAGAAAAGGAGAAAAGAAATATTACAACAACGGATACGAGATTCCTGAGAATACTCAACGCATCAAAAATAGAGAAAACTCAAATGATAAAATCAGAACTAAATTGAGGGTAATAGCAACGCTAGATTTCATTAGAAAAAAGCAAATAATATGGCTTGGCCATGTAACTAGGCTACCAACTGACAGTATATCACAACAAGCAATAATGTACAGACCAAATGGAACCAAGAGAATAGACGGACCTGTAAATGGATGGGAATCAAGATATATGAAGCCTATAAGCGTTCACTCTCCCGCTATTTATGCGTCACCTCGACACCGCAAGTTACAAGAGGAACAAGATGTGAGATGAGACTAACATGTTCATAGAACACTGCGTCTGTTTTGGCAGCGGCCGATAAAAAGCGCAACGACGGACCCAGAAATCATCTGGTGCTGTCCAGACAGCTTGCGTATGCTTGTATTCTCTGATGCGTTCAAGTAGCTTCAGTTGGTTGGATTGGCCGGAGTGGACAGAGTGTGGGTAAACATGCGATAACCAGTGGCTATCTCTCCTACAGTGTCACTGCCGCAAGCTGACGTGCATAGACCCTCTGTGATGCCTGCAGCTGTAGTGGTTATATGGTGCTCGCCGTGTGTTTGTATAGACTCACCGGCACTCGATGGCCAATGAGATCAATATTCTGCTACCCGCCTTTACTTTCAAACACATGTCCTCATATACATGATAGGCTTGGTCAACCGTAGCAGCGTGGTCCAGAAACCGCGTGAACGTAGCCAAAGTAGATAGACGCTCGCCTGCCGTACCGTGGTAAGGCTTCCATCTCTCGCCTGCCGTACCGGTGGTAAGGCTTCCATCTCCCGCCTGCCGTACCGGTGGTAAGGCTTCAATCTCTTGCCTGCCGTACCGGTGGTAAGGCTTCCATCTCTCGCCTGCCGTACCGGTGGTAAGGCTTCCATCTCTCGCCTGCCGTACCGGTGGTAAGGCTTCAATCTCTTGCCTGCCGTACCGGTGGTAAGGCTTCAATCCGCATCAGGTTGATTTCGAATGTATAAATATAATCTGGGCTCCCAAGTGGGCCCTGCCAACATGGGTACCAGGAAATGTCTTGGGAGGTAAAATTAGCAGGCGTGATACTACCACATCAGCCACTGTGTGCCGTTTGGTCTATAACAATATGGGTCTAGCTCCATATGCCCAATGTGCGTGCGTAATCGACCTTTACTTTATATCAATATATCTGAGTATGTGTATATATACTCGCTTGTTAAAGTTTGCAGAAGCAATTATGATCAATCAACGCAAGCCAGAATTGTGTAAACAGAAAGACATGTTAATCAGCTTAAAATTACCGTGGTAGATAAGTGACATTACTGTGCGAATATGTGTATATTTCAACTTGAAGGATTTATCTAGTTAATTTCACGTAAGTTGTGTGATTTCTGCAGTATGGACCTGACGAGATGCAGCGAAATATGCCAGGCAATAAATCGTGCAATTTATTGTTTGTGTCTTCGTTATTCAAATATCTGAGTATGTCTGCGTATGTAAGAGACCTTTACTTTATATCAATATATCTGAGTATGTGTGCGTATGTAAGAGATCTTTACTTTATATCAATATATCTGAGTATGTGTGCGTAGATCTTTACTTTATATCAATATATCTGAGTATGTGTGCGTATGTAAGAGATCTTTACTTTATATCAATATATCTGAGTATGTGTGCGTATGTAAGAGATCTTTACTTTATATCAATATATCTGAGTATGTGTGCGTATGTAAGAGATCTTTACTTTATATCAATATATCTGAGTATGTGTGCGTATGTAAGAGATCTTTACTTTATATCAATATATCTGAGTATGTGTGCGTATGTAAGAGATCTTTACTTTATATCAATATATCTGAGTATGTGTGTGTATGTAAGAGATCTTTACTTTATATCAATATATCTGAGTATGTGTGCGTATGTAAGAGATCTTTACTTTATATCAATATATCTGAGTATGTGTGCGTAGATCTTTACTTTATATCAATATATCTGAGTATGTGTGCATATGTAAGAGATCTTTACTTTATATCAATATATCTGAGTATGTGCGCGTAGATCTTTACTTTATATCAATATATCTGAGTATCAGTCGACATTGTTGGTCACATCCTATGACAAATACAGGGACATATTGTAACAACTAGCAATATTAATGGGGAAAGCAACAGAGGAATGTAACATCTAGTAATATTAAGGGAGAAAGAGAGAGAGAGAGAGAGGGGTGAATATTGTAACAACTAGCAATATTAATCTGAAAATAGACAGGGGAGTGAAGATGTAACAACTAGCAATATTCACTGGGAAGGAGAGAGAGGAGTGAAGATTCATGACAGCCTGCTTCTTGGCACAGAAAGTCACAGTATATATATTAAAACATTGTGCAAGAGAAAGCTATGGAGAAATAACATCATCAACATCAGTTGGCAAGGTACTTAATGATGAAAACGTGGGCAGCAAGAACTTTCCAAGAGATACCGTTAATGCTAATGTTATATGACAGAACAGATCCCAAAGACTTGCACAGGGAAACAATAACCATGTGAATAAGGGACTGAACATCAAACAACAGAGTTGGCAGACTAACGCACTAACCACCACTCTAACAGCACTCCTTGCACATCCAAACCCCACTCCCTAACACTCCCTAGCTGTATAGTCCACTAAAAAGGTAGTTGCATGTCCTTTGCAGGACGTCACAGTCAACTCCAGCATTATTTTTGCTGTTTGGGATTTCTTGGTAGGTTTGCGTTTGGTGGTTTACATTCGTTTTCTGAGTGACCGCTACTCATGCCCCTCTATGAGGACCCACGCAATGAAATCTTCTGCAGCTGTGTTTCCAGCGCTGAACGAGAAATTGCTAATTGCGAACTTCCCGCTTATTCTCCCGCCCAGTGGCGGTTGACCCGTTGACCATACATCCGGTTCATACAATCTACTGATAGTCGTCTAACGCGCGTCAGTCGCTCCCAGCTAGGATACAGATTCAGATAAGTACCCTTAATATTGTCATGTAGTGTGTTTCATGTAGTATTGTGTCAGTTTGTGTTTGTTTGTTCTGTGCTGATGAAGGCTTTGACCGCAACGTCCAATTGTTTCTTGTAATCGTGTTCAGTAAAGCTCACAATCTACTTCTCGTTTTTTGGTGATTCATTCATTGCCCGGTAGAGAATCAGTGAATAAGTAATGTCACTGTTGACGCTGACTTCACGATTATAGTGGCTGCATTAGTTCAGCTCAATACACGTCACACGGAGAACACACGCGAATTATATCCAGACAACAACAACAGCAAACTGTCCACTTACGTAGTTCTTATAGAGATCTGGGTGGTCCTTCTCTATCCCATCATCCAGTATCGTGACCACCACTCGTTTACCCGTGTAGCCCATTTCCCAAGCCTTGCGGACATTCATGTCTAAGCCATTTCCACGACCCTGTGAACAAATTCAACAACATGTTGGGTCAGATGACTTCATCACTGTCCCAGCTTTAAACACATACTTTTTCATGGACACAACTGGTTCTTAGACATGAAAACAGAACTTAATAAAACTGACATTTAACTAATTATAGAATGTTCTCTTTGTAGATGACCTAGGCCTTCTAGCAATCAGACATCAAGATATGCTGGGGTGATTAGACTTTCAACAAGAGTAAGCACCCACGGGTGTATACATAAATGTTTTTTTTTTAAATAAACATATATAAGGATGTATATGTAACATCCACAGCTGTAGAATAGTGAATGATAAGTTGGTCAAGTTGTGGGATAAGTGTAACACTTGATGTTTGTGCAGCACCAGCGACACATAATACAGCGTGAAGTAGGTACAAACTGTTTAACAAACGACCATCAACGTGTGTGTAACTGCTTGCCGGAACAGTTTGTCCGGGCTGGTGTGTCAAGGTTGCTGCCCACACAGTAACGTCTAACCTCGGTCAGACAAACACTCTCTTGCTTTACTACAGCTTAGGACACACAGCTCACGTTGTGTACGGCGAGCAATGTTCCCCTCGGCCACACCCTCCTGTGCAGTAGGTAGGGATGTAAATAATAGGAACAGGTGGTCCCTGGTCAGAGCTGAAGAAGCAGGTTGAACGAGGCGCTATTTTATTTATTTTTCGTATATACTGAACTGAACTTGCCAGACACTGCCGTTGGGGTACGAAGTGTTAGGTCGTCACATATTCTAGGTAACAACACAATGAGACGGGATGGTCGGTTTTCATCCTCGCAACCTTTACTTGCCAGACAATTTCCAGAAAATGCTATATCTTAAATTTTAAGAGGTTAAGTCTACAACCGCGCAGAACTGCTCCGAATAGTAATCCTACCGTTGCTGAGAATTGAACTAGGACCACTCTCTTAGTAAGCAAGCGCACTAATCACAATGCTATGGCGGCTCCGGAGATGTCAATACCAGAGGACAGGTGTGTTTCTGTAAATATAATGTCCGTTGTTCCTATTCCACTGTGTATACAGAAGAATTCGGGCTTATGAACTCACACTGAAGTAAATCACATGCTAGCGACGTTTGGAGGAAGTTAATATTCCCGTCATCACACAGGACACACACAGGAACAAGCAAGTGATTCTTGTGTAACCAACCCATGATCTTTTTCTTCTTCTGCTCCTCCTCCTTCGCGACTTCCTTCTTTTCCCACTGTTCTTTCTTTTCCTTTTCTTCTTCTCCCTGCTCTCATTCTCTCCCTCCTTTCCACTTCTACCTCCTCTTCATCTTCTTCAGATACCGTGCCTGGAGCAGACATCGGTGATCGAGACTCTTCAGTCTTCTCTAACATCTGACCTTTTGGTGAAGTCGGTGTTGCTTATATCATTTATTGCCCAGATGACTAAGCTTTCCATATATATCTTTCTCTGTCTTCTTCTGCTTCTGTTGTCTCGTATTTTCTGTCATAAGGCTCATTTATCTGGTCCACCACCACACACCAATCCTCGTTATTTCCGTATGTTAGAGACAGGTGGTGTATTTGGGAATTTATTTTTTTTCGAATAGAGTGGTTAACTGGCTATTAGTGAAAAGGGGTTCATGGCTTCTAAGCACATTATCTTCTTCAACTATCCCCATAGAGTAAGTAACAGCAAATGTGGAACACAAGTTTTCCTCCAGCCATGATTCATCTGGGCACGGGTCATAGATACATTCTGACTGTTTCCCGCAGATATTCTACAGCTGGCGGTAGATCCATATTGTGTATGTGCCATCAACCTACTTAGAAGTGCAATTTGCAGATCTGAACTGGTGAATGATTTACACCTGGACGAGCTCTAATGATTATGCCGCATCAGCAGACATAGACTTTATGGCGGTTGTTTTTATCTAATCATATCTACCCGTGAAGTGAGGAGCAAACATAATCACAGTGGGGTCATCGTGTTAGATACACATACAGCGATAGGCCACAAGTGTACATACGACGTGCTCGGTTCGCGTGATATTCCGCCAAAAGTAGGCTAATGATATTTATTGTGCTATGTGTCAAACAGTCCTGAAACTTGACATTAATCATGCAGATATCCTGGTATTTTTCTCCCCAAGAGTGACCGTAGGATGGTACACAGGCAATTAGTGAAACATATTTTACTTTTTAATTAATCATTACGTCCTGCTGTCGCTTCTTCAAACTTATATATATATATATATATATATATATATATATATATATATATATATATATATATATATATATATATATATATATATATATATTGTGTTTGTATGTGTGTGAGTGCGTGCGTGCGAGCATATTATTATATATAGGAGTCGGAGATAAGTCGTAACCCTGACTATGAAGGAGTAAAAAGAGAAAGTTGATATTATGCACATTCAAAGCTCTTCATATTTGCTTTGAACATGTAATGTATGCATGCGTTTCTTCAAAGGGTTCTCTTGCACAACATATTCCATTAACCGAAACTGCCTTTCCAACGATCTGTCAGAACAATGGAGATGCCAGAGGCCAGGGCTGTGATAATATTCATGATGTTACAGGGAGTAAAACACCTACAGGAATACATAGGGAGATGGAACCCATGGTTCATTATTCCTACCCTTCGTAGTTTCGGTAATTTTTGTTATTTACAATGATATAAACAGTTTAAGTGTGGCCGCATAATCTTTGCTGATCTGCCAAGATCTGGGAGACCGAAGTGCAGCGACGGAAATGCAGCAAGAGTAAACAAAATCATTGACAGTCGAGAAGATAACTGGTGCAGTAAAACTGAGTGAAAGTGTGTGCCCTCTAGGTTCCTCGCCTGTTGGCGACAAAAAGCAAACGACGGTCCAATGTTGTCAACAAATGTTCAAAAAGTGCCAGTCAGAGAACAAGTGACGACCAAGATGACGGCATATGAGACTTGACTTCACCATCATTACGGCCAATCCAACATTTCCTGAATGTAACTGAAAACCCCGGGCCTCACATTATCTGTCCAGTAGAGAGCACAGAAGTTTACACTATAATCGATGTTGACTTTTGGGACATCAAAGGTGTCCCATGGACAGAGTATCTGCATCATGTCCAGACATTATTAGTTCTATGCAGATCTCGTTACCAGACTAAAGAAAGGGTTATGCCCAGAAAACGATGAGTAGTTCGCACTCAACGTCTTTCGTTGCTTCAAAACAACGTGCCTTCTTCCAAAGAACGACTTGTGCAGCTAGTAGTCAAGGATGCAAATAGTGAGATTCTTCTGACCTACCAGATTCTCTAGATTTGACTCCATCACATTTATCTTTTTCTTCTTTTTTTCCAAAATTTAGAAAACAGCTCAAAGAAAATCATTTTGGCAGAGATGAACACATCATAATAACATGTGATGACTAATTTAGATCCTAAAATAGAGTGTTCTATACTCAAGGTCAAGCAGAGATGGTATAAGTGTGACACGTGGTGACTATACTGAACAGGAATACACACTATTCAAAAGCTGAGTTCTCTGTGACAACAGAGAATGTTCTCCTTCCAACAGCCAGGGTAAACACGTATGGCCAGCAGCTTGTACCACTGTCTGTAATTTCTAACACAATATAGTAGGCTTTCCTACACACAACATTTAACAGTATCAGAATAATAACAACTATAAGGCGCGACAGATGCCGTCAGGCATGCAAGGAGGCAGGCAAAACGAAGGACGTGAATGGATGAATGGATAAATGGATAGACAGATAGCTGGGTGGTAACTATGTAGGTAGGTAGGTTAGTGGGTGGATGGGCGGACAAGCAAGCAGACACGCTAGTCCAGAGGTCCCCAAACCACGGCCCGCGGGCCACTTGTGGCCCGCCAGATGTCACAAAGTGGCATCCGAGGTCTGGTTGTTTAATATAATATATTTTAATAATTTAAAAAATGCACTCGGAGCGCCCCGTCAACGTGCGATAGTTTACTCTGCTCGTGGTTGTTATGCTCAGATATTATCGAATGCGTTTGTTCAGTTCGCAACGAAACGTTATGAAGTTTTCATATCCCAGCCTTGTGGACCAATCAGAGTGCGCAAGGCGCCATGTTGTCGTCTGTTACAACTGTTTAGCAGAGTCGGCAGTACTGTGTTGAAATTAGATTTTCTCAAATAAAAATTTACATGAGTGGGGAAAATCTACAATCAAACAATGGTGAAAAGCGAAAATATGAAGATGTTGCTTGTCGTGAATTCAACGAACATTGGACAGGGAAAGTTTTGTTTACGCCTAGCCGTAATGGTAAACCAGTTTGCTTAATCTGCTTAAAATCGCTGCTAGAATGCTTGGCGATAAAAAGTGTGAAACAAAATTTGTTCAGATTCCTTTGTCTAGTAATACTATGGCCAGACGAGTTGAAGAATTAGCTAACGATGTTCATCGTCACGTAACAGCACATATCAAAAATAATAAATTTTGTTTTCATTGGCAATGAATGAAACCACCGACATTTCTGACACAGCTCAGGTCGCAGTTTTTGTTCGAGCAATAAACGATAATTTTGAAGTCATTGAAGAACTTCTAGGACTTGAATCGATGCATGCAACTACCAAAGGGACTGATCTGTTTGAAACTCTGAAGTTGTGTGTAGAGAAAAACAACATAGAATTGACCAAATTGAACAGTGTATGCGCCGACTGTGCTCCCGCTTTGATGGGTAAAATGTCTGAATGTCTATCATTATTAGAACAGTTTCTTGGCCGCAATATCATTGTATCATTCACCAAGAAGCTCTGTGTGGAAAGACATTAAATCTGAAACAGATCATGGATGTTGTTCTGAGATGCGTGAACAAAATTCGAAGTAAGGCGCCGAACAGGAGTGAGTTTAGACAGTTTCAGACCTGAACGAGGAATACGGTGTGCTACTGTTACACTGCGATGTAAGATGGCTATATAAAGGGAAAGTTCTGTCACGTTTCTAGGCACTGAAAATAGTGTCTATCTGTTTCTGTCCCAAATAAGTGAATTGCCTACAGAACGTTAATGTCTGCTGAACGATGACTGGGTTAATGACCTGGAATTTTTGGTGGACATCACGTCTCATTTAAACTCTTTAAATGCGAGGCTCAAGGGAAAAAATAAACTATTCACAAATTTGTGCGATGACATTTCTTCATTTAAAATGAGACTGCGACAGTTTATCAGACAGCTGACTGAAGGGACTTTAGAGGCGTTTCCAACTCTCAAGACGCTTGTGGTAGAAAAGAAATGTGACCTATTACAGTTCAAAGTAAAAGTTGAAAGTCTTCTGGATATCTTTCAGTCGAGATTTCAAGAGTTCAGAATAGAGGAGGATAATGTTGCCCTTTTCATAAATTCGTTCGTATTTCCTGATGCCAAGCTCTGTCAATTACAGCAAAACCTTCAGCACCAATTAATTGATTTGAAAGACAATTCTATACTGAGATATAAATTTATGGAGCTGTCTGCTTCACCTTCAGCTGATCAAATGATTTAATTCTGGCGACTATTGCTTGTCGAACAATTTGACCACTTGCGTTCATTCGCCCAGAGATATTTGCCGTTTTGGTTCGACTTACAGATGCGAGCAATCATTTTCCGCAATGAACGTTATAACAAACAAGCAACGTTCCAGACTCACCGACAGTAACTTAGCTGCGCTTATGACTTTGGGCACGACAGATTTATGCCCAGACATTGATAAACTGGCATCTGAAATTTAGTAACTGCTTATGAAGAACAGTTACCCGGTCTTCAACATGGCGGTTAGGCATTGAACCGCTAAGGCCTCTGGAGTATATATCCCTGTGGCTGCGGCCTGCATTTCGCATTTTCCTCATATTGGACTGGTAGTATATGGTTCCATCGCCCTGCTACTGAGTGAGTGCTTGGAGCGACTCTGTGAGCTGCGATATTCACGTGGAATGCTTTTAAATGTCCGATGTTGTTTGCACAGTGACCTGCATGTTTGGAACAATGGCTACCCGCTGTTGTTGAATTGACTGATTTGCTTTTTCGGTTCACGAATGCATTTTTCAGGAGACTCCTGAGAGTCGGCGCTATAGCTACGGATGTGCTGTAGCTTTCGGCGGGTCGCCCTGCAAATAGAGACAGAGCCATGTGAGAAAACCCGGGTCAATGGGGGTCTTTCTGGTGACTGCCAATTCCATCGACGGTGAACTGTGGTTTCCGTGGAGGACTTTTGTGTTGGCATTCTGGCGACGGCATTATGCACAGTGTACCTGTGCGGGCTGTTGGATTGCCTAGACTCCAATCTGTTCCACTTTTCACGTTAGACAGTGGGGAGCATTTTGTGTGATATTCACTGGCACAGGAACGGAGCATAATGGGGACGACCCGTTGCCGTAAAGTTGGAACCTCGACTAACTAACTAACTAAGTTACAATTATAAATTAATTACATTAATAGCGATTTTCGAAACTGATTTAAAATTTATTGTTAAATTAACTTTTGATTTTAAACCAAAAAATGACCGCAGTGTAGTACTGACACTGAGTGGCTTTAAAGTTTTAGAATTTTGTTGACGAAAATTAAGAGAGGTAAGAATGATATTGCACGACTTGTATCATTTTATAACGTTGTGGCCCGCTCAACTACCGAAAATAGTAGATATGGCCCTCTGCTTGAAAAGCTTGGGAACCACTGCGCTAGTCGGTGGTGTGTAGTACACTTGCTCCTTCTGCGAGGGTGCTGTCGTCATTTGGAAGTAACAAGCTCTTTACCCATACCAAAACGGAATGAAGCTCTAATCTGGTATGCCTCTAGCTTTCAATGTTTGTATTGCTTGGTGTGTTCTCTGATATCTACTTCTTTCCGTTGTCTTATAGGTGCTAATTAATACCGTTTCATGTATTTCCAGTATTTCTTCAGTTTTCTCAACGGTTCCTCATCGGCAAGTCTACTGCAGAATATGGAGAGTCAAGGGTTATGTGTATTATAACACAGAAACTACCATTATGGTTTAGGATCAATTAGGGCATTTATTATAAATCTAATATTCGAAGACGATGGCATGAAGGAATGTCATCAAAACCGAGCCACAACATCAAGATCTGAAATCTGTGGCCAGACATGAATGCACAGGACACTTTTCAAGATACAAGATGATGATAATTCCTAGATTCCCAGGCCGCTGTTTGTCTTTAGGCTACCATTTCAAAAATTTCATTTGCTCCCGCAGTGTGGATTTTATAAAATCAATCAGACACCAAAAACCAAACTATTGTTACAACACTCAGTACCACGCTGATGTATGCTGAGATAGTTTTCTGGTTTCTTTACAACGGACAAAAAAATAAATGCCGCCTGCCCGAGCAATGTTCTGGTCTCTTCTTCTGTTGCTGCCTGTTATCAATAAATGGAGTATAGGCACTAACTCAAATCATGACCATCTCTCCTATCTTTTGCCATCTCATGCAGCTCTCTCCATGTCTTCGCCGCTACACTACTCACGCATCTCTAACTCTTTTCTCTGTATTGTAGACCTGCCTCTAACTCTCTTCTCTGTGTTGTAGACCTGCTTCTAGCTCTCTTCTCTGTGTTATAGGTATGTCTCTAACTCTCTTCTCTGTGTTGTAGGTCTGTCTCTAACTCTCTTCTCTGTGTTGTAGGTCTGCCTCTAACTCTCTTCTCTGTGTTGTAGGTCTGACTCTAACTCTCTTCTCTGTGTTATAGGTCTGTCTCTAACTCTATTCTCTGTGTTGTAGACCTGCCTCTAACTCTCTTCTCTGTGTTGTAGACCTGCCTCTAACTCTATTCTCTGTGTTGTAGACCTGCCTCTAGCTCTATTCTCTGTGTTGTAGACCTGCCACTAACTCTATTCTCTGTGTTGTAGACCTGCCTCTAACTCTATTCTCTGTGTTGTAGACCTGCCTCTAACTCTCTTCTCTGTGTTGTAGACCTGCCTCTAACTCTCTTCTCTGTGTTGTAGACCTGCCTCTAACTCTCTTCTCTGTGTTGTAGACCTGCCTCTAACTCTCTTCTCTGTGTTGTAGACCTGCCTCTAACTCTCTTCTCTGTGTTGTAGACCTGCCTCTAACTCTCTTCTCTGTGTTGTAGACCTGCCTCAAGCTCTCTTCTCTGTGTTGTAGACCTGCCTCTAACTCTCTTCTTGGTGTTGTAGGTCTGTCTCTAACTCTCTTCTCTGTGTTGTAGACCTGCCTCTAACTCTCTTCTCTGTGTTGTAGACCTGCCTCTAACTCTCTTCTCTGTGTTGTAGGTCTGCCTCTAACTCTCTTCTCTGTGTTGTAGGTCTGTCTCTAACTCTCTTCTCTGTGTTGTAGACCTGCCTCTAACTCTCTTCTCTGTGTTGTAGACCTGCCTCTAACTCTCTTCTCTGTGTTGTAGACCTGCCTCTAACTCTCTTCTCTGTGTTGTAGACCTGCCTCTAACTCTCTTCTCTGTGTTGTAGACCTGCCTCAAGCTCTCTTCTCTGTGTTGTAGGTCTGCCTCTAACTCTCTTCTTGGTGTTGTAGGTCTGTCTCTAACTCTCTTCTCTGTGTTGTAGACCTGCCTCTAACTCTCTTCTCTGTGTTGTAGACCTGCCTCTAACTCTCTTCTGTGTGTTGTAGGTCTGCCTCTAACTCTCTTCTCTGTGTTGTAGGTCTGTCTCTAACTCTCTTCTCTGTGTTGTAGACCTGCCTCTAACTCTCTTCTCTGTGTTGTAGACCTGCCTCTAACTCTCTTCTCTGTGTTGTAGACCTGCCTCTAGCTCTCTTCTCTGTGTTGTCGACCTGCCTCTAACTCTCTTCTCTGTGTTGTAGACCTGCCTCTAACTCTCTTCTCTGTGTTGTAGACCTGCCTCTAGCTCTCTTCTCTGTGTTGTAGGTCTGCCTCTAACTCTCTTCTCTGTGTTGTAGGTCTGTCTCTAACTCTCTTCTCTGTGTTGTAGACCTGTCTCTAACTCTCTTCGCTGTGTTGTAGACCTGTCTCTAACTCTCTTTACTGTGTTGTAGACCTGTCTCTAACTCTCTTCTCTGTGTTGTAGGTCTGCCTCTAACTCTCTTCTCTGTGTTGTAGACTTGCCTGTAACTCTTTCTCTAAGTTTTAGACCTGCCTCTAACTCTCTTCTCTGTTTTGTAGGTCTGCCTCTAACTCTCTTCTCTGTGTTATAGGTCTGTCTCTAACTCTCTTGTCTGCGTTGTAGGCCCTGCCTCTAACTCTCTTCTCTGTGTTGTAGACCTGCCTCTTACTCTCTTCTCTGTGTTGTAGACCTGCCTCTAACTCTCTTCTCTGTGTTGTAGACCTGCCTCTAACTCTCTTCTCTGTGTTGTAGACCTGTCTGTAACTCTCTTCTCTGTGTTGTAGGCCCTGCCTCTAACTCTCGTCTCTGTGTTATAGGTCTGCCTCTAACTCTCTTCTCTGTGTTGTAAGTCTGCCTCTATGCACTGCGGCCTGTGGGTTCCAGAGAAAGGACTTTCTAATGGTACTATTAACAGATGTTCTCAATGTGCGCCCTCTCTAGCGACGGTCTTTTTCTCACCTCTCGATTAGCTGGAATGTGTTTAGCTCTCCCTATACGTTCGGCATTTGTGATTCTGTCGTACTATGTTGGTCCTACTCCTCACCGGCACCAGTAACTGAATGTGTGCAGTTTACCAGTCACTATTTTAGCCGTTCTTCGTGACTCGGGTCCACACATCAGTGTCAATGTGACGTCACAGGCAAATATTCAAAGTTTGATACTAGATTTAACTGTATGTATAATCTCTTCGATATCTCAGTCTCTCCCCCCCCCCCCACCCCATCGTTGTTGACAGTACTACCGATGTGTGTGTCTGATTCTACCTCTTACAGCGAGGTTTCAACAAGAGAGATCATGGTTATCATTCGCTTCATTTGTTCTCATTATCTTTCATTCCCCTATCAAAGTGTAGACCCAATTGCTGTTACCTCCTTTCAAATGTGTTTCGTTTATCTTGCATCCAATTTGGCATGGGGGAGAGGAGGCAATTCCTTTTCAGCGAAGTCCATTTCATCAAGCTGCTGTGTCAGTCCCCTGAATTCCACTACTGCTGTTGGTAATTGTTGTCTGCATAATCCAACCTACAGTCAGTTACAATAACGCAGCTAGTGTTCAAGTGGAGATTGTGTACTCTATCTCTGATGAAGAATAATGCCACAATGAGGACTAGAACCCGGGCCTAACTGGTACCACTTTGGGTATACCCTAGTGTTGGTGATGTCAGGCAAGTCTTCGTAAAGTCATTTCTACTTCGTATTGCCCTAATGGCCATTGATAAACTGTCCCTCTACATACGTGTATAACTTGAGCCTAGTTGTGCCACATCCTCTAAAAAGTACTGGAGAGTTTTGGTCATAGACCACAACTTTATGAAGGGAAAATCCCAACTGCACCTCCCCGCGGTAGAGGATGGAAACACACTACGGTGTGGCTAACACAGCTCTGGGGACCGAGTATCCACCGGAATAAGTGGACAACTCTGCAGCTGAGCAGAACAGGGCACTCACTTGTCCTTACAGTCGGAAATGGCTGTCAAAGGCAGAGGTAAAAAGACCACCATGTGAATGTGGAAGGCAAGGGGAAACCACCACATTATCTTTCCAAGACTTCATGGCAAAACATATATCAAAGTTAGTGAAGGACGTTAATGGCTGTCTTAGGGCATCCTCGTCCGGTAGGGACAGTCATGAGCCACAGGTGACACCAGATCGTCATCCAGCTACTGATGGCAAAATCTTAACTAAAATAAATAAATTTAGAGTAGGAACATGGAATGTTAGGACATTAAATGAGCTAGGAAAGTTGACCAATGTTCTAAGAGAGATGGATAGCATGAAAATGAATATACTAGGCATTAGTGAGATGAGATGGAAGGGATCGGGCAAAATTATAGCTGACAATCACACAATAATTTATTCTGGAGGGGATACACATGAAAAAGGTGTAGGAATAATATTAGACGAAAAAACAGCCAAGTCAATTAATGGATACTGGTGTATTTCAGATAGAGTTATTATGGTAAAAATCAAAGGCAAACCAATAGACATAAATATTATACAAGTATATGCACCAACAGCAAGCAGTAGTGAGGAAGAAATACAACACTTTTACGACGAAATAGAAATGGCGATGGCTCAAATTGGATCACAAGAAGTAAAGATAATACTTGGTGATTTTAATGCAAAAATAGGAAAGGGAAAAATGGAGGATGTAGTGGGGAATTATGGTTTAGGTACAAGAAATGAAAGAGGGGAAAAGCTAATAGAATGGGCAAATATCAATGATATGATAATTGGAAGCACATGGTTTAAGCACCATAAAAGACGACTGTACACATGGATAAGCCCTGATAAGAAAATACGCAACCAAATTGACTACATACTAATTAATAAAAGATTTAGAAATGCTTTAATTAATGTAAAGACAATGCCTGGTACTGACTGTAATAGTGATCATGTACCACTATGTGGACAAATAAAAGTAAGATTAAAGAGAGGGGAAAAATGGTTAAAAACATGAGACTTAATAAAGAGGTTCTGAAAATAGATAAAGAAATGCAAGAACAATACAGAGTGACTGTGAAAAATAGGTACAATGCAATAACTAAAATACAGAGTATAGATGAACAATGGGAAATGTTAAGGGACTCCATTCATCAAACTAGCAAAGAAGTATTACCGGAGAGAGGCAAAATAGCTAAGAAAAAATGGATGAATGAAGATATCTTAAAATTGATGGACAAAAGAAAACAGAGTAAAAATGACAAACAAGAATACGCTAAGATAAATAAAGAAATAAAAGATAAATGTGGGAAGGCTAAAGAAAGTTGGTTAAACGAGCAATGCAAAATAAATTGAATTAAATTCCATTAAAGATACAAAAAATATGCACAGACAAATCAGTGAGCTTACAGGAAGAAAAATAAGAATAAATACGGGGTGTTTGAAATCAAAAACAGGAAAGATAATATTAGAGGAAGATGCTATAATGAAGAGGTGGAATGAGTATATAAGAGAATTATATGTAGGAGAAAGGGAAGAATTAACAGAAGATAGTAACTTAGAAGGTCCACCTATTCTGAAAGAAGAAGTCGCTGACGCTATGAAACGTATGAAGAAAGGAAAAACAGCTGGGCCAGATGAAATCACAATAGAAGAATTAGAAGTATTGGGAGAATTTGGAGTAGATATATTAACCAAAATGTTGAACGATATTTACAGCAGTGGATATTTACCCAGTGATATGCTGAAATCTGTATTTATAGCTATACCAAAAAGACCAGGAGCAATTGATTGTGAAGATTTTCGTACAATTAACCTTATAAACCATATCACTAAGCTTCTACTCAGAATCATAATGAGAAGAACCAAAAAGAAAATAAAAATGGAAATTAGTGAAGAACAGTATGGATTTGTGGAAGGAAAGGGCACAAACAATGCAATTTATACATTACGGACACTAATAGAAAGGTCAATAGAGAAACAGAGAGACATATATTTGTGCTTCATAGATTATACTAAGGCATTTGATAAAGTAAAACATGATGAACTGATTAAAATGTTGGAAGATATCAACATTGATGGAAAAAATTTAAGAATAATAAAGAATGTTTACTGGAACCAAGTAGCAGCAATTAAAATGGGAAATAAAGAGGGTAGTTACGAACAGATAAAACTAGGAGTACGACAGGGGTGTGTCTTGTCACCAGATCTTTCCTCCCTGTATAGTGAAGTAATAATGAGAGAGATCAAAGAGATGCCAGGAATACTAGTTGGAGGTTATAATATAAATAATATACGCTATGCAGATGACACAGTATTGGTGGCGGATAATTCAACAGACCTAAAACAATTATTAGACGTTGTAGTAACAGAGAGTGCAAGGAAAGGACTCTCCGTGAATATCAAGAAAACAGTAACAGTGGTAATATCAAAGAAAATGGTGACACCAAAATGTGACATAGGAATAGAAGGGAAAATCCTTAACCAAGTTGATAATTTTAGATACCTAGGGGCATTTATAACATCAGATGGAAGATGTACAACAGCGATTAGGAGCAGAATAGGGCAGGCAAAAGCCGCATTTCAGAAAATGAAGAGTATCTTATGCAGTAAGTCACTATCACTGAATGTAAGAAAGAGAGTGCTGAAATGCTATGTGGAACCAGTTTTGCTGTATGGCAGTGAATCTTGGAATGTAAATGAACAAATTAAGAATAAATTAGAAGCAACAGAGATGTGGTTCCTGAGACGAATGTTGCGAATTCCTTGGACTGCCAGAGTAACTAATGACGACTGCCTGAAACAGGCTAATGAAACTAGAACATTATATACAACAATAAGACAGAGACAAACAGCTTTCTTCGGTCATGTGATGAGAAGAGAGGCATTGGAGAACATCGTAACAACTGGAAAGATCGAGGGGAAGAGAGGCAGAGGTAGACCAAGAGAAGTGATGCTGGATGGATTGAGACGGTGGCATGGAGGAATATCAGCAGCAGAGTTGATCCAGAAAACCAAAGACCGAGATCTGTGGAGAGCCATGAACGCCTACGCCAGCCGGCACGGCACTTGATGATGATGATGATGAGTTGTGCCACACACAAACACGCAGAAATCATTGAACCTGACACTACTATCAATACATGACAACTGGGGGTGAGAAAACTTCTGCATGAAATCAGGGGAACGCCCTCTACGCGGTAATCGGAGATACTTTATAGTACACAATGGCAACTTGTCGTATGCTTTCATTCGTGGCATTTAGCACAGAATACCAACTGTTAGCATTCCTTCGCTCATAACACATAACACATAAAAGGGGATATTAACTTTTAGCATTCGTTCATTCATAACAGATAATAGAAAATACTAACGTTTAATATTCGAGCATTCAAAACACATAACATCAACTCTTAGCATTTCTTCATTTATAAAACATAATACCAACTCACACCATGCCTTCATTCATAACATATAACAGATAATACTAACTTGGAGTATTCGTTCATTCACAACACATAACACAGAATACTATCTCTTAACATTCCTCCATTCATAACACTAAATACGAACTCTTAGCATTCATTCCTTCATAACACATAAAGGAGAATACTAACTTTTAGCATTCCTTTATTCCTAATATAAAATACAGAGTACTACCTCTTAGCGTTTGTTCATTCATATCACATACCACACGGTGAAACATCTTAGCGTTAGTTCATTCATAACACATACCACAGGGTGAACCTTTTAGCGCTTGTTCATCCATAACACATAACACAGCCTAAAACCTCTTAGCGTGTGTTCATCCATAATACATAACATAGGGTAAAATCTGTTAGCGTGTGTTTATTTATAACACATACTACACGGTGAAACCTTTAGCGTTTGTTCATTCATAACACATAACACCGGTCTTTGATCGTCTTTCAATCTTCAAGCCAGAACTGTCATCCTCTCACACAGCAGCAGTGCCGTCCCACACAGCTTGGGAAGCATTTGGTTATGGGGAGTTATGCGTGGCACAGCAACTGACTCCGCGGCAAGTATCAAAGGGAAACGCGAAGGTAATTGTTTTTCTTTAAAGGGAGAATGAAGTCCAATTACATGACTCATTCATCCATGTCCGTCTCTGTTCCACGCCCCGGGTGCAGAAACTCTAGTTTGGAGTGATGTTTGTATGTGTTATACCTGACGACGGTGACAAAACAGTTATCAAAATGTCTTATATAGAAACTGGTGTCTAACTACCTTGTGGCTGGCATGGTCAGATACTCTATACACTAGTGGTTCTCAACAGGTGGGGAATCCCCCCCCCCGGGGGGGGGGGGGGGGGGATTTTTACGGTTTCCGGGTGTGGGGGGATTAAGACCACAGATTGGCAGACTTTAAAACAAGAGAGCTGCATAAGGTCACATGGAAACATCCAAGATACGGCCATTGGCATCAGCTAGACTTCATCATCACACGGAGACAACATCTGAACCAAACATCATTAACTCGAAGTTACCACAGTGCTGGGGGGAGGATCTGAGCACCTATGGACATGTCCGGAGTGCAATGAAGATACCCCAACTGATAACTGATAACTGATACCACAGTGCTGACTGTGATACTGATCATTCTTTGGTTGTTGCAAAGACCAAAGAGAATCTACACAGCTAAACACAAATCTAGCCCCAGGATTAATGTTAGTAACACCCTCGATCCTGATAAGTGCTTTAAGTTCTAACAGCAACTTGAAGACGCTTTCACTGATAAATCAGAAATTTGTACAGCAAGTGAAAAGTAGGGTACACTTAAGGAAACTCTTTATAAAACAGCAGTAGAGGTTTAGGGCACTGTGGATCATAAGAGGCAGGACTGGTCTGTGGCAAATAGCCAGACACCGCAGCCCTTGATTGATAAAAATAAGAAAGCTCTCTTAAGAAACAAGAAAGAACAACGCGTAAAACTCTCAGTGAGCTGAAGCAAGCTAGGAAGGATGTGCAAAAGGCTGTCAGGCAGTGTGCAAATGACTATTGGATCAAGTTATCAGAGTCCATTCAAAATGCGAGTGATAAGGGAAACAGCAGAAGCATGTTTGAAGGGATAAAGAAAGCCTGTGGTCCAATGATCAAAAGAAGTGCACCACTGAAAACCTTGACTGAAGAAATCATAACTGATAAGAAACAGCAGATGGACAGATGGGTAGAGCACTATATGGAGCTTTACTCAAATGAAACCAAATTAGCGGATGATGCCCTCAACGCCATAGAGGCCCTGCCAACTCTTGACCACCTGGACACGCTTACCACCATAACAGAAGTGTGATATAAATGAACTTGCATCTGGCAAGGTTCCAGGTAATGATGGGATTTCAATAGAGGTTATCAGGGATGGGCAAGACACACTCATTCTACAGATCCACCAGCTAATAGAGCTATGATGGCGAGAAGGACAAGTCCCACAGGATTTCAAAGACTCAAGCATCATAACATTGTACAAGAACAAGGGCGATCGGAGCGACTGTAACAACAATAGGGGTATCTTACTTCTGTGTATTGTTGGGAAAGTATTTGCCAGAATTGTTCCGAGCAGACTTCAAGTCCTGGGAGATCAAGTCTATCCCGAATCGCAGTGTGGTTTCCGACAGAACCGGTCTACCATTGATATGATATTCTCATTGCGACAAATGCAAGAAAAATGCCGTAAACATAATCAGCCACTGTTTATTGCCTTCATCGACCTCACAAAGGCATTTGATTTGGTCAGTCATGAGGGTCTGTTCAAGGCACTAAAGAAGATTGGCTGCCCACCAACTCTTCTGTCCACTGTGTAATCGTTTCACACAGGTATGAAGGGTATAATCAAGTTTGATGGTGCAACTTCAGAAGACTTTGAAATCAAGAGTGGAGTTAAGCAAGGTTGTGTACTAGCTCCCACCCTCTTTGGAATATACTTTTCACTTCTACTGAAATATGCCTTTCATGATCAGGATGGTGGTATATACATTCACTCACGCTCAGACGGCGGTCTCTACAATGCTCAGAGATTGAAGGCCAAGACCAAAATTAGGAGGGTACTAATCAGAGAGTTGCTTTTTGCAGATTATGCTGCAGTTACGACCCACTCTGAGGAAGAATTGCATTGTCTACTATCTGCATTCTCCAATGCTTGTTCTGAATTTGGTTTAACAATTAGCAAAAAGAAGACACAGATTATGTCACAAGGTGCACATGGGGTACCATAAATCTTTATTGACGACGCTGAACTAGAGATAGTAGACCATTTTACATATCTAGGATCAGAGGTAAATAGCAAATTATCCCTAGATCAGGAAATCAACATCAGGATTGGTAAGGCAGCAACAACAATGAACAGGTTAAGAAAAATAGTCTGGGAGAACAGGAAGCTTACTGCCAAAACAAAAGTCTATCAAGCCTGTGTCCATAGTACTCTTCGTTATGCCAGTGAAGCCTGGACAATTTACTCACACCAAGAGAAACATTTAAACAGCTTTCATATAAGACAAGATCACAAATACTGAAGTATTGGAAAGATCAGGTTGTGTATCGGTATATTCCATGCTCAGTCTTCGTATACCTAGATGGATAGGACACGTTAGGAGGATGGATAATGGTAGAATACCAAAGGACATCTTTTTGTTGACTTACAGATGGGTAAGAGATCTCAGGGTCGGATTCTACTACGATATAAAGATGTATGTAAGCGGGACATGATTGATACAGGCATTGATAATGCACATTGGGAGCAAGTCGTCACTGAACGTGATGCATGGAGGGTAAATATCAGAAATGGAATAAAGACAAAGGAGAAAATTATTGCAGAAAAGTCACACCACCGAGCGTGTGAGACTTAAGATGGTGCATGATGGTAAAAATGACCATGTGTCCACTGTGGACAAATATGTACAGCGCGAAATGTCCTTGACATTCGCATTCGCCACCGCCATGGGTTGTAGTTATTAAGCCTTTTTGAAGCACAATGTAACAAACTATCGTCTGTCAAGACGGCAAGGTGCCAATGTAAATATATATACTTCTGCTCCCATAATTCCATAGAACTTAAAAGCATAAGCTAAGCAGACAGCGCAAACTAAATATATGTTCAGAAAATAAGATCTTAACTCGTCACCATATTCTCCCGCACTCACGATCTCTACCAGTCAGAAAAGTGTGAATACGCCACCTTTTAGAAAATAAAAACGCTATGAAAATCTGTGGCAACCGTGCTGCGACCCATTTAGCTGTGAGTCTACACTTGTTTGTTGAAGAGCGCTTTGCGGGCTAGCAATGTAATTGTATTCTGCATAAACATAGTGTAGTGAACTTGACTTGGGTATAATAGGTAATAGGTTGCCAGTGGATAACTGGTTACAGTGATCAGAAGAAAGCTGTAGTGGCTGGATCATTTGTCTGTAATCCAGTTAGCAAGTATATTACACTGCAGATATGACGCATAACTGTGCGCTCAAGTGGAAGCACACATGGACAGGTTTTTGCAGATGTCACATTCTTTCTCACACACACAAATCAACAACAAACTGTCTGCTTAATGCCTGACGGGCATTTGAAGCCGGCAACATGAAAGGAACATCATTAGAACATGGCTCCTGGGCTAGTGAGACTAGATTTCATTAAACATTTCTGATCCACGCAGAATTTACTTGAGCGCTCTTTATTCCAAGCAGTTATTACTGAAATGTATAAATATTTGGATATAAAGAGTTAAAATAACGCTAATGTAGAACTGAAGGAGTTACAGTAATAACTGAGTTGAGTGAGTGCCAGGGTAACAACAATGACAGATGTGGTTAGGAAAAGAATATCCCACACGGAGTAATCAATAAGTATATGGTGAGTTGCCCGCTATAGAATAATCCAAAGGCTTTTAAAATCTTCCTATAAACAAAAGCTTTGTTCTGACAAGCATACACCATACACCGGTTTGTGAAAACTCCCCAAGAAGACAGAATACAGTCACGTACTAAATGGCAGAAACTAACAAATCATCGAGCGCCGTCGATAACTGTATTTATCCAGTCGTGATTCATTCATGAAGTCAATCAGTCCGGAGACTTGTGTAGACGCCTGATCATGCCTCTTCACTGCCTCCTATTCTTACTAACTCTTTCCATTACAGCATATGTCTATGCCCAAAGTCGTTGTAGGCTGATGTGATGTAGTGTTTTTTTTTCTAGGACGGTCTCTTTTCTCTTGCCCTGGATATTACCCTCCAGTAACAGACGATGTATTTTCACTGTAACCCCGTCAAGATAACCTTTTGTGTATGCTGCTCTATAGTTGTATACTTTCTCTAAAGTATGTAAGAATGTGTCTATGCGATATCTGTTATATGCCCAGCTTATTGTTTGCATCTTGCAATTAGAAAATTACAGAAATCTGCGGATGAAACAGAAAACACTTCTCTTCCATTTGATAACATGTGAAGGCATTCTGGCAATTGCAATGGCCAGTTTCTGCATGTTACTGCAAACATTCAGGCGGGCTCTACACTGACAGTTGTGCTGACAGAATCGACTGACAATGAAAACTTGACACAGCTACTGGTGCATGTCAGGCAGTGTTACGAATGCAGTCTCCACGAAGACTTACTATTCTGTCGGCCATAAAATGGGCGTACAACGGGCGAACAATATTTTATACAGGTGAATCAATTTTTTCAAGAATGGATTACGTAAACAGTACAGCAGGAATGCCAGGAAGAAAGTTCGATTTCAAAAGTTCCCATCACTTTGCAAGAAAACATCTACGGAAAATATGCAGAAATAATGGAAAGCGACATACTGAAGGTTCAGTTCTCACAACAGAACCATAAGTAGTATATAGGATGGAAACGACTCGCATTGAGCAATGAGCAATTAGATATATCTCATGTCTCATTCTAGTCTCATGTCTCGTGGTGGGGGTCTATGTCTCATGTCTCGTGGTGGGTGGGTTGTGGTCTGCCTCATGCCTTCTAGATCCTTCCTCGTTTTTAATCAGTGCATCGGGGTTAACAATGAAAAGATCAATTGAACTAGGTGGGTAGGGTCAGTGAAGATGAGCGCGATTACTATGGCGCCAGGTTTGCTAATTGATTCAGAATATGTCAGCCGGTGTAATGCATTAATTAGCTTCCCGTTTGTATAGACGACATAAGAGGTGTCAGGTGGTCGACAAACACGCGGAGTCGGGCGGGGTGGTAAAGTGAGTGCAGGGTCGGGATGCAAGACACTCAGCAGGGTCGGTCGGCCCAGGTAGGTTCGAACCTAATAAAAATGCGTGACATGCGTAACTAGGTGGTCATTCGTAGTCATGGATCCTAGATGGAAACACCCGTTTACTTCCTTGATCGCGGGCCCAACGGGATGCGGTAAATCCGTCTTTGTACAGCAGTTCCTGACCCATCTCCCAGACATGGTCGTCCCGATGCCAGAGGAGATTATATGGTGCTACGGAGAATGGCAATCCATGTACGAGACTATGAAGGGTGTTGTATTTAACGAGAGACTGCCCGACGTGGAAAAATGGACAGGTGATAGACGTCGGCTAGTGGTCAAGCAGTTTGTGCCATATTTTGTGGTATGAAAGGTGCCATGAAAGGTGGTATGTCGCGTGGTATGACGATGCCGCGTAGTATGACGATGCCTACCACACGGTAGTTAATTGGGAGGGGGGAAGCAAAGCATTCATTAACTAATTTACATTCCTATTTTAAGTTGTATTGATGTCGGCAACTGTCCCGTACCAGTATGATCTTTATCATATAACAGCTGTTGCAACACTCGGCAAAACTCAACAAGGAAATATGGTAATGAAAGTATGCGGTACAAAGTCTTTCTTTTTAATTCGAGATTTTATCTTCCGCTGCGGCAAAATAGTCCCTTCATTAAAACTATCTGTGTATTGTCAACCGGTGTAATGCATTAATTAGCTTCCCGTTTGTATAGACGCCATAACAAACGGGGCAACCACCATGATCTTTATCATATAACAGCTGTTGCAACACTCGGCAAAATTAAACAAGGAAATATGGTAATGAAACTGCGCGAAAAATCAATTGAACTAGGTGGGTAGGCTCAGTAAAGATGAGCTCGATAACGGCGGCGGCAGGTTTGCTAATTGATTCAGAAGATGTCAGCCGGTGTAATACATTAATTAGCTTCACGTTTGTATAGACGGCACACAAACTGGGACGTCCCAGTATGATGATTATCGCATAATAGATGTAACACAAGGCAAAACACAAGGAGGAAATTATGTGCATTTCAAGATAAGTTAATTATATTCGACCGGTGTTTTAGTAGCACAATACATAACAGGTGCACAGCTGCGGTAAGTCAGTACCTTTTTGTTTTATAACTCAACCAGCTGCATGGTAACATATTTTAGATGTGGTACAAAATCATTTTTAATTCTAGTTTTTATCTTCAGCCGTTGCAAAATACAAAAGCCGTAATTACAAACTGGGGATAGCTGTTAAAAATCAGCTGGTTTCATTTTCCCCATAATTGGGAACAACGTCTTATAGACATTATTACAGACGACAGATGTGCGCGTATGAATACATTGTATGTGTGGAATAACACATGGTGTCAGGTGGCCTTGGACACATCGGGTGTATAAAACCTGTGGAATATGAGCTGTAAAATTCATATTCTGGCAGCCAGTTGAATCTGATACATCGGGATGAAACCAGGCCTGGACCACAACTACTGGTGGTGAGTATAAGGTTGGTGTGTGTCAGTGTATGTGTCTGCATGTGTGTCCGTGGGCGCTTCTGTGTATGGGCGTCAGGGTGTGTGTGTGTGTGTGTGGGTGGGTTCGCGTCCGGGTGTGCGTGTGCGTGAGCGCTTCTGTGTATGCGTCTGCATGTGTGTGTGTCTGTCTGTGTGTGTGTGCGTATGTATGTCTGCATGTGTGCATGTATTTGTGTGTGTGCTTGTGTGCGTGGGTGTGTGTGTGTGTGTGTGGGTGCGCGTCTGGGTGTGTGTGTGTGACCGCTTCTGTGTATGCATCTGCATGTGTGTATGCATCTGCATGTGTGTGTGTGTGTGTGTGTGTGTGTGTAAGGTTGTATGCTTTTGTACTTATGTTTATGGTTTAACTTATCGTTTTCACGTGTTTTCTGCCTTATCCTATTGTTTGTAACAGTGTATGGTTAATACGTCTACCGTATGCACGTCTTATTCATGCCCTTGTGTTTATTTGTTAACGATATAGTGAGTTTGAGCGGAAGTCTTTAGTAGATGGTATTGGTGCACACAGTGAACAACTAGTTTAGAATTAATAGTTGTCTCTAAGAAAGAAATACTACATAATATACAAGTACATGAACATATTCTAAAACCAAACTGAGTAGTTACAACTATATTGGAGCAATCTTACAGAACATGTCTTGAAGACTTTACAACTAAATAGTTACAACAATATTGGACCAGTCTTATAGAACCTAGTTTGAAGACTTTACAACAAAAAAGCGACAGGGTGTCATATACACGAACATGTCCCTGTACCTGGGTGCTTCTTGGTGGAGCTGAATAGTAATGTTTTGTGTCTTATTTTCACAGATCGCCCTGTGAATAAGCTATTGAAGGGTCACATCCAGAAAGTCGATGGGGTCGACAACCAGTATTGCCTTGTGGTAAACTAACAAAAGGGTCACCACCATCGAGTTGATAGTACGCGCAGGTATGTATGCATGTATGTGAACATGTATATGAGTATTTATATATGTATGCTTGTATTTATGTATTTGAGTATGTATATATGTCTGTGTGTATGTCGGCATGTGTGTACATATGTATATGTATATGTCAGTATATGTGTGTATATATGTATATTATATGTCGGTATATATGTGTATATATGTATATGTCGGTATATATGTGTATATATGTATGTTTGTGTGAATACTGGTAATTCTGCTAGATATAACCAAAGGTTAATGGTTTATGGACTAGTGATATGAAGACAACAAAAGAATTTTTTTTTAAATGGAAACTGACGTTGTAGCGTCCCCTTCTGTACTAATGCGGTGGTTGTCCTTTTACTCAAGCTGTGTCTATTTACTCAGCTCTCGGTTAATTTCACTCAGCTCTTGTGGTCTTTCATATTCAGTGTTAACAAAATTTGATCAAAACCATCTGAGTTCTTAATCGTTAAATATAATTTCTAGACCATGTGTCCAACTATAATGAAGTGAAGGTGATTAAGTTAACTTAAATATGTTTTACCTTCATATTGACTATAAATATTAACTGTGTATATGTCACTGGCTACCTAGTGGCAACGCACCACAAAGTAGATTACACACATATCTATTTAGCGTTCAGTAGATGATTAAAAAATATGAAAAGTAAAAAATATTGCTGGTCACTAACAGTTTTGTGTTTGCTACTTTCACAGGTGTACGTGTTCAACTGAAACACAAAGAACATGTATCCTTGTATCTACTATTAACAAAA
This sequence comes from Cepaea hortensis, assembly GCA_963921405.1. NCBI lineage: Eukaryota > Metazoa > Mollusca > Gastropoda > Stylommatophora > Helicidae > Cepaea > Cepaea hortensis. Next base: position 107,644,572 of record OY992878.1, read on the forward strand.
GCAATAGGCCGTAGAACTATAGAAACCTAGTAACAACCTGCTACTATCAATCACCTAACCGTGAATTACCGTATTTTCATCAAAAAAATCAATATGGCCACCCCTCAACAGAAAGAAGGCTACCCGTGTGTTATCTGTGCGAAAGTATTCAAGGAAAAATACACACTAAACCATCACACTAAGGCAGTTCACGCCACCATTGATGAAATGCATAAATGTCATATATGCGGCAAACCCTTTAATAGAAAATACAACCTACAAAGACACATACGAACATTCCACCAGACAACCATGGACACTACACCCGCATCGTCATCAGCATCTTCATAATCATCATCATCATCATCATCATCATCATCATCATCATCATCATCATCATCATCATCATCTACACCTTCAGCATCAGCAACACCATCATCATCAGCATCAGTCTCATCATCACGTAAAAGACCAGCCTCAACACAGACACACAATGCTAAAAAGCAGAAACAAGACACACATATTCTAGAGCAGTTAGCACACGAGCCGAAGAATTATATACATTACACAAACTTCCACCACCCATGCAACAGACATACAGGGCCAACTGGGAAGCCATCAAAACACACCACAAAATCAACAAGCATCTGTCTATCTACACCTTCTTTATTAGTCCAGAGACACAGCACCCTATCAATTGGACCTCTGCCTTGAATAAGATTTTCAATACTTAAACTACTCGCTTCAAAATAAACCTCAGCCACCACAGCGTCCTTCGACACAAGACTTTCACTTCTTCCATGCATCATCCAACAACGCCTCTGTACTAAATCTTCCACAGCTTATAAACAACAAACAGGACTTTGATACTTTTATCAACACCGTACACGAACACGATATTCTTATATATGCTACTCAACAACGTCCAGACACCAAGTACACAATAGAAACAGTAGCGGCCACATCCTTTTATGTGTTTCATATTCCCGAGTTCCCCATAGGTTGTTGCTTAGCTGATATTCCTACACACATCATACACAATAAAGCCATTAACACATTGCAACAAGACTCACACTCTAAACCATACTCAGATAATTTTTGTTTCTTCAGAGCACTGGCGTTATTTAGAGGCGCTAAAGTTGGGAATCTTACAATAGACACGAATGATTTAACTGAGCAGTGGCGAAGACATCAACATATACCTTCTTTAACTAATTTTCCCGGGATTAAGCTAATTGACGTACCTATTTTAGAGCAATGTTTTGGCCTTAATATAGATATTTTTGAGTTCAACGAGACCCAGGTTCTGATCCACAAACTTAGAAGTAGTGGAAAATATGAAGCAACCTTAAGACTATTATTGTTTAAAGATCATTTCATGTATATTAAGGATATCAGTAGGGCATCTCGGACCTTTGGTTCTGAAAAGTGTGGGAAGTTATGGAAGGAATTTTGGAGGATGGAAAAACACCGTAAAAACTGCAATGGGGGTAAGACTAAAGAGTGGTTTAAAGGCGGGGTGTACAACCCACCACAGACCATATGTGAAATACTGTCAAACCATGGGCTCAAAGTAGACCCTAGCTATGTATATCCATACAGAGCCGCCTTCGACTACGAATGTTACTTTGAAAGTAATAATCTGCCCAGGGAAACCAAATCGACAAAATTCTTAGCTAAACACATACCCCTTAGTTGTTCAGTAGTTTCCAATGTCCCCGGGTTTGAATCACCTGTATGCTTCATCTCATCAGGTGACCCCCAGGAGTTAGTGGACAGAATGTTTGAGTATCTGAATCAAGTCGCTGAGAAAGCATATTCAGAACTACGGGTGGTTTTCGATGGGGTATATAAAAAATTAGAGGAACTACAGAAAATCAAACTAATTGATAGGTTAGATGGTTATCTAATGGAATTACCGGTGCTGGGGTTCAATTAAGGGAAATACGATCTTAACATAATTAGACCGTTTTTAATCTCGCACTATGTAAAACAATCCCCTTTAAAATTTGTAGGGAAAAGAAACAATAACTTTATGTGTATCGCCACTGAAAAGCTAAAATTCCTAGATATTAGCAACTATTTAGCGCCAGGGTTCAGTTATGCAAAATATTTAGCGGCATATGGCATCACCGAAACAAAAGGCCAGTTTTGCTATGAATACATCACACACTTAGATAAATTAAAGGAAACACAGTTACCCCCACACGCAGCCTTCTTTTCCAAACTTAAAAACACCAACATTACAGAGGCAGAGTACCAAGAATGTCAGAAGGTCTGGGGCAAGTACCAGATGAAGTCATTGAAAGATTTTCTAATCTGGTACAACAACAAAGATATCGATCCCTTTCTCAGTGCCCTACAAAAACAGGTTACGTTTTACGGTGAGTTAGGGGTAGACATGTTTAAGGATGTCATTTCTGTCCCCGGGATCACATTAAAATATTTGTTTAGGACCCTCCCCAAAGACATCTCCTTTTCCTTATGTGGTATTCGACAGAAAGAGGTACACGACACTATTAGAAATAACATTGTAGGGGGACCCTCAATAATCTTTCATAGGCACCATGAAAATGACATAACACACATTAGAGGTAGACAAGATAAACCAGTTCAGAGTGTAAAAGGTTATGATGCTAATGCCCTCTACCTGTGGACTATCATGCAAGAAATGCCCACCGATTTCCCGATTATTAGAAAAGCAGACAATGGGTTTAGAGCACACAAGATAAACAAATTTGCACGACAGAGTAGGGAGTGGTTATCGTGGGTACAACACACAAAACAGATAGAATTGAAAACACAGTTTAGTGGGGGTGAAATGGACTTGGTTGATAAGCATATTAGAGTAGATGGATGGGATAAGAAGAATACGACGGCTTACCAATTCCATGGTTGTTTATTTCACTGACACCCCAACTGCCCCTTGACCAAGAATAGAGACGTTAACTCCATAAACAACAAAAAGTTGACAGACTTATTTACCAAGACACGACAGATACATGACTATCTAGTTAAGGAAGCTAACGTTAGTGTAAAAGAAACGCGGGAGTGTGAATGGCAGACGCTAAAAATGACTGAGAGTGACCTAAAAGAGTTCATAAAGACCAACTTCCCAACCGCCAAACCCTGGTTTGAGCGCTTCCCCATAACCCAGACGAAGATTCTAGAGGCTGTAAAAACCGATACACTTTTGGGGTTAGTCGAATGTGATATAGAGGTGCCAGCTGACCTTAGAGACCATTTCTCAGAGATGACACCCATCTTCAAGAACATTGAGGTAGGTAGAGAACATATAGGTGACTTTATGCGTATGTACGCCGAGTCACATAAATTGTTGACAAGTGCCAGACGGACACTTATAGGTAGCTATAGCGCGGAAAAATTTTTGTTGGCCACACCATTACTAAAATGGTACTTGACACATGGTTTAGTGGTCACAAACATATACCAGATCATTGAGTATACGCCTGTTAGCTGCTTTAAAAGGTTTGGGGATAAAGTGTCGGATGCCAGACGCGAAGGTGACATTGATGATACCCAGGCCATTAAGGCTGAGACGATGAAGTTGTTGGGTAATGCAGCCTATGGCAAGACCCTAACCAATAAGGCCAAACATACAGATGTATCTTACTGTAAGAGTGATGATACAACCAAGTTAGTGAACAATCCCTTGTTCAAGAAATTGACTCCACTGACCGACGATATCTGTGAGGTTGAATGCTTAAAAAAGAGGACAGTATGGGATCTCCCTTTACAGATAGGCTTTTTCGTTTACCAGTACGCCCAATTAAGAATGTTAGAGTTTTATTATGATTTCATAGATACATTTATTGATAGGCAAGATTTTTATTTATGTGAAATGGATACAGACAGTTTGTATTTAGCGCTAAGCACACCCACACTAGCCGAAGCCGTTAGACCACACCTTAGAGAAGAATACACTAAAGTCTATAATTCATGGTTCCCGGCCGAGACATGCCCCGGTCATGAAGTTAGTGATGATACATGTCAGGCCTGTAAGAGTGTTAGAATCATTGAAAGGAGAACCCCTGGGTTATTTAAATTAGAATATGAGGGGACAGGAATGGTGTCATTGTGCAGTAAAACATACCATTGTTACGGAGAGTACAATAAAAATAGTACAAAAGGACTCACCAAACAACACAATGCACACTTAAACAAAGACACATTTTAGAGGTACTCGACACACAGACAGCTAGTGGGGGGGGGGGGGGGGGGACAAATGTCGGTTTCAAAATTCAAGACTCTGCCATGTACACATACACACAACACAGAAATTCTCTATCTTATTTATACATTAAAAGACAAGTACACCCAGACAATGTCACCACTTCGCCGCTAGACATTTAACGTTCATGTCATTGTCCTGCTGAGGTTGCTGCTTATTAGTTTAAAATATATACCATAAGGTGGATATGTAAATACTTTTGTGTGTGTACATAGCATTGTACTTTTTTATATTGATGTACATATGTTTAAAAGCCTCATATAGCATTGATTATGATTTGCAAACTGTTGAGTGAGTGTTATGACAATAAAATTGCTTATGCTTTGTTACTTATGTTATTGATTTTGTAAGTTGTTAACTGTCACATGTTTCCCCCTGTTGGATTTTCACTGAATACTATTTGTAAAAAGATTGAAAAGTTTTAAGGTGTTTTGTAAATGAATGCGCTGAAAATATACATTGTGATATTACTACCATTGTCATATTTGTTGAATATATTTTGTACACTATTGAATATGTATCCCATTGTGGACTTGCTGAAAAATAAAAGAGTTATGAAAACCAATATTGCTTTGTTTGTTGTTTATTTCAGTGGTATGACTGTCGTTTTCATCTCTTTCTTGCCTTGTTTTCATGCCGTTTTCATCCTGTGTTCATCTTTCTTGTTTCGTCGTGGTTTGTAGCACCAGGTTGTTTGTCATGTTGAATCAGTGATGACTATGGATCAAAGCTGTGGACCAATTGAGACAGACAAAACACACAGTGGTACAGTGAGACAAGAACAAAAGTCACAATTATACAAACGAACCAAGAAGAATATCACACAAGAACAGAGACATACACACAAGTACATTACCACAAAGAGATACCAATACATTGGACTACAACAGATCTCCAAACATATACAATAATGGAACAAAAAATAACAAAGTCAAAGTTTTTCGTTTTTTTAAATTGTTTTTTATTTATTTTCATAGACGGATAGTTATACACGTTGTCTCTTCTTTCTTGGGTCCCCTAGTGGTATACAAGTGTCTGTTTGGTCATCGGTAGCTGGTCTCTTTGCTGGTGGGCTCTGCTCACACATCGGGCTATAGGTTGGTTGACCATTAAACATCTGGCTGTCGGGCACATCAAACATATTGGGATAGTTGTCATTGGCTGTGTAGTGATCTCCTGCTGGGTAGGCAGACATCTGGTTATTTGAATCGTCACACATCTGGTAGGTTGCTTGAATACTGTAGACCGGCTAAGTGATGGCGGCTTGGTAGTCTTGTTGGACTTGTACATCATTAGTGACTGGCTTGGCTTGAACACGCTTAGTCCCTGGTTTATGTTGGTTAGTGAATTGTTTGACTTGAACACTATTAGGACCTGACACAGTTGCGAGTCTGTCAAAATCAGCTAGAATCCCACTTTGCATCGATATCAATTGCTCGTATTCCTGTCGAGTAAATGTCAGACCCTGCTTGGTGGGATACTTTTTATCAGCTTCCCCAAAGAAGCGACGAACATACAATGTAGTCGCACCTCTGAACGATGAAACAAATACTGCCTTGACACCATCCCCCACGGGTCTAACAGTTTCACCGCCACGAGTCATATAGACGCAGTTGGCAGGCACGGTCTTGAGTTCGGTAGTCATCATCGGTTCACAATAAGCGAGTGTTACCAACCACGGGTTATATACCCGTAGTTGAACCACAGATAAACCGGTTTCAACGAGAACTATTCAAAACCAGTTGACCTACATTAACTGGCAACAGCTGCGTGACCTTTATGACCTGGTTGACTAATCGACCTGCAAGCCGGTCATTGACCCTTTGTTTATTTGAAAACACCTGCAGAATACGCGGCATACTCGCCCCACGACATTTCCGCTTGATGAAATAGATAGCGTAAAGACCACAGGTGTTGTTCAGTACATCATGTAAGACACGCATGTTGTATATTAGCGGTCTAACCGAATGTTTCTCCACAACTTTTATTATGTCGGGGTGTAAGGGTGGTAAACCAAAAGAATCAAAGTATTCATATTTGCCTAACCCGTCATAATACAGAGCAACCCAGTGGGACCCAGGTTGATTACTAGGGTCTGTGTTTACCACCAACGCAACTGGTTTAGTTCTATCTATTTGTCTAGGCAACTGATCGCGAGCACATACTCTGATCTGGACCCGGCGAACATATCTATCAGCTAACAGTATGTGGGTAATCAGTTCTGTATCCATTATGAGGCGTAATCTGTTAGTACTTTTCTGGTCTTGGAAATTTCAATTATTATGTCGTGCTCGGCGTAGACGATAACTTGTAATGGTTCTGGGGTGGGTGTGTTGAACTTAAATTCCAGTGTTAGAGGACGGTCCTCGGCATCTCAAACTGATCTCCGTCCAGTAAACTGGGACTCAGGTCAAAGGCATACAGAGTATAGCCATGTTTATACTGTGTATAATCAATTGAATTACCGGCGTCTTTACCCACCAGGCCCATGGCTAGATTGGTACCAAAAAAGGCTCGCACATATTGATTACGTTCAAAGTCAATGGTTAATGGTTTGCTGGTGGCCGATCGTCCATCGACAGTTACGTTCAGATACGTCAGTCCAAAGGTTTGAAAATTATAAGGATTAGCTTTGAATGTGCCGTTAAAGGCGGCTGATGTAATAAGACCAATCACTATACGAGTGGGTGTTTGACTCATAAACAAATTGTCTTGGGTATGAGATAGCATTCCTTGTGGGATAGCAAGTGTTTTCAACGCCACACGCTTGATCGGTAGTTTCACGTTGGCTCTCATCAAGGCTTTCTCATGGACGAGAACGATGGCCGGATTTAGTTTGGCTTTACGAACCACCAGCGTGGCATGTGTTATAATAGATGAATAACCAACTGCACCGTCGGGGACCAAGAGGTTAAAGGTGGATTTCGATGGCGTAAGCTTAATTTTCACATCCACGCCGTTTATCATGTAGCGGTCTTGCACAAAAATGTCGGCGTGTAGTCGACCCATCATATCTATTTCTTGACTCTGGATAGTTCTCATCTTATTTTTAATCCTTTGTTGTTATCACCTTGAGTCTCATCGAGAAACTTGGCTGTATCATGGTAATAGAGGGCGGCTGAGAGATGACTTTTCTTGGCTTCCTCTCCGTGGTTCAGAGTGGCTTCCAGGTAGGCTCTATATGGGTATGTATTTTCACTGGGGGTGATTAGCGTGTCGTTGAGTGAGACGTCCACTTGAGAAAACAGACTGTGGAGGTAATAGTTGACTGGAGCGACGTCGGCCGTGGGTGGTAGTTTGTCGCCATTGGGTAGTGTGATTTTAGCTCTGATGTGTAAGAAAGTGTTAAACAGGTCCAGATACTTTTCACTGGCACCAGAAATGGTAAATTCTATGGGTGCGCCTGGAGCTAGAGACGCGAGTGGGTGTATCTCCACACACTGCCCCTCTTCTACCGCCATCTGTGTGGGAGGCACGGTGAACAGATCCAGACCAGAATGAAGACACTCACAAGAGTTGGGGTGAATCAGAGCCATTATGCGAAGATATCCGAATACTTCTTCTTATGAGCTCGACGTGTTGCGGGGGTTAGTTTTATACGTTTGCTAGGTTCACCAGGTGGCGCTGCCGGTCTCTTTCTTCTAATACCGCTACCTGATTGGCTAACATGCTTGACAGCTTCTTGCAGTAAGCGTTGACCGGCTTGCTTGGCGTGCTCTTTAAAGGCTTCCCCAACATTCCTACCAGCTAAAGCGTCTTGGGCCACTTTCAGTCCGGTACCGACACCTTCTCTGAGTAAGGCCTTACCGCCTGTCTTTAACCAGGGTAGAATCGTGCGACCGAGACCACTGAAGAAACTACCAATACCACGTCCTCTCTGACTTCGACCACCCAAAATCACTGGCATGCCATGTCCAGCTTGGTTGCAGTAAAAGTCTTCGTACAGTTTGGGATTTCGACGTAGCGCCACGTATTTCAACATTATTCCAGGTTTGACTGTTTCCGAGTGCGAAAATGTAGCGTTAGCACTGAAGTTCCAGCTGTAAATGAGATCGTTGTGCCCGTATCGGTGGTTAAAAGGATTTCCACCATGTCGAAGGAGTACCGACTCAGTGGGACATAGTGGGGTTTGTCGTAGGCGCGAAACACCGAGTTCGAGAGCTGATTCATGATCGGGACCGTTCTTAGTAGTGGGACCATGACGTCTCCGACTGGTCTTGCCGCTATGAGATCGCAGTAGACGTAGACATTTTGCAGGTCGTTATTTACATCTATCCCCCCTTCAGCTTCAATTATATCTAATATCTCATGCAACTTTTCACTAAAGGTAACAGTGGCCCCTGGCTCGAGTATTTTTACACTGACTTTCTTTGCTGCCTTGTTGAAATGGAATAGAACACAGAGCTGGTCGTCCACCTTCCGATCTTTCATTAGTCGATTCAGCGCAGCTATAAACGTGTCTGGTGAGTTGTAGAGGCCCGGGGGACATGTCTTTCTTACTACTTCTCCATTGGGTGCGTTGTATCTTATCAATACTTCATTCTCTAGCACGTTGCAGTAGTAGTTGGGAAATTGAATTTCGGCCAGACACACTTCGTATTGTTGACTCACCTCAATAGTCTGCGGTAACTTGACGAAATAGTGACCTGGAGTGTTGTTGGGAAACATACTCGGTGAAGCATTGCTCGGTAATGTCACGTAGAAACTCATAGTTTAGGGTTAGGTAACATGTAACCCAGACAACTACTCATTAGCGCAATCCACACCTTACCCTCGGTTGCTTCGACGTCGCTTCGAGACAGATTGAATAGTGATACAGCAATGATGGTATATATAACTACCATCTGACAGAAGAAGACAATCTCTGTTCGCGGCACCCGTTGACCAAAAAACGGCCAGAATGAGGTTCTTTCGCTAGATGAGTTTTGTGGGCGCAGTACAGTAGTTTCCACAATGTCTTCGTCCATTTAGTCTCGGTATCTAGTTACGTCTGAGACCCAACTATTGAATGACGAATTATATCCGAACCATTTCACTAAATACTCTTTACCACCACCTCTCCTGGTTCTTTCTTGTAAGATCGATTCAACATGATACACTTGTTTATCTCTGACTGCTTGAAGCTCTTCGCGGTAGAATGATCCTTGTAGTTCTGCCCCCGAATCGTCTTTTAGTATATATGTCACCGGACTGGTCTGATTTATGCGACTGACGGTAAATAATTCTTCTGTCCACGACGGCATATACCCCTTTTTAAAAGGTTGTTTGGGTTGCGCCACTCTGACTCGGTCCCCGGGTGTAAAATGTACTTTTCTCGACATGTCTGTCTTACTGTACAAGTTATTCCACACATCTTCTTGATTAGTATAGTTGACTTGTCTGGGAGCCATGCGAATACTTCTGTGATACGAATTGTTGTAGTTTCTGATCAGTTTATCTATGACGTCAACGTAGCGCAGTGCATTGGCCTTGGTGAAATAGCGCCACATTTTTTCTTTCAAGGTGCGGTTGAATCTTTCCACTATAGCCGCCTTAATGTCGTCATTCTCGGTGGCAAAGAAATGCACACATCGATCTTTCAGAAATTTTAAGAATATTTGGTTGACAAATTCCGAACCTTTGTCGGTCTGAAAATTTATCGGCTGTCTATCATCAAAGATTTTACTCATAGCCTCCACCAGCGCTTTCCGCGTTTTTTTCTGGATCGGGATAGCCCAAGCATATTTACTAAACACATTGATACACGTCACGAGATACGACATCCCATCGTTGTCTCTTTTTAATAGTCTTATATCTATCAAATCGGCTTGAAACTGTTGATTTATCCCACCCGTTATGGTCTGCCGTCTCTAAAAACGACGACGGATCGGTTTATGCAAGGTATACGTGTCCTGATGTCGTAACCAATCCTCTATTTTCTTCAGTTTAGTATTTCGTTTTAAGGCGGAGGCCCCTCCATAGGCTCCGGGCTTCTTAGGGTCATAGTAATACTTTCTTAATTGCGCGACCATTTTACCCACTTGGGTGAAGGTATCCTACTCTTCTTCTTGCTTCGCCTGAGCTTATACGGCGGAGTGGTCTCGACTAGTTGACTTTTGACTGTTAATGGCTTGTGGACAGTTACTTGACTCTTGGGCTCACTTACTTGAATAGGCTGACTAGGTGTCTCAGCTATTTGACTGGATGTCTCGACGACTGCTGCTGGTAAAGTCCTGACTTCGGGTTTTTGTTCCTTGATATCCACTAGGCCTAAAGGCTTGTTTCTGTACTGATCTAGTCGATTCAGGTACCGTTGCAAGGTTTGATGGTATACTCGGGCTTTTTCACGCGGTGGTAAATCTTCACTTTCCAAGACTTGTCGCATTTGTTGGTCCAAGTCACGCTGGGCTATCATTTAGTGTGTCAGGTGGTGTATAAGGTTTTTCTAGCAGACGCGGGTCGATCAAGAGCATTTTCTTAGCCATTACAAACCCACCACGCTTTTCAGCAAATTTAATATGGGGCCGAGTAAGGCGCCAATGAAACCACCTTGTTGGAGAATCTGTTTCCTTTTCTTGAGTGACAGTTTCTTACCCGTGAGCGCTCTCAGACTGTTTTTGTGTCGCTGCAGCCGGCGCTTCTGACTCGGGGTCAGAGGAACATTCCCTTTTAAGACATTGTGACAGCATTCACATATTGATTGGATGAGCTCAGGGGAAGCCGTTTTAATTACGGCCTTTACGGCAGCCGGCTTCGCCTCACCCAGAAAGCGCAACATAGCCCCGTGACGTTTCACTCGGTTGGACATATTACTTGGGGACGTAGACAACTTGGTGTTGCTCAGGAAATATACGACTGCGTAAGCGGAGCTGATCCAGTGTTTCCTGTCGAAGGTTGAATAACAAATACCCGTGTGGAGTCGCTGTCGCGTCTTTAAAACTATCTTGAACATATGACACGCGGCCTGGATACATCTGTTTGGCCAGACTCGTAATTTGTGCCCCGTCGCGAGGATTCTTAAACACGACTAGGTAATGAGAATTCAGACTGATTGTCCTTTGTTCTTTGTTCTCACCAAAGAGGTTCTGGACTATATACATGACACTGAGGTTACGATGATGACTACCCTTAGTAAATAGTTTGGTTACCCTATCATCTGTCTCGGACATTAGGTCATCTATGACCACTAGCCGACGTCTATCACCTGTCCATTTTCCACGTCGGGCAGTCCCTCGTTAAATACAACACCCTCCATAGTCTCGTACATGGATTGCCATTCTCCGTAGCACCATATAATCTCCTCTGGCATCGGGACGACCATGTCTGGGAGATGGGTTAGGAACTGCTGTACAAAGACGGATTTACCGCATCCCGTTGGGTCCGCGATCAAGGAAGTAAACGGGTGTTTCCATCTAGGATCCATGACTACGAATGACCACCTAGTTACGCATGTCATGCATTTTTATTAGGTTCGAACCTACCTGGGCCGACCGACCCTGCTGAGTGTCTTGCATCCCGACCCTGCACTCACTTTACCACCCCGCCCGACTCCGCGTGTTTGTCGACCACCTGACACCTCTTATGTCGTCTATACAAACGGGAAGCTAATTAATGCATTACACCGGCTGACATATTCTGAATCAATTAGCAAACCTGGCGCCATAGTTATCGCGCTCATCTTCACTGACCCTATCCACCTAGTTCAATTGATCTTTTCATTGTTAACCCCGATGATCTGATTAAAAACGAGGAAGGATCTAGAAGGCATGAGGCAGACCACAACCCACCCACCATGAGACATGATACATAGACCCCCACCACGAGACATGAGACTAGAATGAGACATGAGATATATCTCATTGCTCATTGCTCAATGCGAGTCGTTTCCATCCTATATACTACTACCATAGACGAACTTCCTCGGTGTATCAAGTACAGTCATGAACGCCCCGGAAATAACCTCCACAATTAACAAACGAGGTCAAATACAGAGCCATTTCTCTTCACATCATCATGGAAAAGAATCATTCTATAATCTGGACACGGGTGTATAAAGGTTCTGCAAAAAAGGCCGATAAAGAGGGAGACAGCTAAATCTATATAATACATCCTACCAGGATCTCAGAGATATACTCCACAGAGGCAGGAGAAACCTTTAGTGGCTTCAGCATGGAGGCTACCGTCCTTTTAACATCCGTGAGACCCTAAACAGCCGATCAGAACTGACCCAAACAATTGCTGTCCTCACAGACTCAAAGTCAGTGCTTCAAGTCACCCAATGCTTCAAACATTATCCATGAAATAAAAGACAACATTAGAATGATGTCTACACGAACAGAACTAATTCTGCGTGGATACCAGCCAACTGTAGTGTCCCTGAAAATGACAAGGCAGACGAGCTGGCAAAGGTTGAAGGAAACCTCGAGACGCCCCATCCATCACATAATTTTCGGGAGGTACAATACCACTAAAGTAATCTATGAAGACTAACTGGAGGAAAGAAAAGAAAAGCTAAAGAAGTGCACGATAGCATAGATGAGCTTGGCCGAAATGCGCAGACTAGAATCTTCAGATTCGGAACATATTCGCACCCAATGAGCCTGACTGTCTCTACCACTTGCAGCTGTGAAATACTAAAGCAAACCCCTACGAGACTGCCCTGACTTAGCCAGAGAGAGAAGGGAAATCCGGCCCATAAGAGTAACCTTTCGAGACAAACTCTGAGTGAACAGTGAAGATCTCTAACGTACCGAATGCTGAAATAGACGCATAGCATGCGTTGATCGCTGAAGAAAAATTAATTGGACGATTCATCAATAGTAGTTACTGACTAAGAAATTGTCTGCAGACATTGTCTACTAAACTGTGTGATTAAAGATATGGATTCTATCATTCGTTGTCCATTTAAAAGTTAAACATAATATATAAATAAACTGTCCCGAAACAGTTTCAGCTAGAGGTCTGCGATGTGATGGCGCCACCACATTTTGTAGGTCTGAGAGCAAGGAGGAATAGGCCGTCAATCTGTCCCTCACTTTGACAAGCGAAGAGTCCAGGCGTCGAAAGCGCGTCCGACCGTGCTCATGACATTACTAGCGCAGTTTGCCATCAACTGAACTGTAGTGCCCGCTGACTTAACAATTAGCTCCTGGACACAGACTCCATTTGTGGCCAACTGTTGCCGCATACACAACTGCCATGACTGTCAAGTCATGAGCTGTGAGATGGCCACTGGCGTTTAACAACAAGTTAATTATGTTGACGTTTTAAAATAATTCAACTGTGCCATTTGTTTTTTTTTTTTGTTTTTTTTTTTTCCACACTGAAAATATATCTGCAAATTATGCAATGTACCAGATACGTTTGAGAATTTTCACAACCATAACGTGTCGCTGCAAGGTGAGAGCAGGAATACTTTACATAGAAATTTGAACAACAAAGACCAGGCATGTGTGGGGGAAATGACGAGTGTGCTCATATAACGTAGATGATGACTCACGCGAACTGTTTACATATACAGAGGACTTCATTGTTGACAATTACCTGTATTTTGATTACAATAAGCGGATGATAACTAATCATTTTGAATATTTGGAAAACTATTTCCTTGAATATGTCCTACAGGAGTTAGGTAATAATCGGATTGGATCCAAACTATATTTATCACGGACATTGGTTACCGTCTATCTTATATACATTGCATCGCCAGTACCGACTGCAATTAAATCAAGTTAGCTTTCATATACAAACACAGAATATAACAGGGACCAGCACTGACAACCAGCACTTAGACAATCAGTTCTGACAAGCAGTCATCCATTAACTGAATCTTTATATCGACATTTCCAATCACATTTATGTCAATAAAACTAGGTTACTTTTTACATTAAAATTTGTAGTTCAAATTGTTCTTGGCATTATTATTATTTGTTGTTGTTGTTTTGTTACTTACTGTTAGACTACAACTAAAGGCTAACTATTTCTTTTTTTTATATGTTGCTGTGCTTGCAGAGTTCCGGACTCACGAACAATTTCCTCTCAACAAAAGTGGGTCACCAATTAAATGTCTGAAGAAGCCCGAGTTAACAGAAAGAGCACCTGAAAGGATATAACAATTTCTAGTAATCTAGCGTCTACGACACACAGACAGACCAACAGACAGGCAGACATACAGACGTCTAAGAGAATGTCCACTGAAACATTTTCTAGTAAAGTAGCGTCTAGACCAGAGAAAGACATCTGAGAGGATGTCAGCTGAAACATTTTCTAGTACAGTAGCGTCTAGTACAGACATACGTCTGAGAGGATGTCAGCTGAAATATCTTCTAGTACAGTAGCGTCTAGGATAGACATACAGACATCTGAGAGAATGTCAGCTGAAATATCTTCTAGTACAGTAGCGTCTAGGACAGACATACAGACATCTGAGAGGATGTCAGTTGAAACATCTTCTAGTTGAGTAGCGTCTAGTACAGATAGACGTCTGAGAGGATGCCAGTTGAAACATCTTCTAGTACAGTAGCGTCTAGGACAGACATACAGACATCTGAGAGGATGTCAGCTGAAATATCTTCTAGTACAGTAGCGTCTAGTACAGTAGCCTCTAGTACAGACATACGTCTGAGAGAATGTCAGCTGAAACATCTTCTAGTACAGTAGCGTCTAGGACAGACATACAGACATCTGAGAGGATGTCAGCTGAAATATCTTCTAGTAGAGTAGCGTCTAGACCAGAGAAAGACATCTGAGAGGATGTCAGCTGAAATATCTTCTAGTACAGTAGCGTCTAGGACAGACATACAGACATCTGAGAGGATGTCAGCTGAAATATCTTCTAGTACAGTAGCGTCTAGGACAGACATACAGACATCTGAGAGGATGTCAGCTGAAATATCTTCTAGTAGAGTAGCGTCTAGGACAGACATACAGACATCTGGGAGGATGTCAGCTGAAATATCTTCTAGTACAGTAGCGTTGTCAGCGACTTGTGCGCTGCAGCTTTTCAAGACTCCGCTACTTTCGCACTGCACGAAATAACAATTCATGACATTTGCGAAAGGAATGCAATTTATTCAGAGCCGACATTTGAATGGCTCTACAAGCGTTAGGTTTCATCATCATTACACAATATGAATACATTAACGTGATGATAGATGATGCTAGCATTTCACAATCTAAATGAACAGCCCTATGTTTGCCTATGGCCTAGAAAGCTATCGTATTGGTCAAGGATACGTCTGCTCTCTCTACCGTCTCCAGTCAGTCTGTCCACACGCTACACATTGCGTGGACAAGCACGGACCCTTTACTCTCCGTGCAGTAGCTATTATTGCGTGCCTGGTCTTGCCAGCACGCCGGCTAGTGAGTTCGAGTAACCTGGCATATCACGGTTACTCGCAAGGACCAGCTACCCAATTGCTTGGGGAAAGCCCTCGCTCATCTGTACTTATCGACCTCTGGTCTGACACAAATGTGTCTCCTTGTGAGGCTATTAATAGTACTCGGTGTCTTCCCTGTCTGGTGTCTCTCTACTAGACTAGTGTTAACTCATTACTCCTGTAAGGCCTTATTGGGGATGCTGACAGGGTCCCCTCCTCTCCGCGAAGTGTTACTTCTCTTTTTTCTCATGTTTGTAACACTTCTGGTCACAAAAGAAAAATTGGTTGTCCCAATTTTGTCAGATCTCCAATAAGTATAGAACTTTCTCGTTTGGGGATAGAACAATATCTTCTACCTTCATTCACAGTGTTCTATCTTTTCACTTGGCTAATTCAGTAGCCCATGTCTCAGTATAGTTGGTTCTATAGATATATTAGGGATTGGTAGTGAACCGGAAACCGTTGTCTTATGACTTATGTCCTGGCTTCTGTCGTTTGACCCTATGTCTTTTGACTTCCACCTATTGACTTCCGTCTTGACCTGTTCCTCCTATTGCCCGAAATGACAACCCACACACTAGTTGACTCTATTATGAGTTCAACACATGAGCACCAAGTGTTCAGGTTCCCATTAATATCCCCTCCAACTCTATACACACAGCTCTACTGTTCACCTTCTTGCTTCCGCATGTGAAAAAGCTATATTCACTGTTACATTTAGGTTTCTAATAATTTATTGTGTCCCCTGAATTTTAGAGTTATTGTTCTTTGAACTGATTGGTGTGTGCAACTTTTATGTGTTCGTTTTCCTGTTTGTTTGCGTGTTTTCTAATAAACTAAAGTGTACTTACCTCTCTAACATGTGTATGCGTTAGTGTACTAATGTGTGTGTTCCTTCGAGCGCCGCAAATCGGTTTATTGTGGTTACAAACGTTCGTTATTTTTATTTGTGACCACAACTCCGTTTTCTGAAGCTCAAAGTACGTTCTCTATATACTCTGTTAAAGTGTGGCTGTAACACATATAAAAACCTCGACAACACATTGGAAACACAGATGACACAGACAAGTCAAATAAGACTTTTCCAGCGGTGGAAAAAAAAAATTTCCGCTGTCTTTCTCTCTCGCTCTCTTTCTTTCAATGTTTACTAAGTTTTTGCATTCTCTCCTCGCATTTTCTCTCCTTTCATTCATCTTTCATTCCCTTTCATACTGTTCTTTCACTCAATCATTCTCTCGTCATTAAAATATGTTTCATAGTATTACATACATAAACAATATATATATACAATAAACGATTGGCTGAAATTTTAACAGTGATCACGCCAAATGACTGTGCGTTTTGTTTGCACGCGTCATGTCTATACAAAAATGTACATAGTTATAAGGATGGTTTGTTACTGATCCTGACATAGTAACTTACTAATAATTTGGTGTGCTGACCTAAATTACCCTCAAGGGAAATAATTTACTACTACTTTCATTTAAGAAAAATGGGTTAATTACCTTAAAGTGTTATTTGTAAAAAAAAGATGATATTAATTCCTAAATGATTGGTGTTAGTTTTGAAATGATATATTAGCTAAATGGATGTATAAATGATTATGATTATAAGTTAATAGACTAATATAAGATCTAACAATTATATTTCTATAATGGATGTTCTAATAAATGGATTATTAATTAACTGATGGTGATTTCTAACTACGCAAATAAGAAAATAACGTTATATATGCGTTTACATAATTTGCAATAGAATAAATAATAGAAAATGAAGTTATAGATACTGTAAATAAAATAATAATGTACATATATCACAGTTACATTTCTATATCTAATTACACTAAGTCGATGTCCTCCTCTGCGTTGTGAAGATGGAGCAATTCTCTTTGTAGACTATTCTAATATAGTTCATTCCGCCAAAGTCTATATGCTCTCCTCGAAGGATAGTGTATTAATATAGTTGCATAACACATTATGTAGGTTCATAGCTAACCCTGGAATGTTATTCGGGGTCTAAGCGTTGGTTCAATATATTCTAGATTCGGGGTCTAAGCTGGGTTCACTGTCCTCTTGGCGTTAGTTCCCATAATCTAACTTATGTGTGTGTCAGCGCATGTTAATTCTGCGTCTGTTCATTACACTTTTCATAGGACTGTTCTATTCACACAAGTTATATATCAGGCGATAGTAACGCACTTACGATATGTCTTACTCACCACACATGGCACTTGGTTATCTAACATTACAGTGTCACTGTTTCTGGTGGTGTATGGTCGACTCCTTCCTGTAACTCAGGTATTTTAATGGATGAAGGACGACTCAAAATGTCTGCAATCGTATTTAATCTCCCTTTTAAATGATGGATGGTAAATGTGTAATTTTGGAGAATCAAAGCCCACCTGTAAATTCTATTGTTGGTAGGATGTCCAGATTGCATCACAGACAATGGAGAGTTATCGGATTGGAGTACAAACTGTGCTCCTGCCAAAAATCGGTGAAACGTTCTTACGCAATAGATCAAACTAAGGCCTTCCAATTCTGATGCTGAGTATCTTCCTTCAGCCGGAGTGATCTTGCGACTTACGTACATTACGGGATGGAACGTCCCGTCGTAGAACTGTCCTAGTATCCCAGATATGGATATGACACTCGCGTCTTTGCGTAAGAAATAAGTGAGTTTTGGATTAGGCATACGAAGGATAGGTGGAACGCTGAAAATATGTTTCAATTTCGATAACGCACTAATTAATCGTGCATCTTTTACAGATAACTTAGCCGAAGCTTTTAAGATGTTAGAAAAAACACTGGTGATTTCTCCCAGGTTAGGAATGAATTTACTATAATAGTTTACCAGACCCAGTAAACTTCGGACTGTTTTTTGGTCGTTGGCATTGTCAAATTCAGAATCTTAGTGACGATTCTGTCATCAGTTTTCAATTGGCCCCTGCAGATGGTATGACCCAGGAAGTCAATTTGTTCCATGCCCAACTCTATTTTGGACGGCTTCGCCGTGAGTCCAAACAGTCTTAACCTGTCGAAGACTTGTCTAAGTTTCAGTAGGTGTGTTGTCCAGTCTTCTGTATGGATGCAAATGTCATCTATATAAGTCGAAATATTTGTCATCCCGTGGAGAAGATCCCTAGTTAGACGGACGAAAGTCGCTGGAGCGTTACGAAGGCCGAAAGGAAGAAAGCGCCACTCATATAGTCCAAGAGGAGTGGAGAAAGCTGTTAGATGGATGGAATTTACTTCCATCGGGACTTGCCAATAACCTTTCGTGAGATCAATCTTGCTAAATATGCGGGATGTAGACATGTCCAAGATTAGATCCTCGCATGATGGAATCGGTTCAGCGTCACTTTTAGTTATCTTATTTAGGCGGCGATAATCGACGCATAGTCGAATAGAAGAGTCCTTTTTGGCGACAAGGACAATAGGGAAGGAATACTCTGACTGAGATTTTTGGATGATTCCGCTCGACTCGAGAGATATAATTTCTTTGTCGAGGTTCGACCTATAGTTTAATGGAATAGAGTAAGGTCGACACTTGATAGGTGTGGTGTCAGTCAGAACGATAGAATGTTCTATTCTATCTGTCTTTCCAGGGATGTCGGAGAAAATGTCTCTGTATTGCGTCACTAGCTCTAAGATTTGTCGTCGTTGGTCATCTGTCAGTTTCGTTTCTATCTTTATGCTGTCAATGGTCGCAGTCACGTCTACAGTAGGAACGGGTAATTCCATGTCGTCTTCGTCTGTTTCGTTCAATACTGTTCTGGTACTAGCTGTGTGTGCTGTTATCTGGCTAAGTGTGTTTGCGTTGTCGCTGTTGTGTGTCGCCCTATCTAGTGAAGTTGTGTTGTGTTCGTCTGTCGTCTCATTGCTTGGTGATGGTGCAATTTGTTTGTCTGTCTGCTGTTCTTGTCGTGAAAAATATGGTTTCAGCATGTTGATATGGAATATCTTTAAGTGTCCTTTTATTGATATTTCATAATCAACATCTGATATTTTACGTTCGACGTTGAAAGGCCCTTGCCACGATGTTAGTAACAAATTACGTTTGTCGGGTAGTAGCAGCAAAACCTTTTGGTTTGGTTCGAGGTGAATAGTTTTTGCACCCTTGTTTGCATAATCGCGGTACATCTGTCCTTTCCTCTCCAAAGATGCATTGGCCAGTACACACGCTTTCATTATACTATCGCGTGTTTCAGTTACCATCTCATATGGTGTTACTGCGGTTGGATTGTCTGGTAAGCTAGTGATTAGCTGATGCTAGATTGTTAGGAGTCCTCGAGGGTTCGCCCCATAAACTAACTCAAAAGGTGAGAAACCCGTACTCGTGTGCGGTATCTCTCTATGGGCAAATAGCACTGCTGGCAATAGTGTGTCCCAATCAGCTGGGTTTTCTGCTGTTACTTTAGCCAGCATGTGTTTGAGATCGCCGTTAATTTTCTCTATGATCCCGTTGCTCATTGGGTGATACGGGGTACAGAAATGCTGCTCTACTCTTAACAATTTGGTTAAGGCTTGCGTAGCAGCCGAAATAAACTGCTCGTTGATTATTACCGCAACTGCCTGCTATGACTGCTCAGAAACGTTCACTGAAATCTGGCAGTAATTGTACTGCTGGCGTTGGTTTAATGTGTTCTGGCACCAATTCGGGGTCTACTGGTGTTTATTCCATGTGTTCTGACACTAATTCGCCGCTGGCGTTGATTCACTGACCATTCTGACACCAATTCGGGGTCTAGCCTGTCAGCGACTTGTGCGCTGCAGCTTTTCAAGACTCCGCTACTTTCGCACTGCACGAAATAACAATTCATGACATTTGCGAAAGGAATGCAATTTATTCAGAGCCGACATTTGAATGGCTCTACAAGCGTTAGGTTTCATCATCATTACACAATATGAATACATTAACGTGATGATAGATGATGCTAGCATTTCACAATCTAAATGAACAGCCCTATGTTTGCCTATGGCCTAGAAAGCTATCGCATTGGTCAAGGATACGTCTGCTCTCTCTACCGTCTCCAGTCAGTCTGTCCACACGCTACACATTGCGTGGACAAGCACGGACCCTTTACTCTCCGTGCAGTAGCTATTATTGCGTGCCTGGTCTTGCCAGCACACCGACTAGTGAGTTCGAGTAACCTGGCATATCACGGTTACTCGCAAGGACCAGCTACCCAATTGCTTGGGGAAAGCCCTCGCTCATCTGTACTTATCGACCTCTGGTCTGACACAAATGTGTCTCCTTGTGAGGCTATTAATAGTACTCGGTGTCTTCCCTGTCTGGTGTCTCTCTACTAGACTATTGTTAACTCATTACTCCTGTAAGGCCTTATTGGGGATGCTGACAAGCGTCTAGTACAGACATACGTCTGAGAGGATGTCAGCTGAAATATCTTCTAGTAGAGTAGCGTCTAGTACAGACATACAGACATCTGAGAGAATGTCAGCTGAAACATCTTCTAGTAGAATAGCGTCTAGGACAGACAGACATCTGAGAGAATGTCAGCTGAAACATCTTCTAGTAGAGTAGCGTCTAGACCAGAGAAAGACATCTGAGAGGATGCCAGCTGAAATATCTTCTAGTACAGTAGCGTCTAGGACAGACATACAGACATCTGAGAGGATGTCAGCTGAAATATCTTCTAGTAGAGTAGCGTCTAGACCAGAGAAAGACATCTGAGAGGATGCCAGCTGAAACATCTTCTAGTACAGTAGCGTCTAGGACAGACATACAGACATCTGAGAGAATGTCAGCTGAAATATCTTCTAGTACAGTAGCGTCTAGGACAGACATACAGACATCTGAGAGAATGTCAGCTGAAATATCTTCTAGTAGAGTAGCGTCTAGACCAGAGAAAGACATCTGAGAGGATGTCAGCTGAAATATCTTCTAGTAAAGTAGCGTCTAGGACAGACATACAGACATCTGAGAGAATGTCAGCTGAAATATCTTCTAGTACAGTAGCATCTAGTACAGACATACGTCTGAGAGGATGTCAGCTGAAATATCTTCTAGTACAGTAGCGTCTAGGACAGACATACAGACATCTGAGAGGATGTCCACTGAAACATTTTCTAGTAAAGTAGCGTCTAGACCAGAGAAAGACATCTGAGAGGATGTCAGCTGAAATATCTTCTAGTACAGTAGCGTCTAGGACAGACATACAGACATCTGAGAGAATGTCAGCTGAAATATCTTCTAGTAGAGTAGCGTCTAGACCAGAGAAAGACATCTGAGAGGATGTCAGCTGAAATATCTTTTAGTACAGTAGCATCTAGGACAGACATACAGACATCTGAGAGGATGTCAGTTGAAACATCTTCTAGTTGAGTAGCGTCTAGGACAGATAGACGTCTGAGAGGATGCCAGTTGAAACATCTTCTAGCTAAACCACGTAAAATACTCTCGATTCTTCGCCAGTTCCCTGCTTCACGGACTTCCATGAATAGGGTATGTCCTGTGTCCACCGTCTTCTTGTCGGCTCCTGCCTAGTTTCCCAAAAGTGCACGTCTTCCATTACTGTTCTCTCTAAACCATTGTGACGTTTGGTGTGACCAAAGTTCATCGAGACGCGATATTGTTTCCGAGACGCGATATTGTTCCCAGGTGACGTTTTGTTCATGTTCAGATCTTGTGAAATGTCGGGGAAGTGTTAAATTAAAAGAACACACAACACAACAGAATAAGTTACTGTAGGCACATCATAATTCAGCAACCCTACCTCCAAACGATGCTATCCGACATTTTTTTTTTCATATTCATTTTACAGGACATCGCTGTCAACACCAGCATTATACTACTGTTGTTGATGTCTTGGCAAGTTTACATTCAGTAGTCTGTCATTGCTTTCTGAACGACCGGCTCCCATACCAACTCGTTTAAACCCAGTGCAACGCGGTCTGTTGCCAAATCTGTCGCCGCTGTGTTTCGAACGCAGGTAAGCGGAATTACGAACTGCGTCCGTAACGCCATAGCCACAAAGCCGGCTATCCGACAATACAATTCTAATATTTCAACTCCACGAGTTCGCTCTGTCAAAACCTGTCCACAATCTGACAGGAACGATTGTCCGACGTGCCACATGTTGACATCTGCAGAGTGCAAGGGACAATCTCTTGTCATCAACTTCGGATCAATTATTCCCTTTTCTGCATAGTTATCTAATAACGTAGAAAGGAGGTTTTTCCCATCCCGACAGGTGAAATAATGAATGTCTCTATTATTCAAATGGGCTATCATCTTCCCGCCAGCTGTTTATGGGAGAATGTTACTTGGCCTGCAGTTTGTGAACAAGGAAGTTGACGATTATCTGAGCTATACAGAATTGCTGTAAATAATTCCTAAGCATTTTACTTTTGGTCTTCGCACTGTCTAATAACAACACTGGAGGGAATAAAGAGGGGTGATTATAGTAAAAGGACTCGGCGCACTGGTTGCTGTTAGCAAGGCGATGGGTGACAGCTTGTTGCGGTTTTCTTTCATGCTTAACACAACCAACATTCCGGGTAAAACCACAGCGAATCTGCCACACCCAGCAGGAGATAGTGTACGCTAACTGTACCAGAGGTACACCAGTTGTGTACACTTCTGCGTCTGCCTCTAGTGTGTGTCCTAGCCATAACATAATATTTATATATATATTCGTTCGTGCACTGGGCTTGGACATACCCGTGCCAGCTAAAATAGCAGGAGATCGGAGAACTAATAAATCACTTCAAGTGCCATTAGAATTGTCTTTTAATCCAATCAACTAATCTAATGCTCTTTCAACATTGTTTATTTAGTATGGGTACAATGTTGAATGCTAGCTCCGTGGCAAAGCGGTTACGGATGCGGTTCGTGATCCCACATACCCGCATTCGAAACAGCTGCGCGCGATTTGACAGCAGACTTTGTTGACCGGGTTAACCTTCCCGGGGTAAGATCGAAACTGGGGAATCCATAAATGAATTCACTAACAACTAATATAGAACCTTAGGAATCTGTATCGATAAATGAATTCACCAACAACTAAGATCGAACCTAGGAAATCTATAGCGATAAATGAATTCACCAACAACTAAAATCGAACCTCAAGAATCTATAACGATAAATTAATTCACCAACAACTAAGATCGAACATAGGGAATCTATATCCATAAATATATTCACCAACAACTAAGATCCAACCTAAAGAATCTATATCGATAAATAAATGAATTCACCAGCAACTACGATAGAAGGGGCCCTGGTATGCGGCATGCTCTACTCTCATCTCCCAGACG
The DNA here is from genome assembly GCA_963921405.1 of Cepaea hortensis. Taxonomy (NCBI): domain Eukaryota; kingdom Metazoa; phylum Mollusca; class Gastropoda; order Stylommatophora; family Helicidae; genus Cepaea; species Cepaea hortensis. Next base: position 107,668,439 of record OY992878.1, read on the forward strand.
TGACATACGTAGCATGCTGTCATGGCCCACACGAAGATGTTCCCTCCCACTGTTCCCGGTGTGTACCTGCCATTCTTTCCATTGTACTTCTGGGAATGCAAACTCAACTGTGTTCTTCCCGCGTGAATATTCTGACCTGTCACAAGAGTACTAGAACAGGGAAAACATAGATTTACGAGTAAACAAACATAAGCCGACGCTGATTGCCACAATATGTTATAAACCAGTCTACCCCACCCCCACACCCCATATAAAGACAAATTGGCGCATTATCTATCCCTGCATACGACTGTGATATGGAGCAGGAACCAGCCAAAACTAATTCGCTGAGAAATGATAACAGACAATGGGTCCACATCTTACATACCCGCTAATTCCTTCTGGTCCATAATATATGATCCTATTTTTCACTCAGCTACCACACTTCCAAGCCAGTCTTCTACAACAAACAGAACAATTGGAGAAGAAAACACAATTGATGGATGAATATTACAATAGCGTATGGACCAGGAAATAGGCAGATCACCTTGTAACATAAACAAACACTGCCAAGACTGGAAGGTTTGATGAGAACACCACACCCGAGCATTACACACGGCGAATTAACTGAGATATAAGTGACAACAGGAATCAAAGATGGCCTGGACCTGGAAATCTCACCTATGGAATAGGTAGCAGCAGAAGCTAAAGGGAGCAGCTCGAGATTGTCTAGGTGCCTAAAAGAAGGGGCAGTATGGTTCCTGGAAGAGGCGGCGGTATGGTGCCTAAAAGAAGAGGCGGTATGGTGCCTAAAAGAAGAGGCGGTATGGTGCCTAAAAGAGGAGGCGGTATGGTGCCTAAAAGAAGAGGCGGTATGGTGCCTAAAAGAAGAGGCGATATGGTGCCTAAAAGAGGAGGCGGTATGGTGCCTAAAAGAAGAGGCGGTATGGTGCCTAAAAGAAGAGGCGGTATGGTGCCTAAAAGAGGAGGCGGTATGGTGCCTAAAAGAAGAGGCGGTATGGTGCCTAAAAGAAGAGACGATATGGTTCCTGGAAGAGGAGGCGGTATGGTGCCTAAAAGAAGAGGCGGTATGGTGCCTAAAAGAAGAGGCGATATGGTTCCTGGAAGAGAAGGCGGTATGGTGCCTAAAAGAAGAGGCGGTATGGTGCCTAAAAGAAGAGGCGGTATGGTTCCTGGAAGAGGAGGCGGTATGGTGCCTAAAAGAAGAGGCGGTATGGTGCCTAAAAGAAGAGGCGATATGGTTCCTGGAAGGAGGCGGTATGGTGCCTAAAAGAAGAGCCGATATGGTTCCTGGAAGGAGGCGATATGGTGCCTAAAAGAAGAGGCGATATGGTTCCTGGAAGAGGAGGCGGTATGGTGCCTAAAAGAAGAGGCGGCGGTATGGTGCCTAAAAGAAGAGGCGGCGGTATGGTGCCTAAAAGAAGAGGCGGTATGGTGCCTAAAAGAAGAGGCGGTATGGTGCCTAAAAGAAGGGGCAGTATGGTTCCTGGAAGAGGAGGCGGTATGGTGCCTAAAAGAAGAGGCGGTATGGTGCCTAAAAGAAGAGGCGGTATGGTGCCTAAAAGAAGAGGCGGTATGGTGCCTAAAAGAAGAGGCGGTATGGTTCCTGGAAGAGGAGGCGGTATGGTGCCTAAAAGAAGAGGCGGTATGGTGCCTAAAAGAAGAGGCGGTATGGTGCCTAAAAGAAGGGGCGGTATGGTGCCTAAAAGAAGAGGCGGTATGGTTCCTGGAAGAGGAGGCGGTATGGTTCCTGGAAGAGGAGGCGGTATGGTTCTTGGAAGAGGAGGCGGTATGGTTCTTGGAAGAGGAGGCAGTGGCAGACCAGCTCAAAGCTGGCACGGGACATACAGAACATACAGGACACTGAAGACATGAAAATACATGAGGCAGGGGAACTGGCCAGGGATGAGTTTTCACAGCGGGCTGTGATGGCAGCGACCTTCACAAAAAACATGATGATGATCACCATGTTGGGGTGGATCCAGTCATCAATTGGATACCGGATATATGTCAGAATCTGTGGGAATTGTCTGAACTGGAAAGGCGACGTGGACAGGAACTGGACACCAGCCCTTGTTGTGCTGTGGCTAAGGAATGCGAAGAAACAACACTGAACACCCCGATGGCAATGTCTGTCTTGGGATCGTCTTTTACCTGACCTGATTCTAAACAATGGTGAAAACTAACTGACGTGTCTACCGTCAGAAGACCTCATACAACGGACTTCTTCCCTTCCTTCATTACTTCCGTCTGGCATAAATACACAATGTTGTGATTTATGGAAGATTGAATATCCCCTGAAACAGGCACGTGTGCTACCACTCGACCATATAGCCGCCTTAAAACAGATTACACGCCACAGAGATCAACACGGATATCTGAGGTTTCTGGGATACATCTGCGTCTGTTAACCAGAACTGAAAGTTTTGCTGCCATCTTGGGGGGTGTGGTGCTCGGCGTACATGTTCCGGACAGGGATTCCAATGGTCACGTGGTCAGTGTCACACCGGCCACTTGACTTCCAAGTAAATGTTCTCGCGTAATTTCATCAGGCTGGGTCGACGCTGGAACCACTTGGTCAAGAACAACATCCTACTTCGGGAGGCTTGAACCAAGAACCGCCAGTGTACACCAGTGCACGAGGCGATAGCTACCCGCGGCCGCTGTGTATACAAGCCCTGGTATATCTTCTTCTTCTTCGGCGTTCCGAGCCACTGAGGTTCTTTGCTGCAGATACAATCCGTCGCCATTCGTCTCTCTGGTTAACCTTCTCTTGCCAGTCGCTGATTCCAAGTGCTTGTAGTTCTGTATATATATTATCTCTCCACCATCTTCTTGGTCTACCTCGGGGTCTACGGTCATTTATGCCCTGAGTGCAAGCGAGTTTTCCCTATTATATTCCATTCTTTCTATATGCCCCAGCCATTACAGTCTATTAGCCTTCATGATACCAGTGATTAGCGGGGACTTAAACAGATAATGAAATGTCTTTGTTGCTTCTTCTTTTCCACTCTCCACTTTGTATATACCTAATGGGCCCAAAGACTTAAGACTTTGTTCTCAAAGGTTTGTAACAAGGCCTCGTCTCCTTTAGTTGTACTCCAGGTTTCAGAGCCATACAGTACAACTGGTCTGGTCAGTGTTTTGTATATTGTGATCTTGGTGTTACGAGATACCGCATTTGATTTTAGCAGATGTTGTGCATAGTATATCTTATTTCCAGAGATGATTCTAGCTTGTATTTCTTCCCTTAATATGTTGGAGCAGTTGAAGATTGTACCCAGGTATTTGTATATTTCCGTTCTTTTAATGGTAATATTATCTATTTGTATGTGGCCAGAGTTTTTAGCCGTTCCTTCTCTTGAAATTACCATATATTCTGTCTTATCTTGATTGATAACCAGCCCCATTTGTTGAGCTTTTTCCTTTAACCGAGTCAATATTTCCGAAGTCTTTTGTTCATTTTCCCCTACAATATCTATATCTGCATAACCAAACAGTCTGGATGTTCCTCCAATAGCACATTCCTCCTTTACCCTCCTTACAACTTTCTCTAGAGCACGATTGAAAAGGAGCGGCGATAATGCATCACCCTGTTTCAAGCCAGATGTTATTTGGAAAGGGTCTGATTTCTTGCCTTTATATGTTACTATATTATAAGTATCTTCCATGCATAGTCTGGTCATGTTGATTAACTTCCTTGGTATTCCAAATTCATTCATAGCATTCCATAGACTACTCCTATGGACACTATCATAAGCCTTTTTTTTAAATCCACAAAAATGTTATGGAGATCTCTTTTATATTCCCAATTTTTCTCGGCTATTTGTCGTAAGATAAATATCTTATCTTGTTGATTTGTTTTGTCTAAAACCCGCCTGGTAGTCACCTAATATGTCTTCTGAATATGGTTTTAGTCTGTTTAGTAATACTGCGGATAGTATCTTATAGCTTGTGGACAGTAGTGATATTCCTCTATAATTTTCACACTGGAACTTGCCTGATATATATTATATATATACATGCGCTAAAAGTCACTGATATTCATGTGGGGCAAGTACACACATTCAAGACCAAGAACAGAATATGACAAGCAAAAACTGCATCATGTAAAATGAAAATTGTATATAGTAAATCCGTCATGGGAGGTTAGAAAAACAACTGTTCCATGTTATGTAGAACCGGCTTTGGCGTGTGGCTGTGAATCATAGACAAGTAGTAAACACGCAAAAACTGCATTTTAACATATGAAAAACATCTTATGCAATAAATCAAGGTCACTGAACGTTACAAAACACTTAACATGTTAAACACAACCAATTTTCACACAATCCCGCGAATATTTGACAATCAGTAGACAACCAAAATATTGGGAATGAAGAGGGAGTTGAAAGAAATGAAAAGGAGGCAAGTGAAATATTTCGGCGAAGTTAAAAGACATGATAATTGACACAAAGTGAATGTTGACTAAGTGACAGATAAAAGTGGCTATGGTTGTGTCTAGGGTATGTCCTTGTAAAATGTAATGTTGAACAACCGATTAACCAAGATGCATCCCAACCAAACACCAGTCAGTGAACAAGCGTTAATTTGCGCACATAATATTCCTTTAATTATGAATTAACACAGACACATGTAGCATATAAATCCAGGAACAATAATTCTCTAAGAATATATCTCCATCCCAATGGAACACCTCGAATAACATTGCCTCTCAAGGCTACTAAAATCTCGTCCCACACGACAGGTATACTAGCCTCTCTCTAGGCCCGACTCAAAGTAACCCACTATGGGTCTCGAATTCCACTCACTATCCCTGGAACCCACAGTGCGGAGTTATCTTCCAAACTCCGTCACAATTCTTCACTTTATCAGACCACGACCTTCTCCTGGTCTGGTCTACACTCAACTCCCTCTCAGCTCGGAGTCCAAACATCAACTGCCGTCCGTCAATCTTTGTCCCTCTCAATTCAACAATTCTATCCCCCACAATGCTTCACACACAACACACAACCTCACTGCTCCAACTGTCTGCCTCACCAGCTGACTTCTTCTCAGCTCCCCCTTTCAATTACTGTCTTCTCATTTTCGCCCTCTGGGGGACTTACTATCCGCCCTATTTTATCTCGTGACCTGTTTATCTTGTACGGCCACTCACCTTAATGCCACTGAACACAGGCATGTGACAATAATCTTATAAAAAACATACTGGAGGGTAAGGTTGAGGGCACACGAGCAAGAGGTAGACAACGATACAAGTGGGAAGATAACAACAACCTGACATAATGTACGAGGGCGGGTCAATAAGTAAATCACACAGTTCTGTGGGATGGCAGGTAAATGTAGTTGGTGTTTTCTACAGATGTCATTAGGTGACAGTGTCACCGCCTCACCGTTAGATATATTAGTTAGAGGGCTACAACTCCAGCTCAAGGGAGAGAACAGAGCCCGAGTAATCTAGAGCCTTCTAGAAGGACTGGCCAATAAGTCCAGGGTTCCGTGGACACTGATGTGGCCCGCCTATTGCGGGGTCCACGAGGAACTCGGACAGAGTTACCACCCGTGTCGGAATGGGACACGTGTGGACCGGCAGAGGACAGACGGACTTGAGAGAGGCAACAGGGCCTGCCTTTGAGGGACTCTATAGATATCAATAGATATATAGACATAGGCTAGATAGTTTGCTAGACTGTTAAATGATACTTATGTGTTTGATGTTCACTATTTGTGATATGTAATATCGCGCGGGTCTGTTTACCCACTGCGCCAACGCATACTGTATATGTAAATACAATAAATATTCGATCTCATAACGAACAGATTTATTGTTGCCTGTATGAACCCAAGTTTAGTTACCTAGATACGAGCAAGACTATGACAGGCTTTTTGGGGGCTAGTTTTCCGGTTTTGGCATAAAATGTTTTGTGAAAATTCTGTTAATTGCCATGTAAAATTACTTAATTGATCATATCACACTGAGTTGTTTAAACCAAAAGAATTGTTAACTTACAAGTTTACAAAAATTAGTAGCTATCTAGCAATAAAGTAGGATTAATCTGAGTCCCTCAGCAGTATCTCAGCAGTGCCTAAGCAGTGTGCCTCATTATTGTGATTTGTACACTATTTTTGACATGACTGTGACATTTTTTGACTGTTACTAATGTTTTCTCACTCTACGAGCAGATTGTTCCGTGAATAGTGCCGCGTGCAACCTATGTAACCTTTACAACAGTGGCGAGATTACAAAACAAGCTTTCTGGGACAACATCGGCGAGTTCTCTAATTTAAAGCTAAGTTTCATGTCATACCCATTGTAACTCTAAGCTGTACTTCTCATCTTTCATCAATGTATTATGTTGCTTCATATTGATTTGGTTGCATATTCATGACCTTGTCACCAACATAACCTTGCATTTTGATTTACACATTAATAAGTAAGGGAGTTAACCAAATTTTCGACTACACAACATTTTTTCTAAGCGATTTAACTTTATAAACATTACAAACAAGTAAAACACAAAATGTCTTCCTTAGATAAATGCATTGAGCAAGGAATAAAGTTAGGTTATAAAGAAGAGAAATTGTCAGAATGGGCACAGAAAACGCACGCAGAAAACATTGCCCGTGAAGAAAGAGCGATAGAACGAGAAGAAAAGAAATTTCAGATGGAGGCAGAAGAAAAGAAAATTCAGATGCAGATGGAGGCAGCAGAAAAGAAATTTCAAATGGAGGCAGAAGAAAAGAAATTTCAGATGGAGGCAGAAGAAAAGAAAATTCAGATGCAGATGGAGGCAGCAGAAAAGAAATTACAAATGGAGCTCGACGCAGCGGCCAAGCAAGCCCAATTGAATGCTGATACACAGGTGAAACTAAAACAGATGGAGCTTGAGTCTAACGCAGAAATATCTATAAATAAGCTAAGAAGCAAAGAGGAAGAACAAAAATATAATAAGTATAAAGGCCTCGTGAAAGCGTTCTGCTCAGGAGATTCCATCAGCGCCTACTTGGAAAATTTCGAGTGTCTCATGGCCTACCATAAGATCATTAAATCAGATTGGGCATTTATTCTAATGAGGAACTTAGCTCTTGAACCACTAAAAGTAATAGAGACAGTACCACAGGAGATGCGAAAAGACTATGATTACTTAAAACAACGCATTCTCCAACATTTTTCTTTAGATACTGCAGGTTACCAACAACAATTTGCCAAATTATCACCACAACCAAACCAAACCTTTATAGATTATGTCAGTACAGTCCAAGACGTATGCACAAAATGGATCAACTCGGCTAAAACCAACAATAGCCATGACAAACTTAAAGAGCTTATTATTATAGACAAAATAGTTAGCACTATCCCCACACCTTTTGCCAAGTTCTTAAAACAAATGGATTGCAAAAGTATTCAGGAAATAGAGGCCAAGGGGAATGCATTTTTCACAGCAAATAGGGATATTTTTCAACTGAACATAAGTCACAACGATACAGCAGCTGCAGTAGTGAACACCAAATACTCCAAACAAACAGAGAGTAAATTCAAACCTCGCTCCAATGTCAGTAAACTTGTTAAATGCCAATATTGCGGTTTTAATCACGACAGTTACGGGATGTGTGACAAAGCACCCACCTACCCTCACCACCTCAAAATGATGGCGGAGAAACAAAAAGCTAAACGCAGTGCTTACCACAGAGCGGTTAAATGTTATTTTTGCAATAGCTGGGGCCATTTTAGTCGCAATTGTGAAGGCCGTAAATTATTAAAACAGGCCAATGCTGCATTAGTAGAAACGTCGTCTGACGAAGATCTCGAATCACTGAATGAATGTGATAATCTACACGACAATGAAAGCGAGCTTGGGAATGCTGTACACATTATAAACACCATTACAGACAGTAAGTGCAACACCTGTACGAAGTTCCAACTAGACACAACACTACATTGTGGCCACACGATCCCTATTTCAAATGAAACAGCCAACGCTGCTTTGTCATCTACAGGCAAGCTAGTTTTTTTTACAGGGTTTGTTAACAACAAAAAGTGCACATTAATTCGTGATTCCGGCGCAACTCTCTGTGGGGTCAAGAAAACATTAATAGACACTAAAGACTACACGAACAAACATGTGACTTGTCGCACATTCTCAGGTACGATAGAGAGATACCCCCTTGCTCTGGTCGAAATTCGAACACCGTTCAAATCTGGTCAAGTGTTGTGCGCTATCCTTGACAATCCAGTCGCAGATATTATTCTTGGCAATTTACCCAACATACATCCATGCTCTGAAAAGGAAATCAAAGAGTGGGAGCAAAAACACGGTATCCACCACAAAAACAGCGACACTAAAGAGAAACACGATTTTTGCTGGTCTCATTCTGCCAAAATACCAAGGGAGACAACCACTGAGGTAATTCAAAAAGAATTCACCGAGGTGTACAATGCAGGGGCGGTCGAATCTATGAGCGATACGACCGAATTAAAACCTCGAATTGAGGATGCTACCAAGCTACCAAGTATCAAACCTGTAAATGTGCAGCAAAACACACAACACACAAACGCAATAACACGACAGACAACCCACAAAACCAACACTGACCAACTGCAGGAATCCTTAGAAATAGTAGCACCTAACTCAACTAACATCAATTTTGGAAATGAACAGAAAAATGACCCTACACTAACACCATACTTTAAGTTAGTAGGCCTTAAACCAAAATTAACAAAGAACGCATCGTGGACATTTAGGCTACAGAACAACATCTTAACTAGATTTTACACAACAAAGCAGACCACGATACAGCAAGTACTGTTACCACAAGCACATCGAAACAAAGTTCTAAAAATAGCCCATGACTCCACTTTTGGAGGTCATATGACATACGAAATGACCAGGGCTATTGTCCTGACCCAGTTTTATTGGCCAAAGTTCGACCAACACATTAAAACCTTTTGTACATCTTGTGTTATATGTCATAAAATGGTGAAAAAGGGGAATAACCCTACTGCATTCTCTTTAAATAGAAACTTGAAATTATCCCATATAAATATGTTGAAACCATATTATGTTAGACAGGACAATAATACAAATGAACTGACTCAACGAACTGATGACGGAGACGAAATGACAAGTTCCCAACGAAATGACACCTCGACAAACGAAGCATCGTTAACGACACACTCTTACGACGACGAAAACGACGAAGACATATGTACATTACCGACAATCTGTGATATCGACAACGACGACAAATTTGACGACATATTGACAACGATTGATCTCAACGACGACGACAATGACATTGAAGACAATTTACAAACAGTAGCATCTGTGATAAATCAGACAGACGTGGACAACACTGAAATCCCTGTACCAATCATGACTGACGACGGAAGTATAAATGACATACATATCTCTGACACTTTGACACAACAACAGCGACAAGACATTTTGACTATCCTGGACGAGTATAAATCTATCTTTTCTAATAAACCTGGACGCACTGATAAAATAACACATTCAATTGTGCTGACAGATCTGAGACCGGTCAAATGTAGACCATATTCTATTCCTCTCCATTACAGATCTAATTTAGATAAAGAGATTTTAGATTTAGAGAAAAATGGCATTATTCAAAAATCGATGTCTCAATATTCATCACCGATTGTTCTGGTGAAAAAAAAGGACCAGACAATTCGCTTGTGCATCGACTATAGAGTATTAAATACAAGAACAACAACGGATGCAGAGCCAATGAACAGCTGTGAAGATCTTATCTTAAATATGGCTCAATCATCCTTATTTTCCAAGACCGATTTAGCGAAAGGATATTGGCAAGTTCCACTACACCCTTCTTGTAGACATATAACAGCATTCGCTACACCTCTCGGCTTGTACGAATGGCTATATCTTCTGTTTGGGCTCAAGAACGCACCGGCCACATTTGTGAGACTAACAAGATTGTTATTACACGGAATGAAAGATGTAGTAGCCTATATTGATGATATATGCGTCCATTCTTCTGATATGACTTCTCACCTACTTACCCTCAAACAAGTCTTCAACCAAATCTCTCTTTTTGGACTTACTATCAAACCTTCCAAGGTTGAAATAGGTTATACACAAATAGACTTCCTTGGTCACAGAATTTCTGAAGGCAAATTGTTGACAGATGATAAAATTGTTTCTAAGATCCTTAATCTAGAAGTGCCTACCACCAAGAAACAGATCAGAAGTTTACTTGGCCTTATCAACTATTATTCTAAATTCATTCCACATTGGGCAGAACTAACCTCAGTCTTTTCTGATATGTTAACTAAAAATCATCCATCAAAAATTTGTAAAAGTACCAGCTTAGATGATGCAATGTGTAGATTGAAACATATTTTTTCTAATCCACCAGTCTTACGATTACCCAACATAAATTTACCCTTTATTTTGACCACAGATGCGAGCGCTATCGCAATAGGAGGATGCTTGATGCAGGAAGTGGATGGCATAAGACACCCAATTCTCTATGTGAGCCGCAAACTAAAGAAGGCTGAGACTCGGTATGCCACAGTTGAATTAGAGTGTTTGAGCCTAGTGTTTTGTATATTAAGATTATCTAAGTTCCTCTTAGGGAGTCACTTTGTGGTCCTCACTGACAGTTCGCCATTATTGGTCCTTAACCAGGGGTCGCCTAAAAACCATCGGCTACAAAGATGGCGTCTTCTACTTCAAGATTTCGACTTCGAAATCCGCCATATCAGAGGCACCGACAACATTATGGCTGACCTTTTATCACGGCAAATAAATGCGCCAGTAGAATGACTCTGATCACATCGACCATTAGCCATACTATAAACTGTGATACTTTTAGTCGGTTGCATATTACAGTGGAACTCTACACCTGCTAGAGTACTCTCAGTGATTAGTTTAATTACGACACCCAAGAACATGATACGTTACTTTGAGAACTATACCATCAAGTGCCTAAGCGCTAGAACGATTCCAGCAAGAAACAGTAACTGTGTTTGTGTCAACCAATAAGATCAACCAGCGAACTAACTCCGAATTCTGTAAGAACTCGTTATATGGGACATTAAGAACATTCCATACTTGCTGTTACTACGTAACTTTACAAACAGCCGAAACAGAACGACATCGACTACAACACTCAAGAGACAGCCATACTAGCTTTACCATTCATGGCATAACACGCTAGCAACAGGAGGACAACGCGCACATCATCGTTGGATTTAATTAATTAATTAGTTTAGGATTAGATATGTATTATATTTCCATTATTGATGTATATAAATTGTATTAACCTGTAATTTGTACATATTCGACATTAATATTACAGGCGGTACCATTCCTAGGCTAAAGAACCGTCCTATACAAATTGTCTCTGTTTAAATTATAACCCATTTTTGAGTCATCGTACAAGAAGTACGTATTTTCTTAAAGGGCAAATATCGCCTAGCCCATTTTTTCTAAGGGCAATAATACTTACCTCATCTTTAATTATATATTTTAACCAAATACTATTTTTAATGAAAATTGAGTGAATGACTGTGTGAATGGATTAAATGAGAGAACGATACACTTGGCGGACAAATTGTACGCAAACCGTATTTATTTTAATTTGTCTGCGTCTTTCATGTAAATTGCATGACTTGTCGAATTTGTAAATACATGTGTAGTACTTAGTTTAATAGTGAGTTAATATACTTAGTTTAGCAGTTAGGATACATCTAAGCACCACTACTTGGAATGCCTGATCATGTATTGCACACAGTGCAGTAGTTCATGATTGAGGTTATCCCAACTCGTGACGCTTGGAAATACGCCACACATTCAGCACACACAGTACACAAACCTTAAAACTCAACACTATCAAGTTAAAATACAGTCACTTTATTAGAAACATCAACTTAGTAGTCAAGCACACTAACAAGCCAACAGGAACACTTGTAGTATGAGGGGGATAAAATAACAAGGTAACTACATATTTTGCATTAGATAACATACGAGAGTAAAAGTGTATTGAAATGCACACACAAATCAAGATTTGAAGGTGTACTTAATTAGCCAGGACTTCGGTCTTGTTAACTCTCTTAACAGAGGTTAATTGTCTGGGTACCAGTTGGGTACAATTGAGAAGGGCGGGTTGTAAATACAACTACTTAAACGTCACGTAACTTCGGTCTGATAAGCATTGTTAAGGACACAGGAGACAGAGTGATCTCTTTACCAAATCAGAGAAGTGGTGTATGGGAGAATACATGAGTTTTAATGCCAGTATATAGGTTACCAGGTTACTGTCCACCAATCTACAAACACCAACTTTATGTGATTCGGTGACAGAATTAGAATACATCTAATTACCCAATAACAAGCCATATTAGGGGGGAGGGGGGAATCCTGTCACCGCCTCACCGTTAGATATATTAGTTAGAGGGCTACAACTCCAGCTCAAGGGAGAGAACAGAGCCCGAGTAATCTAGAGCCTTCTAGAAGGACTGGCCAATAAGTCCAGGGTTCCGTGGACACTGATGTGGCCCGCCTATTGCGGGGTCCACGAGGAACTCGGACAGAGTTACCACCCGTGTCGGAATGGGACACGTGTGGACCGGCAGAGGACAGACGGACTTGAGAGAGGCAACAGGGCCTGCCTTTGAGGGACTCTATAGATATCAATAGATATATAGACATAGGCTAGATAGTTTGCTAGACTGTTAAATGATACTTATGTGTTTGATGTTCACTATTTGTGATATGTAATATCGCGCGGGTCTGTTTACCCACTGCGCCAACGCATACTGTATATGTAAATACAATAAATATTCGATCTCATAACGAACAGATTTATTATTGCCTGTATGAACCCAAGTTTAGTTACCTAGATACGAGCAAGACTATGACAGACAGCAACACCTAACTTTATATTCCCGTTCGTCAGATGGCGCTAGGTGTCTCATGCGCATGCGCAGCGCAAAAACAAAATGGCGACTGTACTTACGGAGTGTATAACCAAAGAGCAACGTACTGTTGTGCGTTTTTCGTGGCCAAAAGGACTGCCTGCAAAGGACACTCATAAGGAAATGCTTCCTGTTTATGCTGACTACCAGCCCGAATCAAAGCGTGCTTCAATGCAATAGAAACATCCTTCTTCGCCTTGTGTCCAAAAATTCAAGGTTACGCCATCAGCAGGAAAGGTATGCTGACAGTGTTCTGGGATTTTAAAGGCGTGCGTTTAACCAATTTCAAGAAGAAAGGTGGCAATGCGAATTCTGAATCGTACTGTGAAGTTATATCGATGCTTCATGATGCAATTCGAAGAAAACGCCCAGGGCTACTGACTAGAGGAGTGTTGCTTCTTCATGACAATGCCAGACCACATACGGCTCGATTAACTCAGGAGAAAATTAACCAACTAAGGTGGGAAGTTCTGGAACATCCACCTTACAGCCCCGACTTAGCCCCTAGCGATTTTTACCTTTTTGTTCCACTGAAAGCCGACCCTGGCGTGAGACATTTCGCGAATGACGCCGAAGTTGAATGTGAAGTGAAAACGTGGTTTAGAAAACAGAGCACGCAGTTCTATGTAGCCAGTATGGGAGGACTGATAAAACGATGGGATAAGTGCATCAATGTTGGTGGAAATTATGTTGAGAAGTAAAGGGAGGATGTATGTATAAAAATAAACTGGTTTCAAGTTGTTGTCATATTTAGTTATTTTTCTACTGCCATTTGTGACTTACTTATTGACTTACCTCGCACAATCAGGGCGAGAGACAGACACTGTTGGAGATCCATTGCAGTTAACCTTCATTGTGGAGACGGCAACTGATTGATTGATGATTGATAGATTGACTGAATGATTGATTGGTTGATTGATTAATTGATTGACTGCATGAGGCAACCAAACCAGAAACCCACTGAGACCTTTGTGATGTGCTTTTACAGAACATTCTTGGGACAGCCAATATGTATAATCTAAATGTTTTGAAAGATCCTAAGCCTAGCTTTTCGCCTGAAAGAGACAGTGGTCATTTCTTCGCCACATTTGCGAAGTGAAAAACTAACATGTGTTGGCAACTAAAGAGGTTTACTGATAAAATATAGGGGACAGCAAAGAGAGGCGATTCATGACAGTCTGCTGGCCTCGCACGGAAAGGTGTCAGCATACGACATGATACATGTTGTTGGAGATAGCATTATATGGAGAAGCATCAACGCCCAAGCCAGTCGGCAAAACACTGGATGATGAATGGCGAGCGAACTGACATACTTGTACAAGTTTGTCGCCCTGAATATATTGATGCCGTTGTCACATCAGATCATTTGCCATCTTCACACTGAAGGCCTACTTACAGTCTGCAGAATTCGCGGGGACTAGACTTTCTTTCTTGGCTATATCTAAATGTCGTCCGTCCATTTATATCGTCGTCTAGTATGTTTTCTTTCCATCTTTTCCGCCAACTTAGTTTTCACCAAAACAGTCTCACTCCTGTATACATCTAGTGTTGATCCCGTGCTTATTTCTCCCTTGTCGTTTCCAGTGTGCTTATTAGAGCTAGTTTATCTGTCATGCAGTGCTGGCGCTCTCAAGGTCGCCGCTGATTCTATATGCATTAGTGTGTTCATAAATCACCATTGGAAAGGTCAATTCCGGGAGGTGTGAGTAATTGCCTACAACATTCTACAACTGGATCATGTATAGTTCAGCCGGCGGTTCATTTTCAGGTGGTAGTGAAACTCAATATGAGGGAGCGTGAATGGAGAAGAAACAACATCCCAACAGTAATGCCGTTCCGGGGGTATATGTGGCTGTCACCTTTGGGGAATACAGTTAAAAGAACATTTACCCCGAGTTAGGTCACTCATAAGATTGTTCTAGAGTTTCAGTTTCAGCCTCTCGGGATCATCAGCACCACCATCATCATCAGTCTGTCATTTTCCGCAGCGAACATCGGTGCTGAGATCCAAATGCTGCTGTTCTGCATATTACCACCCCCATCCCCCTCCGCCCCGGTGAAATGTTAGCAAGACAGTCGTTCCCAGGGTAGAATTACATTTCTTCACTGTGTACGACTGTTAACATGACAATCGTAAAGACCCCCACCTTCTCCCCCCCCCCCCCCCCCCCCCAAATTCCAGTACACCTTTCAATATTGAGCTATATTTCTGTAAGAGTCCAAGGTATTTTAATATTCGTGCTTTGATTCTATTCAGTAACGTGATCGTTAATTCCAATGTTTCCAGACTGCATCGTTTGTTTTCTCCTCTTGCACTGACTCGCCACCTGTTCGTCGATATAACCACACGCAATGTCTCAGTAATGTTCCCAAGCTGTGTATTCATTGTCTGTCTGTCTGCTGACTCTCTGTCTGTCTGTTTGTTGATTCTCTGTCTGTCTGTCTGTCTGTCTGTCTCTCTTTCTCTCTCTCTGTGTGTGTGTGTGTGTTCGTCGATATAACCACATGCAATGTCTCAGTAATGTTCCCAAGCTGTGTATTCATTGTCTGTCTGTCTGCTGATTCTCTGTCTGTCTGTGTGTGGTGGTGGTGGTGGTGTGTGTGTGTGTGTGTGTGTGTGTGTGTGGTGTGTGTGTGTGTGTGTGTGTGTGTGTGTGTGTGTAAAAGGGGCGTTCATTTGAAATTTGTTCGTCCCGCACCCGCGTAATTGCGTACGTTGAACATTGTCATGTCATAGTCATGTGATAAGTACTGACCAATGAATAAAAGAGCAAGTGCTTATCGTCCCATAATGCATAGGTTATGTTTCTGACCGTTGAGAAAATGACCGGGTTGATCCAAAATCCTGCCAAAGAAGCTCAAAGAGCAGTGATTCAGTTCTTTCATTTGAAGGATGTTGACCAGCGGGCATTCATCGAAGAATGCAGGCAGCATACGGTAACAAATGTGTGTCGAAGACAACAGTGACAGACTGGGCACGAATGTATAGGAAATGATGTCAGTTCACGACAGATCTTCGACGGCCGGGTCAAGCGCATATTGTTGCAACAGAAAAAATCATCGCCAAAATTGATGCAGCAGTACAGATGAACCGTTGTCGAGGCATACGTTCGCTAGCAAAAGAATTTGATGTGCCAATTGGGACAATTCAAAAGGTCGTTCGTAAGAAACTGCAATATCGGAAGGTGTGTTCACAGTGGGTATCACGGATGTTGACTGACCACAAAAAAGAGGAACGCATGGGATGGTGACCACTTGCTGCATTACAGAGTGGAGGGTGATGCATTTCTCTTCCGCATAGTGGCAGGCGATGAATTATGGTGTCATCACTTTGAGCCGAGCAGCAAAAGAGAGAGCATGCACTGGACGCATGCTGGATCACCAAAAGCCAACACATTCAAGTTACAGGTGTCCGCTGGTAAGGTTATGCTGAGCGCATTTTTTGACCATGAAAGGCTGTTGTTGGCCGACTTTAAAGAACCTGGTGTCAACATCAACTCTACCCACTACTTACAAACACTAGACAAGCTGCAAAATGCTATCAAGAATAAACGACCCGGCATGCTTTCTCGCGGTTCCATTCTGTTGTACGATAATGCTCGTCCGCATGTCGCAAAGATTGTGTAGGAAGCATTAGCAAGGAAGTAGTGGGAAATTCTCCAACATCAAGCGTATAGTCCTGATTTGTCACCATGTGATTTTCACTTGTTCGAACCTCTAAAAAAGAGTTCTAAAGGGGCAACGATTTCACACAGATGCAGACGTAATGATCGCGGTAACCACTTGGTGCAGTGAGCAACCGCAATCATTTTTTTGCGGACGGCATTCGCCGCCTACCTAAGCAATGGGATGCTTGCCTGAATGCCTACAGCGACTTCTTCTGACCAACCCATTGTCATAATTCATTCAAAATGAATACTTTGTTTAACTCTACCACAATTGTTAATGTTTCCTTCATGCTTTTGTAATAAAGCTATTGGAACGAGTTTCAAATGCACACACACACACACACACACACACACACACACACACATATATATATATATATATATATATATATATATATATATATATATATATATATACATACATCCACACACTCATATTTCCACCCCCCCCCCCCACCCCACACACACACACACACACACACACTGAGTATATCATAATGCTAACATACTGTTCTCCCAATATCTCTCTACCCATGAACATCTCCGAGTCCTTCTCACATTCCCCCGCCATCACCCACTCACCCATCCATCCACCCACACACACCCACATACATATATACATATACACTGTTACACGGGGTCTTGCCCTTGCCCCGTCCTACTCTCATTACATTTAAACGCCACTTTTAAATGGTATTCTTGCAGGCGCTCCTGTCCTTCGCCTTCATCTATTATGTATACTGATCAAATATCGCCCGCCTGTACGGGACAGACACACTCACACGGTTTCCTTGCGCCAGGCTGTCCAGTTCTTCTTTTCTCCCCACTCCCATCCACCGACTTGCAAGCAGACATTTGTCTAGGAGAATGTGCGCGCAACACTTGACCAATGCATAAAAACAATGCATAAAACACGCGGTTGTAAAGTACGCACAAATTACCACAAGCAAGAACATCCACAGAAACCACATGCATGCTGATTGACGACAGGATATCCATAAAACCATAGTTTATAAAATCAGTAATAAAGATGTTATAAAAAAAAAGCTTCAAATTACGAAAACTCGTCTCAGACAGAAGGATATAGTCATCATACTTCTGGCGTGTAATGATATTATGAGAATCACAATTGAAATATGGTGTATTAAACAGCAGGTGTTGGGATGAATGGACGACAGGACGATAGAGACATGAACAGCGTGAGTCTTGTCTCGTGACGTGAACTGATACATTTCATTAGCAAGGGAAGGTATATGATGGGCCGAGTCTGTCATTAAGGCATTACTGTTGTTGTGGTGGTGGTGGTGGTGGTGGTGGTGGTGGTGGTGGTGGGGGTGGTGGTGGCGGTAGTAGTAGTAGTAGTAGTAGTAGTAGTAGTAGTATTAGTAGTAGTAGTAGTAGTAGTAGTAGTAGTAGTAGTAGTAGTTGTTGTTGTTGTTGTTGTTGTTGTTGTTGTTGTTGTTGTTGTTGTTGTTGTTGTTGTTGTTGTGGTGGTGGTGGTGGTGGTGGTGGTGGTAGCGGTAGAGGTAGCCGAAGAAGAAGAAGAAGAAGAAGAAGAAGAAGAAGAAGAAGAAGAAGAAGAAGAAGAAGAAGAAGAAGAAGAAGAAGAAGAAGAAGAAGAAGAAGAAGAAGAAGAAGAAGAAGAAGAAGAAGAAGAAGAAGAAGGAGGAGGAGGAGGAGGAGGAGGACTTGGGAGAGGAGAACAGACGGAGAAGGAGGACGAGAAGAATATAAAGAGGAGGAAGAAGTGAGTGACATCAGCCCCCTAACAGTCCCCCTGACCTAAGAAATATGAGGAAGGAGATGGTGTGATAAGGAGAGTGAACACAGAGTGAAATAAGATTCCGTTGGAGGGAGAATATGAGAATATTCTTATAGTCCATGCCGTGTGGCGTTATTAATCAAGAAAAAAGAGGACAGCATAATGTAATTCTATATTAAGAATAACCCGCATGCTAACAGTCCACGGTGAACAAATATAATTCTACATTGAGAATGACCCACAAGCTAACAGTCCACGGTTAACAATTACAATTCTACATTGAGAATGACCCCATGCTAACAGTCCACGGTGAACAATTACAATTCTACATTGAGAATGACCCCATGCTAACAGTCCACGGTGAACAATTACAATTCTACATTGAGAATGACCCCATGCTAACAGCCCACGGTGAACAATTACAATTCTAAGCGGGGAAGTCAATAAGTAAGTCACAAATGGCTGTAGAAAAATAAACAAATATTTTAACAACTTGAAACTAGTTTAGCTTTATACATACAATGTCCCTTTACTTCTCTCAATATATTTCCACCAACATTGATGCACTTATTCCATCGTTTTATCAGTCCTTCCAAACCGGCTGCAAAGAACTGCGTGCTCTGTTTTCTAAATTACGTTTTCACTTCACATTCAACTTCGGCGTCATTCGCAAAATGTCTCC
The DNA here is from genome assembly GCA_963921405.1 of Cepaea hortensis. NCBI lineage: Eukaryota > Metazoa > Mollusca > Gastropoda > Stylommatophora > Helicidae > Cepaea > Cepaea hortensis. Next base: position 107,687,512 of record OY992878.1, read on the forward strand.
CACCAAGGTGGGTTTTCAGTGGACCAAAAAGGTGGAAATCGCTAGGGTCTAAGTCCGGGCTGTAAGGTGGATGTCCTAGAACTTCCCACCTTAGTTGGTTAATTTTCTCCTGAGTTAATCGAGCCGTATGTGGTCTGGCATTATCATGAAGAAGCAACATTCCTCTAGTCAGCAGTCCTGGACGTTTTCTTCGAATTGCACCATGAAGCATCGATAGAACTTCACAGTACGATTCAGAATTCACATTGTCACCTTCCTTCTTGAAATTGGTTAAAAGCACTTCTTGACAATCCAGAACACTGTCAGCATAACCTTCCCTGATGATGGCGTAACCTTGAATTTTTGGACACAAGGCGAAGAAGGATGTTTCCAATGCATTGAAGCACGCTTTGATTCTGGCTGGTAGTCAGTATAAGCAGGAATCATTTCCTTATGAATGTCCTTTGCAGGCAGCCCTTTTGCCCACAAAAAAAAACGCACAAAAGAACGTTGCTCTTTGGTTGTACACTCCGTAAGTACAGTCGCCATTTTGTTTATGCGCTGCGCATGCGCATGAGTCACATAGCGCCACCTGACGAATGGGAATATAAAGTTCGATGTTACTGTCACCTAATTACACCTGTAGAAAACACCAACTACATTTACCTGCCATCCCACAGAACTGTGAGACTTACTTATTGACTAGCCCTCGTATAGTGAGAATGACCCGCAAGAAGTGTAATGCTACTCTGGGAATGACTGTCATACTAACAGTCCGCAGTGAATGAATATCAATTCTACACAGGGAATAACTGTCATGATACTAGTCCACAATGAACAAATATAAATTCTACACTGGGAATGGCTGTCATGCTAACAGTCCACAGTGAATACCTCTATTGGCTTAAGGCTTGAGGAAACGTGCATTGAAATCCGCGCGCGTACATCGACTATTTGTGCCTTTTTGGTGAACAATTTCATTTAACTATTAATGCTGATTCGTTCAGCTGAAACTCCTCGTTTCCGCCGGACACTCATAGTTCGTTCATGATGTCAGCTCGATCCATTGGTAGATCCGTTGATATCGTGGTGGTTGATATCCGCTGGATAGAAAACACGATACATACACACATTGTGATTGTAACTGACTCAGAAAGCATGCTGAGAAGGGTGAGAACAGGTAGGCTTCGTGCAGAGTGGCTTGCTTCGCTTCGGAGGTCACGGGTAGTAAGCATCACCTGGATCTTTTCTCCTGGGCATGCCGGTGTGCTGGGGAATGAACAGGCGGACAGATTGGCTGGCTCTGCAAAATTTGGTGGAGTATTGATGCATGACAGGGCAGACGTGGTTGCGGCCTTGTGGGACCACGTGTACACCTCGGAGGAGCAGATGGAGCACCATGGTCTGGTAAGAATGAGACAACGAGGTGTGACGAGGGGATCTGGCCGACGCTCGGCGCTCGGAGGAAAGTCGAGACGGACATATAATCAGATTGCTACTGGAACTATTAGTGTTGGCAGGGCAGACGTGGTTGCGGCCTTGTGGGACCACGTGTACACCTCGGAGGAGCAGATGGAGCACCATGGTCTGGTAAGAATGAGACAACGAGGTGTGACGAGGGGATCTGGCCGACGCTCGGCGCTCGGAGGAAAGTCGAGACGGACATATAATCAGATTGCTACTGGAACTATTAGTGTTGGAACTCTTCGCTGGCTGCTGAGGATGGGGACGGAGCGCTTATGGGAATGTCCTGAATGCTGTGATGTCGGTTCCTAAATCAATCAATCAATCAATCATATCGTGGTGGTGTCAGCCAGCACATTTGCACTTTGACTGCCTACGACACCTGTATGTAATCTTACAAAGATAATGGCCGTTTTACTGAGAACCTCTGCAATGATTCGATCCAACGCCTGCGCGTGAAACCTGCTTCAGCTTTATGGATCATGCTCAATAAATCACCCAGCAACAGAATGTTATTGCGCACATATAAAGTGCAGTCTTAATCTCAATGAATGTGTACGACCCGTCCACAGCTGGTAGCTCTACTGGCAGGAGTAGAATATGCACACAGCTTTGTCAGCAGACACCAACATAGTTCTAAACTAAAACCGAATGATGTGATGTCAGTTCCTAAATCAATCAATCAATCTATCTAAAATAAAACTCACCCGTGTGACACATGAAACTACGGTCCGGTCCGTGTATCTAATAGGGAATACAAGCGCCCTTTGTATGATAGAGAAAGTACGCTCCATGTATGTGATACAAGAAAGTACGCACCATTTATTGGGTGCGGGATAGTACGCACCATTTATTGGGTAAGGGACCATACGTACCATCTATTGGGTAAGGGGCGGCATGCACCATCTATTGGTTACGGGACAGTATGCACAATATATTGGGTAAGGGACAGTATGCACCATATATTGGGTACGGGACAGTATGCACCATATATTGGGTATGGGACAGTATGCACCATATATTGGGTATGGGACAGTATGCACCATTTATTGGGTATGGGACAGTATGCACCATTTATTGGGTATGGGACAGTATGCACCATATATTGAGTATGGGACGTATGCATCATATATTGGGTATGGGACAGTACGCATCATATATTGGGTATGGGACAGTATGCACCATATATTGGGTACGGGACAGTATGCACCATATATTGGGTATGGGACAGTATGCATCATATATTGGGTATGGGACAGTATGCACCATATATTAAGTACGGGACAGTATGCACCATATATTAGGTACGGGACAGTATGCACCATATATTGGGTATGGGACAGTATGCACCATATATTGGGTACGGGACAGTATGCACCATATATTGGGTATGGGACAGTATGCACCATATATTGGGTACGGGACAGTATGCATCATATATTGGGTATGGGACAGTATGCACCATATATTGGGTACGGGACAGTATGCACCATATATTGGGTATGGGACAGTATGCACCATATATTGGGTACGGGACAGTATGCATCATATATTGGGTATGGGACAGTATGCACCATATATTGGGTACGGGACAGTATGCACCATATATTAGGTACGGGACAGTATGCACCATATATTGGGTATGGGACAGTATGCACCATATATTGGGTATGGGACAGTATGCACCATATATTGGGTACGGGACAGTATGCACCATATATTGGGTATGGGACAGTATGCACCATATATTGGGTACGGGACAGTATGCATCATATATTGGGTATGGGACAGTATGCACCATATATTGGGTACGGGACAGTATGCACCATATATTGGGTATGGGACAGTATGCACCATATATTGGGTACGGGACAGTATGCATCATATATTGGGTATGGGACAGTATGCACCATATATTGGGTACGGGACAGTATGCACCATATATTAGGTACGGGACAGTATGCACCATATATTGGGTACGGGACAGTATGCACCATATATTGGGTATGGGACAGTATGCACCATATATTGGGTACGGGACAGTATGCACCATATATTAGGCACGGGACAGTATGCACCATATATTGGGTACGGGACAGTATGCACCATATATTAGGTACGGGACAGTATGCACCATATATTGGGTACGGGACAGTATGCACCATATATTAGGCACGGGAGAGTATGCACCATTTATTGGGTATGGGACAGTATGCACCAAACACTAGGTACGGGACAGTATGCACCATATATTGGGTATGAGACAGAATGCATCATATATTGGGTATGGGACAGTATGAACCATATATTGGGTATGGGACAGTATGAACCATATATTGGGTATGAGACAGAATGCATCATATATTGGGTATGGGACAGTATGAACCATATATTGGGTATGGGACAGTATGAACCATATATTGGGTATGAGACAGAATGCATCATATATTGGGTATGGGACAGTATGAACCATATATTGGGTATGGGACAGTATGAACCATATATTGGGTATGAGACAGAATGCATCATATATTGGGTATGGGACAGTATGAACCATATATTGGGTATGGGACAGTATGAACCATATATTGGGTATGAGACAGAATGCATCATATATTGGGTATGGGACAGTATGAACCATATATTGGGTATGGGACAGTATGAACCATATATTGGGTATGAGACAGAATGCATCATATATTGGGTATGGGACAGTATGAACCATATATTGGATATGGGACAGAATGCATCATATATTGGGTACGGGACAGTATGCATCATATATTGGATATGGGACAGAATGCATCATATATTGGGTATGGGACAGTATGCATCATATAATGGGTATGGGACAGTATGCATCATATAATGGGTATGGGACAGTATGCATCATATATTGGGTATGGGGCAGTATGCATCATATATTGGGTATGGGACAGTATGCACAATATATTAGGTATGGGACAATATGCATCATATATTGGGTATGGGGCAGTATGCATCATATATTGGGTACGGGACAGTATGCACCATATATTGGGTACGGGACAGTATGCACCATATATTGGGTATGGGACAGTATGCATCATATATTAGGTATGGGACAGTATGCACCATATATTGGGTATGGGACAGTATGCACCATATATTGAGTATGGGACGTATGCGTCATATATTGGGTATGGGACAGTATGCATCATATATTAGGTATGGGACAGTATGCATCATATATTGGGTATGGGACAGTATGCATCATATATTGGGTATGGGACAGTATGCACAATATATTAGGTATGGGACAGTATGCATCATATATTGGGTATGGGACAGTATGCATCATATATTGGGTATGGGGCAGTATGCACCATATATTAGGCACGGGACAGTATGCATCATATATTGGGTATGGGACAGTATGCACCATATATTAGGTATGGGACAGTATGAACCATATATTAGGCACGGGACAGTATGCATCATATATTGGGTATGGGACAGTATGCACCATATATTGGGTATGGGACAGTATGCACAATATATTAGGTATGGGACAGTATGCATCATATATTGGGTATGGGACAGTATGCACCATATATTGGGTATGGGACAGTATGCACAATATATTAGGCACGGGACAGTATGCATCATATATTGGGTATGGGGCAGTATGCATCATATATTGGGTATGGGACAGTATGCACAATATATTAGGTATGGGACAGTATGCATCATATATTGGGTATGGGACAGTATGCACCATATATTGGGTATGGGACAGTATGCACAATATATTAGGCACGGGACAGTATGCATCATATATTGGGTATGGGGCAGTATGCATCATATATTGGGTACGGGACAGTATGCATCATATATTGGGTATGGGACAGTATGCATCATATATTGGGTATGGGACAGTATGCATCATATATTGGGTACGGGACAGTATGCACCATATATTGGGTATGGGACAGTATGCACAATATATTGGGTACGGGACAGTATGCACAATATATTAGGTATGGGACAGTATGCATCATATATTGGGTATGGGGCAGTATGCATCATATATTGGGTACGGGACAGTATGCACCATATATTGGGTATGGGACAGTATGCACCATATATTAGGTATGGGACAGTATGCATCATATATTGGGTATGGGACAGTATGCATCATATATTGGGTATGGGGCAGTATGCATCATATATTGGGTATGGGACAGTATGCACAATATATTAGGTATGGGACAGTATGCATCATATATTGGGTATGGGGCAGTATGCATCATATATTGGGTACGGGACAGTATGCACCATATATTAGGTATGGGACAGTATGCATCATATATTGGGTATGGGACAGTATGCATCATATATTGGATATGGGACAGTATGCACAATATATTAGGTATGGGACAGTATGCATCATATATTGGGTATGGGACAGTATGCATCATATATTGGGTATGGGGCAGTATGCACCATATATTAGGCATGGGACAGTATGCATCATATATTGGGTATGGGACAGTATGCACCATATATTAGGTATGGGACAGTATGAACCATATATTAGGCACGGGACAGTATGCATCATATATTGGGTATGGGACAGTATGCACCATATATTGGGTATGGGACAGTATGCACAATATATTAGGTATGGGACAGTATGCATCATATATTGGGTATGGGACAGTATGCATCATATATTGGGTATGGGGCAGTATGCACCATATATTAGGCACGGGACAGTATGCATCAAATATTGGGTATGGGACAGTATGCACCATATATTAGGTATGGGACAGTATGAACCATATATTAGGCACGGGACAGTATGCATCATATATTGGGTATGGGACAGTATGCACCATATATTGGGTATGGGACAGTATGCACCATATATTAGGTATGGGACAGTATGAATCATATATTGGGTATGGGACAGTATGCATCATATATTGGGTATGGGGCAGTATGCATCATATATTGGGTATGGGACAGTATGCACAATATATTAGGTATGGGACAGTATGCATCATATATTGGGTATGGGGCAGTATGCATCATATATTGGGTATGGGGCAGTATGCATCATATATTGGGTACAGGACAGTATGCACCATATATTAGGTATGGGACAGTATGCATCATATATTGGGTATGGGACAGTATGCATCATATATTGGGTATGGGACAGTATGCACAATATATTAGGTATGGGACAGTATGCATCATATATTGGGTATCGGACAGTATGCATCATATATTGGGTATGGGGCAGTATGCATCATATATTGGGTATGGGGCAGTATGCACCATATATTAGGCACGGGACAGTATGCATCATATATTGGGTATGGGACAGTATGCACCATATATTAGGTATGGGACAGTATGAACCATATATTAGGCACGGGACAGTATGCATCATATATTGGGTATGGGACAGTATGCACCATATATTGGGTATGGGACAGTATGCACAATATATTAGGTATGGGACAGTATGCATCATATATTGGGTATGGGGCAGTATGCACCATATATTAGGCACGGGACAGTATGCACCATATATTGGGTATGGGACAGTATGCACCATATATTAGGTATGGGACAGTATGAACCATATATTAGGTATGGGACAGTATGAACCATATATTGGGTATGGGACAGTATGCACCATATATTGGGTATGGGGTAGTATGCACCATATATTGGGTATGGGACAGTATGCATCATATATTGGGTACGGGACAGTATGCATCATATATTGGGTACGGGACAGTATGCATCATATATTATGTACGGGACAGTATGCACCATATATTAGGTATGGGACAGTATGAACCATATATTAGGTATGGGACAGTATGAACCATATATTGGGTATGGGACAGTATGCACCATATATTGGGTATGGGGCAGTATGCACCATATATTAGGCATGGGACAGTATGCATCATATATTGGGTACGGGACAGAATGCATCATATATTGGGTACGGGACAGTATGCATCATATATTGGGTACGGGACAGTATGAACCATATATTAGGTATGGGACAGTATGCACCATATATTAGGTATGGGACAGTATGAACCATATATTAGGTATGGGACAGTATGAACCATATATTGGGTATGGGACAGTATGCACCATATATTGGGTATGGGGCAGTATGCACCATATATTAGGCATGGGACAGTATGCATCATATATTGGGTACGGGACAGAATGCATCATATATTGGGTATGGGACAGTATGCACCATATATTGGGTACGGGACAGTATGCACCATATATTAGGCACGGGACAGTATGCATCATATATTGGGTATGGGACAGTATGCATCATATATTGGGTACGGGACAGTATGCATCATATACTAGGTAAGGGATAGTGCGTGGAATGCTTTTACACCTGACTGCTGTTGTTTGCACAATGAACTTGATGTTCGGAACAATGACCGGCTGTCGCTGAATTGACTAGTTTGCCTTTTTGGTTCACGAGTGCATTTTTCAGAAGACTCCTGGGAGTCGTCGCTGGAGCTACGGAGTTCGTGCTTTGTGCTTTCGGCGGGTCGCCCTGCGGACAGAGACCGAGCCATGTGGGATAAAACCCGGGTCAATGAAGTCTTTCTGGTGACTGCCGATTCCATCGACGATGAACTGTATTTTTCGTGGAGGACTTTTGCGTTGGCATTTTGGCGGCGGCATTATGCACAGTGTACATGTGCGGGCTGTTGGCTTGCCGAGACTCCTGCCTGTTCCACTTTTCACTTTGGGTAGTGAGGAGCATTTTGTGTAATATTCACTGGCACAGGAATGGAGCATAATGGAAACGACCCATTGCCGTGAAGTGGGAACTGCGACCGACTAACTAACTAACTAACGAACTAACTAACTAACTAACTAACTAACTAACTAACTAACTAACTAACTAACTAACTAACTAACTAACTAACTAACTAACCTAACCTAACCTAACCTAACCTACCATACTAACTAACTAACCTAACCTTAACTAACTAACTAACTAACTAACTAGCGCACCATCTATTGGGTACAGGATGGTACGCACCATCTATGAGGCCCAGGAAAGTACGCTTTATTTATGTGGTAAAGTACGTTACATTTATGTGGTACAGGAAAGTACGCTCCATCTATGTGGTACAGGAAAGAACGAACTATTTATGTGATACGGGAAACTATGCTCCTTTAGACGGTAAGAAAAATACGCTCCGTGAATGTGATACAAGAAATTACGCACCATCTATGTGGTATATGAAAGTATGCACCATCTATTCGTTACAGGAAAGCACGCATCATACGTTAGCGAAACATATAAATAAGATCTTAAGCTGGGGACAATAATTACACCCAAAGACTACAGTGGACAGGTATGCTGGATGGAAGAGAGTCAGTGCAATGGGGGAACTTAGAGGTACGATGTTCGCCTGAGTCGAGCGGACCGGGAAAGCATCAAAGGTTGGATTTTTCACACAATAATGACTCCGATGATAGAACAACTATTCCTCTATAATACAACTGAACAGTAGCAGCAGCCTCGTACACATTGCACACACTTAGAATCCCGGGGATACGGCAAAGTATATAATCGAAAGATGAAAACAAAAATGTTTAATCGAAAGATGAAAAAACACAACAACAAAAAAAACGTATACTGAAGAGACACTGAAAGTTTTCAAAATTAGGAAACCTACCCACATAAGATTGTTTATAATATGCGTGGTTCTGATATACATATATTTGGATTTTCACAGACACTAAGGAGTTCATGTCCTATGTTGAGATTCTCAGTGTGATACATAAGAAAAAACTGAAAACTTCTGGCGTGATCGGGGCGCAATAAATGTGATCCATTACAAACGTAATTGGAAAAATAAATACAGCCGAGTGCATGCCCTAGATCAGACAAAAATAACGGCATAAATTCGCTTCTACACTGGCAACGATTCTGATTCTACCAAGCTATAACGGACATTTACATGGTTATTTATTAGTAAATATGTCGGTTTGAGCTGTACTAGCCGTCTACAGAGGACCGATTTACTGCCAGGGAGATAGTGTGTGCCATATTTCACTAACACATAACCATACAGCTGGACTTCTCACTCTGGTTTATTGTCACACTGTCAGTGTCCAGTCATCTGTACCATGTGTGTACAAGGGACATTTTTTCGGATGACGTAATGTGTACAATACACGCATTTGTCGGATGATGTTGTACTATCTGTGTACACACAAAACACACATTTGTCGGATGATGTACTATATGTGTATAATACACACATTTGTAGGATGATGTTGTACTATCTGTGTACATACAAAACACACATTTGTTGGATGATGTACTATATGTGTATAATACACACATTTGTAGGATGATATTGTAATATCTGTGTACAAAATACACACATGTCGGATGATGTTGTACTATATGTGTACAAAGAGCACATTTGGTTGTTACCAGTGTGCGTGTACACATTTGTTAGATTAGGTTATGTCACCAATGTGCATGGACACATTTGTTAGATTAGGTTATGTTACCAGTGTGCGTGGACACATTTGTTAGATTAGGTTATGTTACCAGTGTGCGTGGACACATTTGTTAGATTAGGTTATGTTACCAGTGTGCTTGTTAGATTAGGTTATGTTACCAGTGTGCATGGACACATTTGTTAGATTAGGTTATGATACCAGTGTGCATAGACACATTTGTTAGATTAGTTTGTGTTACCAGTGTGCATAGACACATTTGTTGGATTAGTTTGTGTTATCAGTGTGCATGGGCACATTTGTTGGATTAGGTTATGTTACCAGTGTGCATGGACACATTTGTTAGATTAGGTTGTGCTACCAGTGTGCATAGAATAGACACATTTGTTGGATTAGGTTATGTTACCAGTGTGCATGGACACATTTGTTAGATTAGGTTGTGTTACCAGTGTGCATAGACACATTTGTTGGATTAGGTTATGTTACCAGTGTGCGTGGACACATTTGTTGGATTAGGTTATGTTACCAGTGTGAAATGGGCACATCGGTAGGGTGTTGATGTACCACGGATTGTGGTAGCGTGAAGCTCTACCAATCTACAAGTGGTACGTGTGAAGCTGTATACCTGTCTTTTTTTTTTTTTGCATATCCTTTACAGGACATCGCTGTCAACACCAGCATCTTTCAGCTGTATGTTGATTTCTTGGCAAGATTACGCTCAGTAGTTTGCCATTGCTTTCTGAGCGGCCGGCTCACATACCTCGTAAGTTACCGATGCGATTCGAACCACTGCTGATTCTCACCGTCATCACGTTACCGACGAGAGTATACGAGATTACGGAGAAAAGTCATAACCTCTAAGCCACGAAGCCGGCACTACCTGTCTACAACTGTCAAATGATGTACACCAAGTCTAGAATTGACATATGTGTAAAGTGAAGCTGTAATACCAATGCACAATGGACATATTTCTAGGCTGATGTACTACTACCAATCTACGAGGAATACATTTTTAGAATGACGTTGCATTACTAGTGCCACTTCTACCGAATGAAAGAAAGTACAATACTGCTTAAACTTCAGCAACAAACGACCGTACAACACGAGTTCTACACTGGGAACGCCACTACCAGCCCAAAGTGGACAAATCTAATTGACACACAGTCATCTCTGGTCCCTGGACACGCACGGAACTGCCGGGGTCTCTGAGGCACACACATTTATTGATTTATTTTATCAGCGGATGCTCAGGTCACATTTTCTTCTGCTGTGATTAGGTAGCTTTATGGAAGAAATTATCCCGAGCTGAAGATGAAAGGTCGTAACTAACTACAACCTCTAGGCCGGACAACACACCAGCCTTCAGCATTTCACGCTGACCCCTGCAGCATGTCAATGAGGCCAGTGTGTGGATCGATATTTACAAGCATCTCTTTATGGCAGGCCTGTATTTGGCCAGTTATTGTAACCATATTTATTTTTGTGGCATGTTCGTCCTGGTTATCATTTTTTTAAACAGCCCGCATATAATTATATAATGTGATCAATATCTTTGACAAAAACGTATCCTTATCTGTTTGTGTGTCACACAATGCAGCAAGCGTGTGGCTTCTGTTGTTCCAGTTGCATTATTTCATTCATTAATCCACTGTGTCTTCATTATTGTTTTAACTCTGTATGTGCACGTCCTGCTTTGTGTAACTTCAACCCACTGTTTTCTGGTTATATTCTTTAACATCATTGTTAGACAACTGCCCAAACGTCTCCTTCTAGCACAGAAACTTATTTTAATGCAGCAGATGTGGAACAGAATAAGTCATGCGTCTACAGAGACAAGGACTCACAGATAGACAACATTACTGCAGCTAACTTAGGATACGTTGGCGTGTGTTAGAGGATTATCTTCCCAAAATGTCAGGGATAAGATATTCGTTGATTAACATGTGAACGGCTTCTCTTCTACCCTTAACTGCACAGAGGAAAGCTCTTGCAATCTATTTTTTAAACTCTTTTTTGTTTCAGAACACTGTAATATACTATGTCCTAGTTGTGATAAATCGACAGACAGAAAAACCAATCACCAAGTCCTACAAGAAACAAATGAAAACCTTAAACTGATCAGAGAAATTAGACGTTGAAAGTCAAAAATTTTTTGGACACGCTAAGAAGTAAATTTGAGAACTTGGTGACAACTGACAAGATTGAGGGGAAGAGGACAAGGGGAAAGCAGAGAACTAAATACATGGATGGTTTGGCCACGTTGTATGGTCGAGACAAGAACACTGAGTTGATCCACGACTCTGGTGATCGCATGAGATGGCGAAACATGACCTCCTACGCGTATAGGCGTGGCACATGATGATGATGAGTTGTGACTGTAATTCCTTCTGTCGCACACATTTCTCCTGTTAGCCTCTCTAACCCAAACACACATTATAATCCAATTACAGCCACTTAGGACATACGGAGCTAAGAAACTTGCGAGGCTTAGGCAATCAGGGGCCGATGGATGTATGGTGACCAATTTGCTTTTAATGGATGTATGGTGACGGTTGTATGTATAGTCACACTGCTAGAATCATGCTGGAGTGTAAGTGTATGTATAGTCATAAAGCTAGATTCGTACTCAATTGTAAGTGTATATATAGTCACAAAGTTACACTCATGCTTTAGTGTAAGTGTATGTATAGTCACGCCGCTAGACCTGTGCTGGAGTGTAATCGTATGTATAGTCACAAAGCTACACTCTTCCTGGAGTGCAAGTGTATGTATAGTAACAAAGCTAGACTCAAGCTGGAGTGTTAGTGTATGTATAGTCACACAGCTAGAATCCTGCTGGGGTGTAAGTGTACGTATAGTCAAACAGCTACACTCATGATGGAGTGTAAGTGTATGTATAGTCACAAAACTAGACTCGTGTGCTCAATTGTAAGTGTATGTGCAGTTACACAGACTCATGATGGAGTGTGAGTGTATGTATAGTTACACAGCTAGACTCATGATGGAGTGTAAGTGTATGTATAGTTACACAGCTAGACTCATGATGGAGTGTGAGTGCATGTATAGTTACAAAGCTGGAGTCGAACTTTGTGTCTTAACCTCTTTGACAACATCTAAATTACTCATACACATGAAATTAACTTTTGAATTACAGGCTGGGAATTGGTTGCACAATAAACCCTCGGTTTAGCTAGAGCCATTTGCACGTTTCAGAGTTCCAATAAAACCATAAATTAGTAAACTAACAATGGATGGTAACGATAACGCACACATAAACAGATATAAGCATGCGTGCACACACTGGATGTAATCCGGCAACAGATAAAAACATAATAAAACTTCACATAACTCAAGCACAATAACAATGTCACATAAATACCATACTTACCAGATACCACATAATTGGCCATTTAGGGTCATTAAAGTGTATACTCCGTTTCTTCCTGCTTTTGGCCACCTGCTGCTCAACCCATAACACCTAAAGAGAAAGACAATAATAAAGACAATATACGCACACAATCATGAAACGAGCATCAATGCTTACTACATGTTTATAATATCACAAAAAATGCCCTTACGGTCCTGATGCGACAACTGATGCTTTGCAGAAGTACAACCAATCCACTTTACTTACACCATTCCCTTCAAAGAAAGGCAGTTTAAACAGCCACACTGCAATAGAACGACAAGACAATCGGATCCAGTGATTAATGTTCATTTCCCGCCACTGGTACTGCCTGTATCTTGTCCAGACAACAAGCGCTGCCTGGAAGTCAGTAGTTGCCAGTGGAGCTAGACCTGTGGATAGGTTCAATCACCAGCTGTTTGAATACCTGTATTCCTGGTGCTTACAGCAGTTGTCAATGTGCCCAATACCCGAGTGTGCTATAAACAACAAACATACACAATAACTTGAAAATACCATACTGGCTTGACTGATGTTGACATACAAAACACACACGTGACGGGGCAGTTCGACAACACTAGCACAATGGAACGCTTGTGGCCCATGTATTTATCGCTGAAATAAGCTTTCGGTCAGGTGGTCAGGGGTTGGAACTCGCATTATAATAACTGACCTGGGCTCACAGGTCGACCCAGCCTCAAATGTGCACCAGGAAATATCTTGGGAAGTAAAGGTGGCATGTGTGGAACTGACCATATCGCCCATCCAGTGTCCACTGGTTCATACAAATATGGAGTTATATTGGGAAGTAAAGGCAGCATGTGTGGAACTGACCATATCGCCCATCCAGTGTCCACTGATTCATACAAATATAAAGTTAGCACCATATGTCCAATACGCCTCAATGTGTGTAAAAAGGCTCCTTTACTTTACTCCGGCTCCATGGCGAAGTGGTTACGGGCGCAGTTCGTTATCCCGCATACCACGTTCGAAACACAGTTGCGGGCGATTTGGCAGCAGACCGCCTTGCGTTGATATTTTATGAAATGGTATAGGTGCCGGTCGTTCAGAAAGCAATGGCAAACTACTGAACGTAAACTTGCCCAGGAGTCACGAACAGCCACAACATGCTGGGGTTGACTGCTACGTCCTGTAAAGGATATGCAACTAACTTTTGTCTATGATTCTTACTCTAATATTTATCACTGAGGACACTACAACAAAAATAAACAAACAAACAAGCAAACTGAAGAGGACACTTAAAAAATGCCTCAACTTATCTGAGTGCCGACAAACTATATGTGATCAATGCAATGCAACACAACTAATACAATGGCAAGTTTGAACACTTCTGGAAGATAAAGAGGGTGGTGATTAGAAATTGCATGACATCGTTTGAGTAAATTTGTCCTTTCGTTCATAGTTCCACTCTGAGCAATCACCAACGATTATACATCAAACTTATGTGATATTTACCTAGCATGTGAACTGCTGTGTTAATAAAACAGCTAATTACATATTGCTGTACATTTCGTACATAACTGTATGCTATATACATCTGAATACTTTATGTAGTTTCAAATAACAAGTAACACCTTTGTGCAGGAAGCACTGTAAATGTCCCACTTCCATTTGGAAGTGCAGCTTTTACATTACTTTACAAGTTTAATCACCTCATATCTACTCACTAGTGCAATGCCCATTGTTTTATGAGTGTCATTACTGTTAATTTAAAGAGATTAATCCGTCGGTAGTTCTTAATCAATACAGAAAAGATCACCAGATGACCCATGGCCATACATTCACACACTGGACCAGACAGTTATTTAGGCACAGGTGTATAATAAAATATATTTTTCTTTAAAAACACGTGGCAGCTATTTCCATATTCTGAGAATTGTACACGTGTAATTCATTATTCATGAGGCTCTGGATTAGCTAACAAATAAAACCAGGGGAAATCAAATATTCGGCACTTACAAAGACATAACTGTTTGGAAAAGATAACTAGGGCAGGAGATGTAACGGAGAGGACTAGGTCGATAGATACTACCTACAACCAACAGTTACTGAGATACGCCAAAGCGCATGTTATACACGGGTAAGGCACAATTAACCAGTTTTAACATAAAAAATGTTTTGCGTATCCTTTTACAGGACTTAGCTGTCAACAGCAGCATCTTTCAGCTGTCTGTTGATCTCTTGGCAAGATTACGCTCAGTAGTTTGCCATTGCTTTCTGAGCGGCCGGCTCAGTATCCCGCAAGTCACGAGCGGGGGTCGAACCGCCTCAGCTCTCGCTCCGCCAAGAGACTCTGCGTGATAAACGGGATTACAGAGAGAGAGTGTTGTAACCCCACAGCCAGAGAGACCGGCCGCAAATTAATTGGACAGCGAAAATGAGTAATCAGGATGTTTTAATGGAGGCGGAGTTGCAAAGGCAAATTATCACAAACATCAGAAAGAGGCAGTCATCGTTTGTTGGCCACGTTATGAGACGACAAAAACTGGAACATGTTGTGACAACCGGAAAGATTTGCGGAAAGAAAGATAGAGACGACAGCGTGAGAAGATTCTTAACAGTCTTATGTCATGGCACGGAAGGGAGTCAACATACGAACTGATCCATAACGTCGGATAATCTATGATAAAATTATCTTTGGGTGCAACATTGATTTTCAACTTGTTGCCAAAAAAACAAAAAACAAAACTGGAAAATTGGACATTACAACATGATGTCCCGCTTGACAGTATAGGCCAACGCTTTGTACTTCTCACCCACCCACCCACACACACACACACACTGTCTGTCTGTCTGTCTGTGTGTGTGTGTGGGGGGTCTCTCAAGTTAACGATAAGCATACAAGCCCAAGTATGCACACCCGTACTGACAGGAAACATCTTGGTATTACTAAACAGACAGATTTTTAAATAACTGATCTCCATCAAAATCTCCAGATTGCAAAGTATTCTACTTAAAAAGAAATTCAACAAAATACACATAACATCAAACAGCAACAGATCTCAGGAAATAAGTACATAGGTAGCATTGTCACACAAGATGGAAGACTGGACATAGACATAGAATCCAGGTGCCATAAGGTCAACGCCGTGACTTACCAATGCTCACCTTTACTCAAGCACCGACACGTCAGCACAACAATCAGGCACAGATATAACACTGCCTGAACTGAACGTACGGAGAGGTGGTTAGGGCATCTTGTGTGGACTGAAACCATATCGGTTGGTACCAACAGTCCGGTTACAAAGCTAGGAGGGGGGCCAGGAATTTGATGGAGAGATTCTATCACAGACAGAAACTGACCACAGTCCAGGCGACACAGTGATCTAACCTGCAATGGTGTTACACACGCGGCTATCATCAATGTCTCAACAGTGCCACACACCGCTATCATCAATGTCTCAACAGTGCCACACACGGCTATCATCAATGTCTCAACAGTGTCACACACGGCTATCATCAATGTCTCAACAGTGTCACACATTGCTATCATCAATGTCTCAGCAGTGCCACACACGGCTATCATCAATGTCTCAACAGTGCCACACATTGCTATCATCAACGTCTCAGCAGTGCCACACACCGCTATCATCAATGTCTCAACAGTGCCACACACGACTATCATCAATGTCTCAACAGTGCCACACACGGCTATCATCAATGTCTCAACAGTGCCACACATTGCTATCATCAATGTCTCAACAGTGCCAAACACGACTATCATCAATGTCTCAACAGTGCCACACACGGCTATCATCAATGTCTCAATAGTGCCACACATTGCTATCATCAATGTTTCAACAGTGTCACACACGGCTATCATCAATGTCTCAACAGTGCCACACACAGCTATCATCAATGTCTCAACAGTGCCACACATTGCTATCGTCAATGTCTCAACAGTGCCACACACGGCTATCATCAATGTCTCAACAGTGCCCTACATTGCTATCATCAATGTCACAACAGTGCCACACAGCTATTAGCACTGTCTCAACAGTGTCACACATTGCTATCATCAATGTCTCAACAGTGTCCTACATTGCTATCATCAATGTCTCAACAGTGCCACACACGGCTATCATCAATGTCTCAACAATGCCACACACGGCTATCATCAATGTCTCAACAGTACCACACATTGCTATCATCAATGTCTCAACAATGCCACACACGGCTATCATCAATGTCTCAACAGTGTCACACATTGCTATCATCAATGTCTCAACAATGCCACACACGGCTATCATCAATGTCTAAACAATGCTACACACTGCTATCATCAATGTCTCAACAGTGCCACACATTGCTATCATCAATGTCTCAACAGTGCCACACATTGCTATCATCAATGTCTCAACAGTGCCACACACGGCTATCATCAATGTCTCAACAGTGCCACACACGGCTATCATCAATGTCTCAACAGTGCCACACATTGCAATCATCAATGTCTCAACAATGCCACACATTGCTATCATCAATGTCTCAACAGTGCCACACACGGCTATCATCAATGTCTCAACAGTGCCACACACAGCTATCATCAATGTCTCAACAGTGCCACACACCGCTATCATCAATGTCTCAACAGTGCAACGCGGCTATCATCAATGTCTCAACAGTGCCACACACGGTGTCAACAACCTATGTGTAAGGCATCATCAGATTACTTCTCCCACACCATACAAGAAACTTGCAAGTCGTGTGAGAGGAAATAAATGATACATTTTATTGCCGTTGGCTCTTTACAAGTACATAACAGTCGCTATCAAATCACACACAAAGCCACAGAATTACCTATCACTAGTTTTCTAAACCCTAATGCTAATTCTATCTATTTGGTTACACAAATCTCCTATCAACACTAAAACGAGGTGCTCGCTACAAAGTCAGTCCCCAGTCTCACTCTCTTACTCCCGTGCCTACACAGCACGCGGAAGGACCTTGAGGTGTCCTTCGGCTTTTTGCGTGCCGTGGTACCTGGCACGCTTACGTTAGCTGTCTTCTGTTCAGTGGCAAGAGTGGCTGTCACGCAGGCGTGATTCTGTCGTGACCAGAGTGCTAACCATCTGGTCAACGTCTCCGTGTCTCATGAGAGAACTAGTTAATAGTCCCCCATTCTATCACCTACCCTGCCCTGATATCGGGGCACTGTATCACCTCTCATCTATTTGAGGTTGACCACTCTTCCCGGTGGTCTTCTATCTTGAGAAGACCTCCGGCCTTTATCTTTCAGTCTTTGACACACACCCTCCCCTCCTGTGTTGCGTCATCAACTTTGACTCATTGGTTGTGACGCAAGGGGTTTCTAAAAAATTAGTGTCTCTAATTTTTGTCAAAGACTGTAGATAACCTGGCTTTGGGTAACTCCATAGACTTCTACTGACTAATGTCACAATGTAGTATCACTTTACTTGGCTACTGGCAATCGCCACAAACTTGTCTGGTTGGCGTGAGCCCTATTCTCAATTGCAATATTATATTAATTAGAGGTATGTCTGAACCGGACCGTTGTCTTATAAGACCTGCCCTCCCAAAGTAAATTAACTTACTACCCATACAAAGTTGACTTTCTTAGGGTCAACACATGAATTGCTTCATGTCCCCCATATAATATTAAACAACCATTACACAAGGTGTGTGCGACAGGCTTTACCTATCTCGCTTCCGCGTGTAAAGTTATCTTTCGCTGTTAAGTTAGTGTTTCGTTGTCTATTATGTTCCCTGACCCGGAGTTATCTCCCTTTTATCTATAAAATATGTATGCAATTTATATGTTTGTTTTTCTGGTTGTTTGCGTGTTTGGATGTAATTAATAATATAATCTAACTTCTAACATGTGTATCTAACTATCATGTGTATGCAAGTTAGTTTTCAAGTGCCATAATTCGGTTGAATGAGGCCACAAAGAAGTGTATCACACTAATTAGTGACTACCTTTCCGTCTTGTGGGACTTAAAATACTTTTTCTAAGGTCTAAATTAAACTACACACAACACATTCATCGCAGCACACTTTCAACAAAGAAAGCACACATTTGACGCAGACAAAAAAATTAAAAGTCGCGTTGAGCGGCAGAAAAATCCGCTGACAGATCTCACTCTCTCTTGTATAA
Source organism: Cepaea hortensis (assembly GCA_963921405.1). Lineage (NCBI taxonomy): Eukaryota > Metazoa > Mollusca > Gastropoda > Stylommatophora > Helicidae > Cepaea > Cepaea hortensis. The sequence continues at coordinate 107,707,029 of OY992878.1, forward strand.
TTTACATTCGCTCTCACTTTCACATTTCTGTCACACCTCTTTCACTTTCACACTTCTGTCACACATCTTTCACTTTCACACTTCTTGTCACACATTTTTCACCCTCCCAATTATTTAAAAACCTTGGAGTGACACTGTACAAGTTTGGCTCAGTTTGCAAAAAGTTAAGCTCAATGACTGTGCGTAAATCGCTGCACGAGTCATGTATATACAACATATTTACATGTAAGAGTAAGGGTTGATGGTTTATACCCTGGTATTATGACTAACTATATTTTACTGTAATAATATTCTAAATATTGACATACTAATACTACTTCTATAAATGTGTATTTAATGTGTTAACTATTTTAATTTATATTGCCACATTAATCCTAAGATATGCTTACATTAATCTTAATATTTATCTAATTTAAGGGATGTAATCTAATTATTTAAAATGGCATTGATGTGAGATGAGTTATGTACCTTTCTGAAATGGGTAATCTAAAATGTAATAAAATTATAACTAATGTTTTTAGATGCAAAAAAAAAAAATATATGAATGATATTCTTATCTAAATGGTGTAAATGATGTATGTTTAATTGTCTAATATTTTTATCCTATTATGGTGTAAACTAATCATATTATTAACTCATCACGTTTGTTAAATGGAATGGTTCATTAAGATGGAATGAACTGAAATGAAATGAAACAAAGTGAAATGTAATAAAGTAAATGGTACTATTACTATCTAAATTTATTATTCTAGTTTCTACTTAGCTGTTGTTAAGTTTAAATTACTATCCTAATCTACTTTTAAGCTAAATAAGTGGGTAAATTAATAATCTATCTAAACAAAAAAAAAATGAAAACTATTATCTTGTCTAAATTTAAATATAAATTAAGATTATCTAATCTACCTATAATTTGTTACTATATTAAAACGTTATAATACATATCACAATAAGTCTTTATATACATGGTATTTAAATACCTCAGGTTAGTCGTTGCCCTTAATGTTCAGAAAATGCTTTCATTGGCATACTATCTATACAATTGTCCTGGGTATATTAAATACATTACACAGTCACACTTGTGTCTTATGGGTATTGCACCTGTAGAGTTCGCTTGTGTCGTAGACCACAGTTTTCGTGTCTGTATTTATGTAATGTTCTGACACTGTTTTTCTCTGCTTAACACAAATGATTCACTGGAACACATATGGAGCTTAGCAAGTAATAAGCTGTCCTCGTTCACAAGGTGATATATTTGTTCTCAGAGCAAAGTTCTTATTTTGATGCCTACGGACACATAGTAATTCGTTGTTCTTAGTACCTAGTTCAGCACATAATGTCTATGTATTTGTAACATATTTCACATAGAATATTTTACTGTACTAAGTTAACATCTATTACTCTACACTCTTATGTGGAATCTCTGGTATTTCTACCTCAGATGGTCGACTAAGGGTATCAGCCAGGATGTTGTCCTTACCCTTAATATGCTCTATACTAAAGGTGTAATTTTGTAGTATTAGCGACCACCTGTATATACGGTCATTCCGATGCGCACCACTCTGTATGACCGTGATTGGGGAGTTGTCAGTCTGGACAATGAAGTGAACACCCGCCAGAAATCGATGGAGCTTCCTCACCGCATAGATGACGCTTAGGGCTTCCAACTCTGATATGGAATATCTGGACTCAGCTGGTGTGATCTTACGGCTCACGTAGCAAATTGGGTGGAAGATGCCATCATAAAATTGGCCTAATACTGCAGCGATGGAGATTCTGCTGGCATCTATCCTAAGATAATAAACGAGCCTAGGATTAGGCAAGCGGAGGATTGGTACATTACTAAACAGGATTTTCAATTTTGACAATGCAGAAATTAATAATGCATCTTTGACATCTAATTTTACAGATGCTTTTAAAACATTGGAAAATACACTTGTAATTTCCGCTAAATTTGGTATGAATTTGCTATAGTAATTTACTAGTCCCAAAAGGCTTCTGACCTGCTTCTTTGTGGTAGGCATGGTCAGGTTCATAATTTTTGTAATAATTCTATTGTCAGTCTTAAGTTGACCTTGTGAAATGACATGACCCAAAAAGTCAATTTCTTTTAGGCCCAATTCAACTTTGCTCGGTTTGACAGTGAGACCGAAGAGTCGCAACCTGTCAAAGACATGTCTTAGTTTCAGTAAGTGTGTTGTCCAGTCATCAGTATGGACACATATATCATCTATATAAGTCACTGTATTCGTCACTCCATGAAGTAGATCTCTAGTTAAGCGTACGAAAGTGGCAGGAGCATTTCGAAGTCCGAAAGGAAGAAAACGCCACTCGTATAGTCCTAAAGGTGTTGAAAAAGCAGTAAGATGGATGGATTGAAACTTCATAGGGACCTGCCAATATCCCTTAGTAAGATCTAGTTTAGAAAAGATTTTGGAGGTGGACATGTCAAGAATAAGATCTTCGCAGGAAGGAATTGGCTCTGCGTCGATCTTAGTGTCGTTGTTGAGTTTTCGATAGTCCACACACAGACGAATTGTGGAGTCTTTTTTCTTAACTAGGACGATTGGAAAAGAGTACTCAGAAGTGGATTTCTGGATGATCCCACTAGCTTCTAAATTAAGAATTTCCTTATTTAGATTTTCCCTATCGCTAAGTGGGATTGAGTACGGCCTGCATTTAATAGGCTTAGAGTCCGAAAGAAGAATGGAGTGTTCGATTCTGTACGTCCTACCTGGAATATCAGAAAATATGTCTTTGTATTCCGTCACTAATTCTACTAATTGTCGTCGTTGACTGTCTGTTAGTCCCTGTTCTATCTGTATGCTATCTAATGTGGCAGTCTTGTCCACAATAGGAACAGGTAGTTCCATTCCGTCGTCGTCTACCTGATTCAGTACGGTGGTGGTGCTAAGTGCGTATTCTGTATTCTCGCTAGATGTATGGATATCGTCGGATATGCCAGTCTCGCTAACTAGTGTAGTTGCGTTGTGTATGTCTGTCGTCTGATCACTAGATGTGGGTGCACTTTGTTCGTCTGTCTCTACTTCTGTCTGTTGTCGTGAAAAGTAGGGTTTCAGCATGTTGACATGGAATATCTTTAATTGTCCGTTTATTGATATTTCATAGTCAACATCTGAAAGTTGTTGTATCACCTTGAAAGGCCCTTGCCATGAAGTTAACCTTTTATTATGCTTGTCTGGTAGTAGCACCATTATGTATTGACCAGTTTCAAGTGTTATGGGTCTAGTACCTTTGTTAGGACTGTGATGTCCGAGGATATCTGCACTGTTTACTGGAGTGAAACCATTCTTCTCCTCCCAGACAGATATTTCTTCATCTGTACAGTGCTTTAGCTGGGGCAGACACCCAAGAATTAACTCAGCACAAGGGTTGTCTAGTATTGCACAAGTAAAGGTACCAGAAAGGAACGGGGTGTTTATATGGGCTCTTGCCAGAGGATAGGTTTCTATATTACCAGAAAAAGTACGGCATTTTACAGAGTCACCAGTATAATCCTTTGGATTAACAAGTTCCTTTTTCACACCAATAATAGAACTCCCACTGTCAAGCAAACATCGGCATGGCTTATCATTGACCATTGCAGAGTGAAACAATAGATTGCCTCTGGAGGCTATAACTGCATTTACATTCTCTACATTAATCTTCAGCCGAGAGCCGTGGGTGAGTGTCTTAGCTTGAACTTTCGTCTAAGCCATACTTCTGACACCACATTAATCTTTACCTGTCAACAACCTATGTGTAAGGCATCATCAGATTACTTCTCCCATACCATACAAGAAACTTGCAAGTCGTGTGAGAGGAAATAAATGATACATTTTATTGCCGTTGGCTCTTTACAAGTACATAACAGTCGCTATCAAATCACACACAAAGCCACAGAATTACCTATCACTAGTTTTCTAAACCCTAATGCTAATTCTATCTATTTGGTTACACAAATCTCCTATCAACACTAAAACGAGGTGCTCGCTACAAAGTCAGTCCCCAGTCTCACTCTCTTACTCCCGTGCCTACACAGCACGCGGAAGGACCTTGAGGTGTCCTTCGGCTTTTTGCGTGCCGTGGTACCTGGCACGCTTACGTTAGCTGTCTTCTGTTCAGTGGCAAGAGTGGCTGTCACGCAGGCGTGATTCTGTCGTGACCAGAGTGCTAACCATCTGGTCAACGTCTCCGTGTCTCATGAGAGAACTAGTTAATAGTCCCCCATTCTATCACCTACCCTGCCCTGATATCGGGGCACTGTATCACCTCTCATCTATTTGAGGTTGACCACTCTTCCCGGTGGTCTTCTATCTTGAGAAGACCTCCGGCCTTTATCTTTCAGTCTTTGACATCATCAATGTCTCAACAGTGTCACACATTGCTATCATCAATGTCTCAACAGTGCCACACACGGCTATCATCAATGTCTCAACAGTGTCACACATTGCTATCATCAATGTCTCAACAATGCCACACACTGCTATCATCAATGTCTCAACAATGCCACACACGGCTATCATCAATGTCTCAACAGTGCCACACATTGCTATCATCAATGTCTCAACAATGCCACACACGGCTATCATCAATGTCTCAACAGTGTCACACATTGCTATCATCAATGTCTCAACAATGCCACACACGGCTATCATCAATGTCTCAACAATGCTACATACTGCTATCATCAATGTCTCAACAGTGCCACACATTGCTATAATCAATGTCTCAACAGTGCCACACATTGCTATCATCAATGTCTCAACAGTGCCACACATTGCTATCATCAATGTCTCAACAGTGCCACACATTGCTATCATCAATGTCTCAACAATGCCACACACCGCTATCATCAATGTCTCAACAGTGCCACACATTGCTATCATCAATGTCTCAACAGTGCCACACATTGCTATCATCAATGTCTCAACAGTGCCACACAATGCTATCATCAATGTCTCAACAGTGCCACACATTGCTATCATCGATGTCTCAACAGTGTCCTACATTGCTATCATCAATGTCTCAACAGTACCACACAATGCTATCATCAATGTCTCAACAGTGCCACACATTGCTATCATCAATGTCTCAACAGTGCCACACAATGCTATCATCAATGTCTCAACAGTGCCACACATTGCTATCATCAATGTCTCAACAGTGCCACAGAATGCTATCATCAATGTCTCAACAGTGCCACACATTGCTATCATCAATGTCTCAACAGTGCAACGCGGCTATCATCAATGTCTCAACAGTGCCACACATTGGTATCGTCAATGATGCAGCAGATGCTGTCCTAATGGTGTGAAGTGAAAAGGTTCCGGCATTTTTGAGTGGAAGTAACGAGATCACTTCCCGGTATGCTGTCCTCGGCACGGATCACTGGGACACGTCTTACCTGAAATAATCATTGAACTAAAGACTACAGTTATGGTTGGGGGGTACGGGTTGTCAAGCATTGGTAGCACCTTTGGTAAGGATGACTCTCATGTCCTTTCAGGACCCATCCCCCACTGGTCCAAGCCTGACACCAAGCTCGTGCCTGTGGCTCCTAGTAGCTGTCAGCATGCGACAGCGGCCACCCCCCGGGCAACAGCTGTGAGAGGCTGGCTAAACCAGGCATGGGTATCCGATTTCGTGTCAAACCAATAGGTAAACTAGGGTATGCCTACCCAGCATGTGAAGACGGGATTCGGCAGACTGCGCGGAAGAAATCATTCCTGATTCAACGGGCAAGACGGCGTTTACCTGCAAAGCGTTGTGGAACGTAATGAGCACGGCAAGGCACGTAGAGCGCCCTGGTCATCCACTGCACCTGTATTCGTCTCCAGTTGTCTCGACTTGTCTTGCCACTGGACTCAGATGGACTCAGGCGAGAGAGTGAGGTCGACGAATTGCGCAACTCTTCCTCACTTTAATCCAAGTCATCGCGCAAGTCATTCTTCATCCAACGTCACATATCACCTTCAAGCCCTGTGGCGATGGGCGAGCGGCAAAGCGGCAGGCGTGGGTACGCTGGCAGCCGTAGTCGCAGACCTGCACACAGGCGGCTCAGGCCATATGGTCGTCTTCTACTGACCGGAGCAGCAGTGGGATTCGGCAGCCCCCTGAGCGACTGAGCAGCCCTCTATAGGAACACACTGCTCACCTCCATAGCATGAGGAAGGGGCTAGAAAAGGAGCCCTAAACATTGTCTGCTTCATCACTACCTAACCAGCTAGCCGCGGTTGGTGGGTACCCTAACTGCGGTCGACATACAAAGAAAGATAAAACAAGCAAAGCTAAAAGAGTAAACCATATTCCCTTAACAATTGGAACTTGGAATGTACGCACCCTACTTGACAGAGACGGCGCGTCGGGTCCAGAAAGACGAACAGCACTGATTGGGAGAGAGCTGGGCAGGTACAACATCGACATTGCAGCCTTGAGCGAGACACGACTTGCAGAAGAAGGTCAAATCTGTGAAATAGGTGCCGGCTACACATTTTTCTGGAGTGGAAGGAAAAGCGAGGAAAGACGCCAATCCGGTGTGGGATTTGCCATTAAGTCGGCCCTGGTCGGCAAATTAGCTGGATTTCCAAAGGCTATAAACGACAGGCTCATGACCATGAAGTTGCCTCTGCTGAATGGAAGGAAGCACGCAACCATTGTGAGTGTCTACGCACCAACTATGACCAACGAAGATGATGTCAAGAACAAGTTCTATGAGAACCTGCACAATGTATTAACATCTGTTCCCAAAGGAGACAAACTTATACTCCTTGGGGATTTCAATGCCAGAGTAGGCACGGACACCGCCTCTTGAAGTGGCATTATTGGAAAGCATGGAGTCGGAAATTGTAACAGCAATGGACTCCGCCTCCTTCAGACATGTGCCGAACATGATCTCCTGATTACGAACACAAATTTCCATCTCCCCATGAGAAATAGGACATCGTGGATGCACCCTCGCTCGAAACACTGGCACCTCATTGACTATGTCATCGTCAGGAGGAGTGACAGACAAGACGTTCGAGTGACAAAATCCATGTGTGGTGCCGAATGTTGGACAGACCATCGTCTCATTGTCTCGAAAATGAACATCCACATCAGGCCACCACGGCGTCCTCAAGGGGCGAAAATGCAAACAAAGCTAAATGTCACCCGCCTAAACAGCAAGAAAATGCAGCAGTCGTTTGAAATTATGCTGGAAGACCGCCTCAAGCCCAATGCTGAAGCTAAACAGGATACAGAAACAGAATGGAGAGCCCTAAAGGACACAATTTACAACACTGCTATGGAAATCCTGGGTCCTGGTCCCCGAAAGCATAAAGACTGGTTTGATGAAAATTCCGAAGACATCAACCAATCGCTGGCCGAGAAACATCTTCTCCTCAAGGCACATTTGAGTGACCCAAAGTCAACATCAAAAAAAGATGCTTTCAAGAACATTCAGAGAGTAGTGCAGCAGAAACTTCGGCACATGCGGGACTCCTGGCTGAGCAGCAAAGCTGATGAAATTCAGGGCTTTGCTGACAGACATGATATGAAAAACTTCTACGACTCACTGAAAGCGGTCTATGGTCCTTCATCACCAGGCATAGTTCCCCTCCTTAGTGCAGATGGGGGAACATTGGTCACCGAGAAGAAAGAAATCCTTCAACGCTGGGCAGAGCATTTCAGCAAAATCTTAAATGCAACTTCCTTCTTCGATGATGAAACCATCAACTGCCTTCCTCAAGTTCCCACCAATGAGACACTTGATGTCCTGCCAACCATAGTGGAAGTAAACAAAGCCATCCAGCAACTCTCCAGCGGCAAGGCACCTGGTCCTGACTCCATCCCAGCAGAGATATACAAGGCAGGTGGGCCGGTCCTAACATAGCAGCTTCACCAAGTTTTCACAAACATATGGATGAACAAGACCATGCCACAAGATTTTAAGGACGCGTCAATAGTCCACCTTTACAAACGTAAAGGAAACCGCCAATCCTGTGACAACCACCGAGGCATCTCCTTGCTTTCAATTGCAGGGAAGATACTCGCCAGAATTCTTCTCAATCGCCTCACAGCCCATCTCGATCAAGGTCTTCTTCCTGAGGGTCTTCTTCCTGAGAGTCAATGTGGCTTCAGAAAAGAACGTGGAACTGTTGACATGATTTTCGCTGCAAGGCAGCTGCAAGAGAAATGTCAGGAACAGAACTGCGAAATGTTCTCCACTTTCGTTGACCTTACCAAGGCTTTTTATACAGTCAGCAGAGAAGGACTGTGGAAGATTATGGCAAAATATGGCTGTCCACGAAAGTTTGTCCAAATAGTGCGGCTATTTCATGACGGCATGCAGGCAAGAGTACAGGAAAATGGTGAACTGTCTGAACAAGGATGTGTCCTGGCACCAACACTGTTCAGCCTCATGTTTTCAGCCATGTTGATGAATGCCTTCGAGAACGACGACATTGGAATAGACATCAACTACCGTATGGATGGAAAGTTATTCAATCTCAGAAGGCTGAAAGCTAAAACCAAAATTAACAGCGGCACCGTCAGAGAGCTCCTGTTTGCTGATGATTGCGCTCTATACGCCAACTCAGAGGCGGACATGCAACATAATGTTTCAGCTTTCTCACATGCCTGTGCCAACTTTGGGCTCAATATCAACTTGGAGAAGACTGTAGTGATGTACCAGCCAGCTCCAGGGAATATTCACACTGTGCCGAATATCAAAGTGAATGATCATAGACTAAGTGTTGTGGACAAATTCACCTATCTTGGCAGCACTGTGTCATAAGCTGCCACAATCGATGTCGAAGTGAATGCAAGAATATCCAAGGCCAGTGCAGCCTTTGGCAGACTGTACAAGAATGTATGGGACAGAACTGGAATAAGCCTGCAAACAAAGCTAAAAGTCTACAAAGCAGTTGTATTATCCACACTGCTATATGCTTGTGAAACCTGGACTGTTTATCAGCGACACGCTAGGAAATTAAACCACTTCCACACAGTCTGCCTAAGGAAGCTACTGAAGATTAAATGGCAAGACAAGATTCCAGACACTGAAGTCCTAGAAAGAGCATCCATGCCCAGTATCCACACTCTACTGATGAAGAATCAGATTCGCTGGGCTGGTCACTTGACTCGCATGCCAGATCACAGGCTCCCTAAACGAATTTTTTACAGCGAACTGCGTTGTGGTAAACGCTCCCAAGGTGGCCAGAGGAAACGTTTTAAAGACACTCTGAAAATTTCACTGAATGCTTTTGGAATTCATCATGACACCTGGGAGGCTGCAGCCAGAGACCGAAATTCGTGGCGTGCATCATTGCGCAAAGGTGCAGTCATGTGTGAGGCAACCAGGACTGCAAGAACTGTGAAGAAAAGGCAGGACAGAAAAACCACTGTCAAAGAACATTTCGAGCCAAAATAGGCCTTATCAGCCATCTTAGAACCCACGGCTCCACACCTTCAACCCCACTGGATGAAATGAATGGTCATCATCATTCTTGATGGACAAACAACAACAACAACACAGTTATGGTAAAGTAGTGCTGGATACGATGCAGTCTCATCACTCCTTTACAAGACCTCAAGCAATATCTACAGAATAGATAATAAACACAATAACCCATCCAGATACTGGACGGAAAAAATCCCAGCAGTCAATAATTTGTTAGGCTTTGTAACTGTAAAACTGCTAGTTACCGAGTTTTCCATAGGAACAACAGAAATAATACTATTCCCATTAAGTTAGACGCTTGTAGTAAATCATCAGTCTTGCTGTCGTTCCATATAAGAAAACGTCAGAGGCAGTCAATAGAAATGCAATATTGGCAAGAAGTAACATGATAGCAGTAACTGAGTGCAGCAATGCATTCATTTAGTATCAGGGAGTGCGCAGATTAAGATGGCTGAGATGGACATTTCAAATTGTTTCCACATTAACCTTCCGTAACACACATCAACAAACCGTTAAGAACCATTTTAGCATCGGATCTCATTCATCATCATCATGTGCCGTGCCGGCTGGCGTAGGCGTTCATGGCTCTCCATAGATCTCGGTATTTGGTTTTCAGGATTAACTCTGCTGCTGATATTCCTCCATGCCACCGTGTCGTGAAATACTGAGAGTTAATGATTCCCAGATAGACGACTGTATACACCGACTGACCCAGGTAGAAGAAGGGTTAACAAACGAAGCAGTAAGGGTAACAAACAACGGGTTGACCAGGCCCAGGTGTTTATAGGTCAAGACAGACGGGAACGGCTAACCGCCCAAGTAAACTGTCGAGTGGAAAAATTGGTTTGCGACTAAAGCAGAGAGATGATTGGACAGCATATTGCAGTATGGATGTGAAACGGTCCCGAGCTGTAATTTTCCACTAACAATGATAATGCAGTCTGGATGTGAGGTGTCCAGCAATGTCAAGGACTATGCGGCAAAAATGACCGATATAAAGAGGGTCAATTCTTTGTGTAAGTTTAGTGTGTGTTCCAAACTGACCTGAAGGAGATATGTTCTTGAGTGGGAATAGAAATACACGTCCCTAATGATGGAAAGAGGGGATAGTAGTGTGTTATTCACTAAGTGTTTTTTCGATTCCAGGAACGTAGATGCCTAAATAAGGTATATTATAGTATAGTTTAGCATAGGAATATAGATGTAAGTAAATAGCATTTACCATGGCTTTCTATTAGTAGATAGTTTAGACTTTGGTGAATTCATATGTCTTATGCGGGTGTTCACTTCGGAAGCCTTGTCATTATGGCTGGAGAAGGACACTTGCATAAGTAGTAGTAAGGGACAGACCCTTATCACTGGATTTGTTATACTTCTCCAGGTTCCACTCTCCTAGTGAAAGCAGAGAAGAGATGAAGAGGAATACCCTTGAGTAAATAACATCCTTACATGGGACCAAACAGAATATGAGCAGGTTTTAAGATGAAGAAATAATCAATTCAAATACAGAACACTGTATGCTCAAACGAACATACCACTAAAACCCTTAAAAAGGAAAAGAGGTTAACCTGTGGCAAGCAGGGATACTTAAAACTACATACATCTTATATGTATAATGAAGAAAGAATAGACAAGTAAGAACAGTGCTATTACTAAAAGACTATAAGAAGAACTGTGACGATGTGGTGGTTTTCCGATGTTGGATACTTACCATCATGAAACAGATTCAGGAACATTCATAAACTTACGGGACTTTTATTACGGTACCTTGACTCAGTGGTGAACAGTTTTTGTTTCATTCAATAACGGATTTACCATCAGATTCAAGCATACGGATCATCCCGGGTGAGCTCTGTCCTGTTTGGTGTGTTGTCCTGTGATCTTGAAGAATGAAAGGATGAGAAGCAACACCGCTGATAGACATACAGAGTTCATATCTGGCATCCACACTAGAAGAACATACCAACTACATAGACAATATCCATACATACACCAGACATAGTTTTTATTAATAAATCTTTTATCTTATCGTTGAAAGGAACTGTTGTCGGAGTATGTGTTGAGGGAATAATAGAGAGAGAGAAAGAAATAGATATATGGAATGGAAGACAGAAGAGAGGAGTGTAGACAAAAGTCAGTCAATAATCCCAACAGATACTAAGTTTAAAGATGTGCTTGTTGAGTCCAATCTCCTCTCGGGATTAACAGGACATAATTGGTGGAGCAGCGGGGTAGGAAAAATACCCATATGACCTGGAGGCATAACAGGGCATATACATAGAGGGGTACCTGCATATTGGCACAGACATAGCGGAGTACCTGCATGTTGGGACATACTGATTGGAATAAATATAAGTATACATTGATGACTTTTAATGGAAGGACGTCCATTGGATATATGGTGCCATTACATTTATGGTAGAAACAGTTCATTAATGCTGGTGACTTTACAGTGAGAAAGTTCCAGACAGAGTGAATGTGGATAGGTGGTAAGACACATTACATACCTAGTCACACGGTCACACATCTACATAAGTCTTTATCCTATATCTCCTCTTGTGGATGAGAGAGTGGTTGTGATGTACTGTGTGGTGTTGTAGATTTATAATATTAGATAGACATAGATTAATGATATAGGGTCTAACTGGAATATAATTGTATAGTGAGTACTTCTTTACTGCCTTGAGGTGTCTTTACTCAACGTGCTGACTTACCTGCTTTAACTATGGCCAATCCCAAACTAACTACAGCAGAACTTAGGGCCAACGGAGAAGAAATTGGGTTGGCTGGTTCAGACTTAACTGATTACATCCAGGAAAGAGAGCGAGAGATTCGTCAAGTGGAACGAGAAGATCGCAAGACCGAGTGGGAAGTGAGAAGAATAGAGGTGGAGACCAAGCGACTAGAAATGGACCAGGAGACCAAGCGACTGGAAATGGAACAAGAGGCCAAGAAAATGGACCAGGAGACCAAGCGACTGGAAATGGAACAAGAGGCCAAGAAAATGGACCAGGAGACCAAGAAACTGGAAATTGAACAAGAGGCCAAGAAAATGGACCAGGAGACCAAGAAACTGGAAATGGAACAGAATGCCAGGAGACAAGAAATGGAACATGAATACCGCTTGAAAGAGTTAGAACTCAAGACACAAACTAAGGGTGAAGTAGATGCAGCCGAAGGAAGTTCATCTTCACCTGGGGCAACCCACATGAGTGGACAGGGTTACCATGCCATGAAGTTTCCCTTGGCGGTCTTTGATGAAAGTAAAGAGAAGATATACCAGTTTTTGGATCGGTTCGAGGCTATGGCAGTCGCTATGGGACTGGATAGAACCAGATGGGCTCTTAAATTATCCCAGTCTTTACGTGGTTCGGGGTACGAGGTCTACACACGCCTACCACCAGGACAGGAAAATCAGTATGAGGAATTGAAAGCAGCTTTGATGAAACATTATGAAGTCACAGCACAAACGTATAGGAAGAAGTTTAGATCGTCTAGACGAGAGCCGGGAGAACTATTCGCCGCCTACAGTCTAAGGCTGAAATCCTATCTCCAGAAATGGATGGACTTGGCAGAATTCAAGAGGGATTATGAGAGTCTCGAAGAGATGATGGTGGTCGACCAGATGCGAAAGCAAATGTCGAAACCTCTCAGAACCTTCTTGGGAGAACAAGGGGCGGAACGGATTGATGTTGTGAATAAGCTGGCGGAACGGTTTGTGGAAGTACATGGGGAAACTGAGGAACTAAGTACACAAACCAAAGGTCAGGAGAAACCAGAGAAAAAGAAACCTAAAAACTGGGAAGGAGAAAAAGGGGAACCTTATATAAAGCACACAGAGGAGAGTTCAGAGAAGGTGAAGGTAGGAAACCAGAGCACCTCGAATTCTCAAGCGAAACGGCAGTGGTCTGAGAAGTGGTGTTCATTTTGCAAGGCGGCCTCTCACAACACCAAAGACTGCAGATCGAAACCTAAAAGTTCTTACTTCGCAGCATGCAAAGTGATTCCTACATCGGTGATCACAGACAAGGCTGAGGTCGGCGAAGGAGCTAGGAACAAAAAGGACACACGGAAACCTAGGAAAGGAACAGGGTACACTCACTGCCAGTCGATAACACATAATACTGTGGACTGCAGATGCAAGGCAAAACACGCCAATTGCATAACCAACCTCGAGGAATTAACAGAGGAAGGCAAGGAAACGGTCAAGGAGATGAAAGACACTCAGGACCAAGAGAGACCACCTGTGGTTGAACTGATTGAAGTCAATGGCCAACAGGTTGCTTGTCTCTACGATACAGGTTTGGATGGGGAAGCGGTGGTGGACGCCAGCTTGGTAAGCCCAGACCAACTTACAGGGGAGACCATAGAAATACAGCCGGCAATGAGGAGTGCTGTTACTATGACGCTGCCAATCGCCAAGGTGGAGATTAAATCCAGGTACGTCACGGGCATTATTCCAGCTGCTGTATTATCTGACTCCTTATTTCCCATGATCATTGGTACGAAATATGTCTTTTTGGGGATGCCCAAACAGCCAACCCACAAGGGAACAGTAGTCAGTGGATCTCAAGGGAAGGAAAAAGAGGCAGAGACACTATGCGACAACTCAGAGATAGGAGAATTGCATACTGCCCAGAGGAAGGATACTACGTTGCATCCTTGCTACAGGAAGCTGCAAAGAAGTGCTGAGCCACCAGAACGGGGACAGTACTTTCTGAAGAATCAACTACTCTATCGGAGAGCTGGGAGGGGAGATAACCTGCATGAGCAGTGGGTGGTTCCAGAGACCCACCGTCCTCACATTCTTCAGAGTGGACACATCATAGGCGAGAATCGACATATGGGTGTCAGAGAGACCTTGCAGCAAATATCCGGCCATTATTGCTGGCCAGGAATGACCGGAGATGTACGCCGGTGGGTGAAGTCTTGTTCGGAGTGCCAGAAAGCACCACCCAACAAGCGAATTAAGAGGAAACTAGCTCTTAAAGTGGAAGACAAAGTGGAAGTGTGGAGTCCAGCAGAGACCAATATACTCCAAGTAGGATGGAAAGGACCTTATCCTGTGGAAAAGGTGGTGTCCAAGAACATCTACAAAATACGGATCGGGGAAGAGAAGAAAAATCTCCCTAGACATCTCATTAGGAAATATGAAGAGAGATCCGGGAGCAAAGCTTCGCACTTTATGGTGATGGCAGCCATTGGGACAAAGGTTACCAGTCCAGACGAAGACCAGAGATCGCCAGTACAACATAGGAGGGCCTATGGGACAGTACGTGATAGGTCAGATTTACCCAACGACAGGAGGAGGGAAATCACAAGTCAGGGAAAGGACAAGAGTGAAAGTTTCACCGGTAACCAAGTTCAGAAGGGGTGGGTAACGTCGGGAGAGGCGAGAATTACCCAGGACTCTAACCGAAGAGGGGCTGACCAGATACAATATCGCCCAAGATGGTCCTGGAAGCAAAAGTCCAGGAGGTTTGGGAAAGACGACTCGGTCCAACGAGGACGAGGCGAAACATCCCCAGAGGCAAAGCCGGGGGAAACCAAGAGGACATGGAAGCAGTGTTACAATCAGGATGGGACAATCCGTCTGTATTGTGAGCCGTCGCTGACGCAAGTCGAAAGTAGGTCGACCGGACGTACAGGAGCGAGGAGCCAACACTAGTTTCAGTCGTGAGTAGTATAGTAGGGTGTCAATTAGAGCGCCTACTGGATAATGAGGGGAGCCATGTGAGGATCCAATCATATCATCAACATGTGATGTTAATAGCTACTTCGCAGAAGCTCAACGCACGGTGGATGTGATGGACGTTGTTGCTGCAACTGGACTTCACAATGGAATACATCCTTGGTAAGGAGAAGGTATGAGCAGATTTCTTATCCAGACATCCAGCTCCGGAGGAAGAAGACTAGGGTTGTGGATCATGGGAATCAAACCTACAGTGAGAAAGATTCGACGCGGTCTAATCTCTTAAGAGGGGGCCTATGTCGTGAAATACTGAGAGTTAATGATTCCCAGATAGACGACTGTATACACCGACTGACCCAGGTAGAAGAAGGGTTAACAAACGAAGCAGTAAGGGTAACAAACAACGGGTTGACCAGGCCCAGGTGTTTATAGGTCAAGACAGACGGGAACGGCTAACCGCCCAAGTAAACTGTCGAGTGGAAAAATTGGTTTGCGACTAAAGCAGAGAGATGATTGGACAGCATATTGCAGTATGGATGTGAAACGGTCCCGAGCTGTAATTTTCCACTAACAATGATAATGCAGTCTGGATGTGAGGTGTCCAGCAATGTCAAGGACTATGCGGCAAAAATGACCGATATAAAGAGGGTCAATTCTTTGTGTAAGTTTAGTGTGTGTTCCAAACTGACCTGAAGGAGATATGTTCTTGAGTGGGAATAGAAATACACGTCCCTAATGATGGAAAGAGGGGATAGTAGTGTGTTATTCGCTAAGTGTTTTTTCGATTCCAGGAACGTAGATGCCTAAATAAGGTATATTATAGTATAGTTTAGCATAGGAATATAGATGTAAGTAAATAGCATTTACCATGGCTTTCTATTAGTAGATAGTTTAGACTTTGGTGAATTCATATGTCTTATGCGGGTGTTCACTTCGGAAGCCTTGTCATTATGGCTGGAGAAGGACACTTGCATAAGTAGTAGTAAGGGACAGACCCTTATCACTGGATTTGTTATACTTCTCCAGGTTCCACTCTCCTAGTGAAAGCAGAGAAGAGATGAAGAGGAATACCCTTGAGTAAATAACATCCTTACATGGGACCAAACAGAATATGAGCAGGTTTTAAGATGAAGAAATAATCAATTCAAATACAGAACACTGTATGCTCAAACGAACATACCACTAAAACCCTTAAAAAGGAAAAGAGGTTAACCTGTGGCAAGCAGGGATACTTAAAACTACATACATCTTATATGTATAATGAAGAAAGAATAGACAAGTAAGAACAGTGCTATTACTAAAAGACTATAAGAAGAACTGTGACGATGTGGTGGTTTTCCGATGTTGGATACTTACCATCATGAAACAGATTCAGGAACATTCATAAACTTACGGGACTTTTATTACGGTACCTTGACTCAGTGGTGAACAGTTTTTGTTTCATTCAATAACGGATTTACCATCAGATTCAAGCATACGGATCATCCCGGG
Source organism: Cepaea hortensis (assembly GCA_963921405.1). Taxonomy (NCBI): domain Eukaryota; kingdom Metazoa; phylum Mollusca; class Gastropoda; order Stylommatophora; family Helicidae; genus Cepaea; species Cepaea hortensis. Next base: position 107,723,651 of record OY992878.1, read on the forward strand.
TGAGCTCTGTCCTGTTTGGTGTGTTGTCCTGTGATCTTGAAGAATGAAAGGATGAGAAGCAACACCGCTGATAGACATACAGAGTTCATATCTGGCATCCACACTAGAAGAACATACCAACTACATAGACAATATCCATACATACACCAGACATAGTTTTTATTAATAAATCTTTTATCTTATCGTTGAAAGGAACTGTTGTCGGAGTATGTGTTGAGGGAATAATAGAGAGAGAGAAAGAAATAGATATATGGAATGGAAGACAGAAGAGAGGAGTGTAGACAAAAGTCAGTCAATAATCCCAACAGATACTAAGTTTAAAGATGTGCTTGTTGAGTCCAATCTCCTCTCGGGATTAACAGGTTTTATATATTTATATTTTTTTATACATTGTTTTATATAATGTTCTAGTTTCATTAGCCTGTTTCAGGCAGTCGTCGTTAGTTACTCTGGCAGTCCAAGGAATTCGCAACATTTGTCTCAGGAACCACATCTGTTGCTTCTAATTTCTTCTTAATTTTTTCATTTACATTCCAAGATTCACTGCCATACAGCAAAACTGGTTCTACATAGCATTTCAGCACTCTCTTTCTTACATTCAGTGATAGTGACTTATTGCATAAGATACTCTTCATTTTCTTAAATGCGGCTTTTGCCTGCCCTATTCTGCTCCTAATCTCTGTTGTACATCTTCCATCTGATATTATAAATGCCCCTAGGTATCTAAAATTATCCACTTGGTTAAGGATTTTCCCTTCTATTTCTATGTCACATTTTGGTGTCACCATTTTCTTTGATATTACCATTGTTACTGTTTTCTTGATATTCAAGGAGAGTCCTTTCCTTGCACTCTCTGTTACTACAACGTCTAATAATTGTTGTAGGTCTGTTGAATTATCCGCCACCAATACTGTGACATCTGCATAGTGTATATTATTTATATTATAACCTCCAACTAGTATTCCTGGCATCTCTTTGATCTCTCTCATTATTACTTCGCTATACAGGGAGAAAAGATCTGGTGACAAGACACACCCTTGTCGTACTCCTAGCTTTATCTGTTCGTAACTACCCTCTTTATTTCTCATTTTAATTGCTGCTACTTGGTTCCAGTAAACATTCTTTATTATTCTTAAATCTTTTCCATCAATGTTGATATCTTCCAACATTTTAATCAGTTCATCATGCTTTACTTTATCAAATGCCTTAGTATAATCTATGAAGCACAAATATATGTCTCTCTGTTTCTCTATTGACCTTTCTATTAGTCTCCGTAATGTATAAATTGCATTGTTTGTGCCCTTTCCTTCCACAAATCCATACTGTTCTTCATTAATTTCCATTTTTATTTTATTTTTGATTCTTCTCATTATGATTCTGAGTAGAAGCTTAGTGATATGGTTTATAAGGTTAATTGTCCACTTCGCGAGCCGTTTGACTCGTGCTCCGAAGGTTGTGGGTTCGATTCCGGGCCGCGCCCTTCGGTTTACGAGTTAAATGTTTCGGAGACTCCTATGGGTCGTCGTTAAAAGCTACGGAGTTCGTGCTTTGTGCGACGCTTTCCGCGCTGCGGAAAGAGACCGAGCCATATGGGATAAAACCCGGTGCGATGAAGTCGACCCTGTCGACTTTTAAGCGACTTTTTTAAGGTTAATTGTACGAAAATCTTCACAATCAATTGCTCCTGGTCTTTTTGGTATAGCTATAAATACAGATTTCAGCATATCACTGGGTAAATATCCACTGCTGTAAATATCATTCAACATTTTGGTTAATATATCTACTCCAAATTCTCCCAATACTTCTAATTCTTCTATTGTGATTTCATCTGGCCCAGCTGATTTTCCTTTCTTCATACGTTTCATAGCGTCAGCGACTTCTTCTTTCAGAATAGGTGGACCTTCTAAGTTACTATCTTCTGTTAATTCTTCCCTTTCTCCATCATATAATTCTCTTATATACTCATTCCACCTCTTCATTATAGCACCTTCCTCTAATAATATCTTTCCTGTCTTTGATTTCAAACACCCTGTATTTATTCTTATTTTTCTTCCTGTAAGCTCACTGATTTGTCTGTGCATATTTTTTGTATCTTTAATGGAATTTAATTCAATTTTTTTGCATTGCTCGTTTAATCAACTTTCTTTAGCCTTCCCACGTTTATCTTTTATTTCTTTATTTATCTTAGCGTATTCTTGTTTGTCATTTTTACTCTGTTTTCTTTTGTCCATCACTTTTAAGATTTCTTCATTCATCCATTTTTTCTTAGCTATTTTGCCTCTCTACGGTAATACTCCTTTGCTAATTTGATGAAAGGAGTCCCTTAACATTTCCCATTGTTCATTTATACTCTGTATTTTAGCTATTGCATTGTACCTATTTTTCACAGTCACTCTGTATTGTTCTTGCATTTCTTTATCTATTTTCAGAACCTCTTTATTAAGTCTCATGTTCTTAATCATTTTTTCCCTCTCTTTAATCTTACTTTTATTTGTCCACATAGTGGTACATGATCACTATTACAGTCAGCACCAGGAATTGTCTGATTTAGCATTTCTAAATCTTTTATTAATTAGTATGTAGTCAATTTGGTTGCGTATTTTCTTATCAGGGCTTTTCCATGTGTACAGTCGTCTTTTATGGTGTTTAAACCATGTGTTTCCAATTATCATATCATTGATAATTGCCCATTCTATTAGCTTTTCCCCTCTTTCATTTCTTGTACCTAAACCATAATTCCCCACTACATCCTCCATTTTTCCCTCTCCTACTTTTGCATTAAAATCACCAAGTATTATTTTTATTTCTTGTGATCCAATTTGAGACATCACCATTTCTATTTCGTCGTAAAAGTGTTGTATTTCTTCATTACTACTGCTTATTGTTGGTGCATATACTTGTATAATATTTATATCTATTGGTTTGCCTTTGATTTTTACCATAATAACTCTATCTGAAATACACCAGTATCTATTAATTGACTTGGCTGTTTTTTCGTCTAATATTATTCCTACACCTTTTTCATGTGTATCCCCTCCAGAATAAATTATTGTGTGGTTGTAAGCTATAATTTTGCCCGATCCCTTCCATCTCATCTCACTAACACCTAGTATATTCATTTTCATGCTATCCATCTCTCTTAGAACATTGGTCAACTTTCCTAGCTCATTTAATGTCCTAACATTCCATGTTCCTACTCTAAATTTATTTATTTTAGTTATGATTTTGCCATCAGTAGCTGGATGACGGTCTGGTGTCACCTGTGGCTCATGACTGTCCCTCCCTGCTATTAACGTCGTTCACTAACTCTGATATATGTTTTGCCATGAAGTCTTGGGAAGATAATGTGGTGGTTTCCCCTTGCCTTCCACATCCACATGGTGGTCTTTTTACCTCTGCCTTTGACAGCCATTTCCGACTGTAAGGACAAGTGAGTGCCCTGTTCTGCTCAGCTGCAGAGTTGTCCACTTCATTCACTTGCTTAAAATATTACTAGTGTGCCTCTTTATATTGTGATTATGTATGCTGTATTACCAATGCTTACTCGCCTTTGGAATGTTTGGTAAAGGTCCCCTGGTACCCCAAGGAGTCAGTGGGACACACTTTAATAAACGCCGTTCTTGTTTAACTCATGCAATATCAATGCATAATCCCATGCTATTTTCCCTATTTATTCATTCAGCATGTGCCATGCCGATAATCGTGGACGGTCATGATTCGCCATCTCAATCAATCACCAGAGTCGTGAATCAGCTCAGTGTTCTTGTCTAGACCATACCACGCGGCCAAGCCAACCAGGTATATACTACTCTGCCTTCCCCTTGTTGTCTTCCCTTCGATTTTGCCTGTTTTCATCAAGTCCTCCAATTTATTTATTCTCATGTCACCAACAAAATTGTGACTGTCTACGTATAATTTCTTTAATCAGTGTACGATTTTCATTTGTTTCTTGTAGGACTTGGTCATTTTCCTATACTATATTATTAAATATAATTGAATTAGCTAGTTTCCGTAGCAACTGTCCTCAGTAGTCAAAGTAACACGTTTAAGTGGCAGGTTGGACGCATAGTCTTATCTGCAGGGGTTACATGTCATGCTTAATAAGACCTCTCTTCAATTTCCGGTAGCAGACACTAGTCTGGGTAAACAAGCCATCTCTACAATTCCCGGCAGCAGACACAAGTCAGGGTAAACAAGCCATCTCTACAATTCCCGGCAATAGACTAAAGTCAGGGTAAACAAGCCATCTCTACAATTCCCGGCAATAGACACAAGTCAGGGTAACCAAGCCATCTCTACAATTCCCGGCAGCAGACACAGCTCAGGGTAAACAAGTCATCTCTACAATTCCCGGCAATAGATACAAGTCAGGGTAAACAAGCCATCTCTACAATTCCCGGCAGCAGACACAGGTCAGGGTAAACAAGCCATCTCTACAATTCCCGGCAATAGACACAAGTCAGGGTAAACAAGCCATCTCTACAATTCCCGGCAATAGACACAAGTCAGGGTAAACAAGCCATCTCTACAATTCCGGGCAATAGACACAAGTCAGGGTAAACAAGCCATCTCTACAATTCCCGGCAATAGACACAAGTCAGGGTAAACAAGCCATCTCTACAATTCCCGGCAATAGACACAAGTCAGGGTAAACAAGCCATCTCTACAATTCCCGGCAATAGACACAAGTCAGGGTAAACAAGCCATCTCTACAATTCCCGGCAGTAGACACAAGTCAGGGTAATCAAGCCATCTCTACAATTCCTGGCAATAGACACAAGTCAGGGTAAACAAGCCATCTCTACAATTCACGGCAATAGACACAAGTCAGGGTAAACAAGCCATCTCTACAATTCCCGGCAATAGACACAAGTCAGGGTAAACAAGCCATCTCTACAATTCCTGGCAATAGATACAAGTCAGGGTAAACAAGCCATCTCTACAATTCCCGGCAATAGACACAAGTCAGGGTAACCAAGCCATCTCTACAATTCCCGGCAATAGACACAAGTCAGTGTAAACAAGCCATCTCTACAATTCCCGGCAATAGACACAAGTCAGGGTAAACAAGCCATCTCTACAATTCCCGGCAGCAGACACAAGTCAGGGTAAACAAGCCATCTCTACAATTCCCGGCAATAGACACGAGTCAGGGTAAACAAGCCATCTCTACAATTCCCGGCAATAGACACAAGTCAGGGTAACCAAGCCATCTCTACAATTCACGGCAATAGACACAAGTCAGGGTAAACAAGCCATCTCTACAATTCCCGGCAATAGACACAAGTCAGGGTAAACAAGCCATCTCTACAATTCCCGGCAATAGACACAAGTCAGGGTAAACAAGCCATCTCTACAATTCCCGGCAGCAGACACAGGTCAGGGTTAACAAGCCATCTCTATAATTCCCGGCAATAGACACAAGTCAGGGTAAACAAGCCATCTCTACAATTCCCGGCAGCGGACACAAGTCAGGGTAACCAAGCCATCTCTACAATTCCCGGCAATAGACACAAGTCAGGGTAAACAAGCCATCTCTACAATTCACGGCAATAGACACAAGTCAGGGTAAACAAGCCATCTCTACAATTCCCGGCAATAGACACAAGTCAGGGTAAACAAGCCATCTCTACAATTCCCGGCAATAGACACGAGTCAGGGTAAACAAGCCATCTCTACAATTCCCGGCAATAGACACAAGTCAGGGTAAACAAGCCATCTCTACAATTCCCGGCAATAGACACAAGTCAGGGTAACCAAGCCATCTCTACAATTCCCGGCAGCAGACACAAGTCAGGGTAAACAAGCCATCTCTACAATTCCCGGCAGCAGACACAGGTCAGGGTAACCAAGCCACCTCTACAATTCCCGGCTGCAGACACTAGTCTGGGTAAAGAGGACATCTCTACAATTCTCGGCAGCAGACACAGGTCAGGGTTAACAAGCCATCTCTACAATTCCCGGCAATAGACACAAGTCAGGGTAAACAAGCCATCTCTACAATTCCCGGCAATAGACACAAGTCAGGGTAAACAAGCCATCTCTACAATTCCCGGCAATAGACACAAGTCAGGGTAAACAAGCCATCTCTACAATTCCCGGCAGCAGACACAAGTCAGGGTAAACAAGCCATCTCTATAATTCCCGGCAGCAGACACAAGTCAGGGTAACCAAGCCATCTCTACAATTCACGGCAATAGACACAAGTCAGGGTAACCAAGCCATCTCTATAATTCCCGGCAGCGGACACAAGTCAGGGTAAACAAGCCATCTCTATAATTCCCGGCAGCAGACACAAGTCAGGGTAACCAAGCCATCTCTACAATTCACGGCAATAGACACAAGTCAGGGTAACCAAGCCATCTCTATAATTCCCGGCAGCAGACACAAGTCAGGGTAACCAAGCCATCTCTATAATTCCCGGCAGCGGACACAAGTCAGGGTAAACAAGCCATCTCTACAATTCCCGGCAGCAGACACAGGTCAGGGTAACCAAGCCACCTCTACAATTCCCGGCTGCAGACACTAGTCTGGGTAAAGAGGACATCTCTACAATTCTCGGCAGCAGACACTAGTCTGTGTAACCAAGTCATATTATCAAAAATAATTCTTGCTTGTTACATAGAACCAGTTCTAACATATAGCTGCGAATCTTCGTTAATGTGTACACAAGTAAATTTTAAAAAAGAAAAAAGAAAAAAGAAAAGAAAGAAACTGTAGATATAGGTTTTTATAGAAGAATACTGAACATTCCTTTGTAACAGCCACAAATTTTAATCTTAACGTTTTGAGTTGGCTAAGACAACAAAAACAGCTGATCACGAGCATCAGAATTAGAAAGTATCAGTCATCATTTTGGCCACATGATGAGAAGACCAAAAAAAAAAAACATGTTGTGACAAATGGCCAGATTTGTGGAAAAAGAGATGGAAGAAGAGAGCGAGAGAACATTACTGATAGTCTTGCATCTTGGTATGAAAGGGTGTTACCACAAGAAATTATACGTACCATGGAGATAACATGATCGTGCACGCCAGTCGGCAAGGAACGTTGTTTATATATATATATATATATATATATATATATATATATATATATATATAACTGGAACGGAGCAATATGGGGACGACCCGTTGCCGTGAAGTTGGAACCGCGACTAACTAACTAACTAATATATAACGCGACATCTAACTATCAGTCATGGCAGTGTTTAAACTATACTGTAAATAACCCATCTCTGAAGAGACGTTTATGATATGTTGTAAAAAGACGGTACTTAATGTAAGACCTGCATTCAAATTAACGTGAAGCACAGCGACCTGCTGCAAGTGTCATTGAAAGCAAAGTTTATTTTCTGATCTGTCATCTTTGCCCACATTTCTATTGGGAGATACAGACCAGCATTGCAGATCAATAATATACGTTCCTTCGAGAGAGATGGAAGGGAAGAGATGGATTGGAATAATCCCCACCCTCAACCCCGACACAAAAATATCTAACACGGACTCTACGCCCATTTCTTTCCCCCCACACAACTTCTTGAACATAAACTGCTCACGCTTTCAAGACAAACAGAACCACTTCACTTACATTTCTGCTCTTCCATCCGCCAATTTGGTGTCTAATTTCCTCCCAACTAATGTCCTTATACCTCCCTCCTCCCCCTGAACTCCCAGTCTCCCCCCTCCCCCTGAGCTCCCAGCGTAGGCCCAAGTATACTTTCTTTAACTGCGCCAGTCGTTTCTGATCTGGCTGCGCGGTCTCCAAAAGCATCATACGGCTGTATTGCCTCCGGATTGTCGATAAAAACAAGAATAATAAATGGGATTCTGAAGGTCTCTGGGGAAAAGCAGGGTTAAACGTATTCATCCAATGGTGATCAATTACAGCCGACACACGGGGTAAGATAGACGCGTGTTTATGGAGTTCACGGGAAATTACAAACTGACAAGCAAGAAACCAAACAAGTACGGATAACAGCATTAACTAGTGATCAACTTCATACTTGGTGCCTCCAGAAAACAGCACATATATGCCGCTGACTTGTGTATTTATATGCAGTACTGGTGATGTTCGTTGACTGTTGATAGCCATAGAGTGTAGCAACCCTTACCATGTCATGAGACGTATTGGGTAAATGAAGCTAGCCCCATTCTGTAAGACCTGCCGGCACTTGACTGGTGCTGTGGTCCATACCACGCCGGCCTCCTTTACTTGCCTCAACATTTCTTGGTACCCACTCAAGGCTGGCTAGACCGGCAGCATTGGCTCACTTGTCAAAAGAATGCACTTCCTCGGCGGCGATGGGAACACATGACTGTCAGGGCGGTAGGCAGGCGTGCCTCTGGTGCCGCGACTCCCCAACATGTGTGTAGTCAGACCTGAATATGTAAACACGAGTACCGTTGTTTCCCCGCCCCTCTATTATGATGTTTGTTTTTTTTTGCATATCCTATTTACAGGACATCGCTGTCAACACCACCACTGCTGTTGCTGTCTTGGCAAGTTAACGTTCAGTAGTTTGAAATTACTTTCTGAACGACCGGCTCCCATACCATCACATTAAAACTCAGCGCGACACGGTCTGCTGCCAAACTGGTCGCAGCTGTGTTTTGAACGCAGATAAGCGGAATCACGAACCGCGTCCGTAACGCCTTTGCCACGAAGACCAGCTCTATTATGATTAGTATTATTATTATTAGTGGTAGTATAGTGGTGGTAGTAATGCATTAGTAGTAGTAGTAGTAGTAGTAGTAGTAGTAGTAGTAGTAGTAGTAGTAGTAGTAGTAGTAGTAGTAGTAGTAGTAGTAGTAGTAGTAGTAGTAGTAGTAGTGTAATATTTGTAGCATTAGTAATAGTAGCAGCAGTAGTAGTAGTAATATGGTTAGTTAATAAGTAAGTCATACATGGCTGTAGAAAAACAACTAAATATGATAACAACTTGAAACCAGTTTATGTTTATACATACATTGTCCCTTTATTTCTCAACATAATTTCCACCAACATTGATGCACTTATCCCATCGTTTTATCCGTCCTCCCAAACCGGCTTCATAGAAACAGTAGCAGTAGCAGTAGTAGTGTTAGTAGTCATCGAAGTAGTAGCAGCAGCATCAATGTAGCAGTACTGTAGTAGTAGCAACCGTAGCAGTAGTAGTGTTAGTAGTCACCGAAGTAATAGCAGCAGCATCAATGTAGCAGTACTGTAGCAGTACTGTTGTAGTAGCAACCGTAGCAGTAGAAGTATTAGTGTTAGTAGTCGAAGTAGTAGCAGCAGCATCAATGTAGCAGTACTGTAGTAGTAGCAACCGTAGCAGAAGCAGTAGTAGTGTTAGTAGTCATCGAAGTAGTAGCAGCAGCATCAATGTAGCAGTACTGTAGTAGTAGCAACCGTAGCAGTAGCAGTAGTAGTGTTAGTAGTCATCGAAGTAGTAGCAGCAGCATCAATGTAGCAGTACTGTAGCAGTACTGTTGTAGTAGCAACCGTAGCAGTAGAAGTAGTAATGTTTGTAGTCGAAGTAGTAGCAGCAGCATCAATGTAGCAGTACTGTAGTAGTAGCAACCGTAGCAGTAGCAGTAGTAGTGTTAGTAGTCATCGAAGTAGTAGCAGCAGCATCAATGTAGCAGTACTGTAGTAGTAGCAACCGTAGCAGTAGTAGTGTTAGTAGTCATCGAAGTAGTAGCAGCAGCATCAATGTAGCAGTACTGTAGCAGTACTGTTGTAGTAGCAACCGTAGCAGTAGAAGTAGTAGTGTTAGTAGTCATCGAAGTAGTAGCAGCAGCATCAATGTAGCAATACTGTAGCAGTACTGTTGTAGTAGCAACCGTAGCAGTAGAAGTAGTAGTGTTAGTAGTCATCGAAGTAGTAGCAGCAGCATCAATGTAGCAATACTGTAGCAGTACTGTTGTATTAGCAACCGTAGCAGTAGAAGTCAGTGTTATATTTTTTTATTTGTTCGCGCGTTTTGAAATCAAGCGTAATCCATTCACGTTCTACTACTTCCAGTGCACTGGATTGATTTTTTTGCTTTCCCTAGTATTACCAGTGTCACTCACCATCAGGCGAATCCACTCCAACTTCTGAGGTACTTATACTTTTAGTCTAACTGAGCGGAATAGGGGTTGAACCCGCTACCTCGGCATCAGCACACCGGGTGTTAATGAACAAGCGCGCTTATCCATTGGGTCATGCTGACCTCCAAACTCTGTTATTTTATAGTAAACAATAGATGAATATCATCCTATCTTTCGCACTTATATCACAGTAGTGATGAGCCTAGCAATGGAAGAAATACATTCTCCAATAATATATAACGGGTGCGATTGTGACAGCGGTTACGGTATTCGTCTGTGGCTTAAGACAGTGGTTCTCAACCTTTTTTGGCCCGTGCCCCCCCCCCCCCCCTTCACCATATTTTCAGAACGTCATCCCCCCCCCCTTCCTATCAAAAATTTGGCCCGTGCCCCCCCCCCCTTTCACCGTATTTTCAGAACGTCATTCCCCACCCCGCCCCCCCCCCCTTTCATATTTCCTATCTAAAAAACCCCACCCCTATACGTAAAAATGTAAGGTAAATTTAATAGCACATACTAAAACAAGTCTAGACATCCACATAAACATGATTTGTGGGTCTACTGACTTTATCAAATGAATTTTAGAAGGATGAGATGTACTTAACTGTAAAGTATGAAGGGAAAAACAATATCAAGTAATCGGTTCTTGTATTAACGCGATCTTGAAATGGTCTTCATTCCCCCCTAGAAACCCTAAAATTTCCCCGGGGGAAGGGGGGGGGGGAAATTCCCCACCGGTTGAGAACCAGTGGCTTAAGAGATCGCTGCATCGTTTCCAACGTAACCATATCATGTTACCTTTTAATCGCTTGGCACCAACACCTCCTTAATAAGCAGGAGAAGACAATCACAGAGAAAACGCAGCGATTGGTGTGAAGTACTTATCCGGCTCTAATGTTCAGGGAAAACCTACTCGCGGGTAGATAGAGCCTATTACCTTGATTAAATCAATCTAGAGAAAGACAACCTAGCACAAATACTGACAAAATACATGATACTGACCCCTGAGTTGTAAATATTCATGACTAAGAAAGAGTGAAGCACAATAAAGCATGGGTAATGTAGGTTAGTGTCCTGAAACTGACCCTGGTCAGAGTAAAATTTCCGTCCTTGTCAGAATTGTGTTTTCTTTTTGTTTTTAACCATACAGATAAGGGCGGATAAAAGACAATATTTTGATTGCCCAGCGCGAGAGACGTTTGTAGCAGCGAAAGGAAATCTCAGAATCCTATACAGCACCACAAGTAAAATAGTAGGGAGATGTAATCAACAAAACGGTACTAGGAAACCAATACTAATGATCAAATTAGCAGATGGGAATGAATACTTTGAGGAACTTCTAAATACGCCAGTCTCAAAGGATACCCCCCCCCCCCAACTCCCGGATGTCCAGCCTGCAGATGTGCAGCTGGATATCTGGATATCAACTGTGAGAAACCATCTAAAGAAGAAATTAGAAAAGCTATCAAATTTCTGACAGATGGGAAAGCTACTGGTCCAGATGGTATTCTGGAGAGATTAAGAGATGCCACTGACAAACAACTAAAGGATGATCAGGCAGACTTCCGATCAAACAGATCAAGCGATGACCAGATAGCCAAAGAAGGCATAATAATAGCGACGAGCACTGAACTTACATTTGTTTACTATGTCAAAGCCGTTGACAGTATTAATAGGAATCTGTTTGCAAAATTGACAATACACTGTTGGGCCAACAAAAAATCCTGAAATAACAGAGGGCAACATATTAAGGCATGAAATTCTTCATGAGGGAAAACTAGCAGGTTAGTTCAAATAAGAAATGGAGGACGACAGAGACTGCCTCCCTGTTGCACACAGGAAATCGGATGAAGGTAAATTAAACAGGCTCGGAAAGAGCCTGAATCTAAAAATCCTTATTGGAAAAACAAAGATAATGAAACTAAATCAAGCAATTTCTAATCTGATTTCCCTTGGTGAAACCGACTTCCAAGAGGTAGAATCACACAGGTCGCAATGTAGACAAAGGCGAGAGGGACATTTATAACGCTGGGAAACTTGTGGAGGTCAGAAGTAATTGAACGTAGTGCCAAACTTCCAGTATGTAATTCTAACGTTAAGACAGTACTGCAGTATGGATCAGAAACAGGAAGAACAACTAAAACACTTGATCATAAACTACAAATATTCATTAAATGGTGTTTGTGCAAAATAAAACTGCCATATTGTGACGTAATCACTACTGCAGGGTTGAGAGAGAGAGAGAGAGAGAGAGAGAGAGAGAGAGAGAGAGAGAGAGAGAGAGAGAGAGAGAGAGAGAGAGAGATTTAGACAGGCTCCGGCGAGCCAAGGGGTGAGGAAAAGACTCTGGAACCGGATGACACATTCAGAAGACCCGATAATAGTTTAATACCAGAAAATCCTTTCTGTGGAGCCATAGGGCCTATACACAGGGGAGAGACCGACATGTTCGTATAGAAGAGAATTAGAGACATGGATAAATAATATGGGGGGAGGGGGGCAAGGAGGGAACTTCAGTAGATAGTAAAAGATAGGACTTTGCGTCTTGGAATGGGTGATAAAGGCATAAGAATAATAATAATATAGAAAGATAGACAGGTATGTTTAAAAGTTCCTCAAAGTATTATATTAGAATGTGCGTGTCTGTTTTTTTCCTTTTTTCGCGTTGCGTCGTTCTATCGTGCTTTTGCGTGGGTTCGTGTCTCGTCGCGAGCGCTATCAAGACCAAGTCATCTGAACAGTTCAAGAAGCCTGATACGGGGGAGTAAAAAGGCATGTCGCAAGTCCAATACTAAGAAACAACAGACGCACAAGATGTGCAGCGCGGGAGCCGCTAAAACCGCAAAGAAGACGACCGTGGAGAGTCTGCCTGCGAGCTGCAACAAAGAACCTGAAACTACAGTTACTACTGAACCCACTACAGACAAGAGCCAAGACAGCCGAGAAGAAGGAGGAGAAAGACACCAGAGTCGGAAACACCGACTCAAAGACAGATGGGTTGTCAAACGTATTCAAGTGGAGCTGTTAGACGAACAAATCCTAAAGCAGCTACGAGAGGAGAATCTCGACATCCGAATCTTGAAGGCGGAGCGAATCCTAACGTACTCAAAGATACCTAGAAAATCAATTTGTTGTTGTTGCTGTTTTTGTTTTTATTTTGTTTTTATTTTGAAAATTGGAATTGGAATTGGAATTATATTAGAAGGCAGCAAGCCAAATGGTTTGGCCCTGTAACTAGGTTACCGCATAACAGTATGCCACAATAAGCAATGATGTACAGACCAAATGGAAGTAGAAGAAGAGGCCGACCACGTAAACGATGGACAGGGTAATAGCAGAGTCCCTTGGAATCTCAGTTCACGAAGCCCACAAATGGGCACTCCCCCGCTGTATGTACATCACCTCGACACCGCAAGGTACAAGAGGTACAAGATGAGATAATATGAAAGAGGGGGAGACACACACATACATATATATATATATATATATATATATATATATATATATATATATATATATATATATATATATATATATATATATATAGAGAGAGAGAGAGAGAGAGGGAGATGGGGAGAGAGAGATGGTGGGTGAGGGCAGGGAGGGGTGAACGGAGTTAAGAAAACACAGCTTTCTTCCTGTGGTCCCCTATGCTGTCAAAACAGGGGCACCAGCGTATCGCAGATATCTAACATGATTCCGCCAGAAGTAACGGCGTATATAACAGGGGGGGGGGGGGACGCATATACAACAACAAATAAAGCTTGCAGGAAGCAGGCTGGGAGATCCGTGAAGTTTATCTATAATCAATATTGTCGAAGAATACCCAGCTGATTGATGGGCAGCACTGATGAGAATGCACGATCAGCAGGGAGACGGATTATGTTTTAATGTGCAGCCTAAGCAGACCTGCAGCTTGAGGGCACAGACAATGAAGACAGACGACGGCTGTAACACGCTTCAGAAGCCCTGTTTCACACGGCCAGAGAATCTTCAACACGGGATGTCCAGTCTCCCAATCTGGGTTACCAGAAAGAGCGATGAGCTCTCTCGACTGGCGTTCAGACAAAGTTTCTCTCCTGCAATATTCTACAAGAGGAGCCATTGTAGCGTGAAGACTAGTGCTCTTTTTTGCTGACTGGATGGTTATGGGTTTAAATCTTCCTCAAGATGGAGTTTTGTTAGTGGCTACATGGCTATTGGGTCTGCGCAGCCTCACAAAATGGTACCAGATATTGTCTAGCAGGTAAGGTGGGCGACGTTAGCCCTCGGGTGTCGTTTGGTCAGGAAAGTATAAATCTATCACCACAGTCCCAATAAGCGAGGGTGGCATTAGAGAATGGTGTTTATATAAAGAATTCTCTCTCTCTCTCTCTCTCTCTCTCTCTCTCTCTCTCTCTCTCTCTCTCTCTCTCTCTCTCTTGATATATGTATGGCGTGACTACTGGTGTAGGAGATTACATACGTTCACACCTACGCTCTCTTGATATATGTATGGCGTGACTACTGGTATAGGAGATTACATACGTTCACACCTACGCTCTCTTGATATATGTATGGCGTGACTACTGGTATAGGAGATTACATACGTTCACACCTACGCTCTCTTGATATATGTATGGCGTGACTACTGGTATAGGAGATTACAAACGTTCACACCTACGCTCTCTTGCGTTAAGACTTTAAGCTTTAATCAATTCTGTCTGATGCCACCTGGACCAGCAGCTTTCCCATCTGTGAGAAGTTTGGTAGCTTTTCTAATTTCTTCTTTAGATTAATTCTCACAGTTGATATCCAGCTCCACTTCTGTAGGTTGGATATCTGGAAGGTCTTTTGAGACTGGACTATTCAGAAGTTTCTCAAAGCCCACCTGTTCTGTAAATGCTTAAAGCTGGTGAAAACTGTGTCATTACTATTTCTGTTCAGTCCACATGGTTGGTTGTATGTTCCTACCATTTTACTGTTGATACTGTAAAGGTCACTAAGGTTTCCTTTCGCTGCTGCTACTTTAACCTCTCTTGCTAGGCCATCTTAGTAGTGTCTTTCATGCGCGTCCAGACTTCTTTATTAGCCTCTGTTTACTTTTCATGGGCTCTGACTTTAGTAACTCTGGTTTTGTTATTGTTTAAATGCGCTTTTTAAATGTTCTTCTATTTTATGGATTATCCATGCTTTTCGTTCCATTTTTTTGCAGTGATATATATTTATACATGATTTATTCCAAATGTTGTTAACCTGCAGCCAGCAGTCTACTGTGCTCACCTCGTCAACTAACAGTTGCAAGGCTTGGAACTTATTAGGGACTCTGAACATTACATGTTTTCTTAGTTGCATTATTTCTGAGATAGCTTGCATTGTATGCATTGTATTGATATCCATGATTATAAGATAGTATTATGAACATATACAGCTAACAGTGAGACGCTGTGTTTTGTCGCCGGTTCTCTCTCTCTCTCTCTCTCTCTCTCTCTCTCTCTCTCTCTCTCTCTCTCTCTATCTATCTATCTATCTATCTATCTATCTCTCTAGCAAAATAATGGGAGAGATTAAAAATTGAGTAGGAATGCGATTTGGTTGTTATAATGTAACAAATCTGTTTATTCAGCTGACACATTATTGAAATCTGTAAACGTAAAGGATATGCAACGATACAAACAAAATTAATGACAAAAGGACACAAACAAACGTAATGATAAAATCATACGAACGCAATGGCAAAAAGACACAAACAAACGTAATGACAAAAAGACACAAACAAACATAATGACAAAACGATACAAACTAACGTAATGACAAAATGATACAAACAAACGTAATGTCAAAACGATACAAACGTAATGACAAGTAAATACAAACAAACAAAATGAAAAAAACGATACAAACAAAAGTAATGACAAAACGATACAAGCAAACATAATGACAAAAAGATACAAACAAACGTAATGAAAAGAGAGGCACTGGAAAACATCGTAACTATTGGAAAGATCGGCGGTAGAAGACGCAGAGCAGTCTGAGCAATGACATCCACGGACATCTTCTCGAAACCCATTGTTAGGCTGGATCGAGTCTGAAGCCCTTGTCAATAAGAAAACCAAATGCCGCCTCCAGGAGAGGAAAGGTGTGTGTGTGTGTGTGTGTGTGTGTGTGTGTGTGTGTGTGTGTGTGTGTGTGTGTGTGTGTGTGTGTGTGTGTGTGTGTGTGTGTGTGTGTGTGTGTGTGTGTGTGTGTGTGTGTGTGTGTGTGTGTGTGTGTGTGTGTGTGTGTGTGTGTGTGTGTGTGTGTGTGTGTGTGTGTGTGTGTGTGTGTGTGTGTGTGAGAGAGAGAGAGAGAGAGAGAGAGAGAGAGAGAGAGAGAGAGAGAGAGAGAGAGAGATTGGAACACATGATAAACGGGTCAGCAAGCAAACTCATTAGCCGCTACGCCTTGAAATCTACTGAGTATACAATGCTATAGTCCAGTGGTTCTCAACCGGTGGGGAATTTCCCCCCCCCCCCAGGGGGGAATTTCAGGGTTTCCGGGGGGGGGGGGGGGGGAATGAAGACCATTTCAAGATCGTGTTAATACAAGAACCGATTACTTGACATAGTTTTTCCCTTCATACTTTACAGTTATGTATGTCCCATCCTTCTAAAATTCATTTTATAAAGTAAGTAGACCCACAAATCATGTTTTATGTGGATGTCTAGACTTGTTTTAGTATATGCTATTACATTTGCCTTCCACTTTTACGTATACTGTGTAGGGGTGAGGGGATTTTTAGATAGGAAATATGAAATATGACGTTCTGAAAATACGGTGAAGGGGGGAACGGGCCAAATTTTTGATAGGAAAGGGGGGAATGGCGTTCTGAAAATATGGTGAAGGGGGGAAATGGGCCAAAAAAAGGTTGAGAACCACTGCTATAGTATGTCCGGAAATTAATGCCGTCATTCACGATCAATTATTTTGAAAACTGTCTATTGCATCGTTATGAAATTTTTCCAGCCGTCTTATATTTACCCCCACCCAAGGAATATGTCTTTGAAAGGTCCAAAAACAACTTAAATCATTGAAAGCGGCGACATTCCTTTGATCTTTTACTGAACAACAAGTGATTTCTCGCTAACGAAGTTATTTTTACGGTAATGTGAGACATGTCAATTCTATTGACACACAAAGGCGTATCCGGATTCGTATGAGAGTGGGTGCAATGAAAGAATTAGCTTAAAATCGACAGGGTCGGCTGCATTGCACCGGGTGTTTATTCCATATGGCTCAGTTTCTTTACGCAGCGCGGAAAGCGTCGCACAAAGCACGAACTCCGTAGCTCCAGCGACGACCCTCGGGAGTCTCCGGAAAAAAATGCACTCGTGAAATTCAGGACGCGGCCCGGAATCGAACATACAACCTTCGGAGCCCGAGTCAGACGGCTTGACCACTTCACCACGGAGAATCCCGAGAGGGGTGCAATGTGTAATATTATTAAAGACAGAGAATTTACAGAGGCACGGGGTAAATAATTTGTAAATTAACAGGAAAGTAGAAGGAATATATTTCTTACCTTATTTTTCATTGCCTTCTTGTTTCTTCAGCTGATGCTGATGCTGTAATGTTTAGGGCCTTCAATTCGTCTGAATAGTTGGAGCAAAATATCCCAGTAAGTGTGTACGTAGATTAAGGTTTGCGATCTGCTCATACCTTAATCTGTGTCGAACGATTCCAGTAGGTTGATGATTGCTCTCGGTTGCATAAAATTCAATCCATCCTTTCTCCAATAGTCTTCCTCTTTCAACACGTGGTCCTGACGTTTTTTCCAGTAACTTTTATCAATATTTAATAGCGCGGACAGACAGACAGACAGACAGACAGACAGACAGACCGTCAGACAGACAGACAGACAGACAGACAGACAGACAGACAGACAGACAGACAGACAGGTAGGTAGGTAGGTAGGTAGGTAGGCAGAAAGGTAGGTGGGTGGGTGGGTGGGTGGATGGATGGCTGGCTGGCTGGCTGGCTGACTGGATGGGTGGGTGGGTGAGTCGGTCGGTCGGTCGGTCGATCGGTCGGTCGGTCGGTCGGCAGGCAGGCAGGTAGGTAGATTAGATAGATGGATGGATGGATGGATGGATGGATGGATGGATGGATGGATGGATGGATGGATGGATGGATGGATGGATGGATGGATGGATGGATGGATGGATGGATGGATGGATCCCCGCCAGGAGCTGGGCCGAGCCAGCTAGTTTATTTATATAATCACGTTTCATGAAAGAACCCACAGTTTGACGACACCTCTGAACCTACCCCATATAAATTCCCTCAGTCTGTCAAAAGCAAAACCGCGCAGACAAATTTCAAAAATTTAGGGGTGTGGTTTGTTGAAACGGTAATACTCTTAAAATGATGGAATGAGTGCGGGGGCAAAAAAATATATACCGCATATAACCAAACATTGAAATCTGCTGTACAATCTCCAGAACAAAAATTTTTTTGTTGGGTGGACATAATTATAAGGTTATATACTACATCTCATCATTTTCCCTCAATTGGTTACTGAGATATTGAATTTTATATTGAGGCAACAAACAAAAAACACACTATAGTCCTATGCTGGCCGCCTTGAGATCTATTGAGTATACAGCGCTAGTCCCATATTGGCCGTCTTGAGATCTATTGAGCATACATCGCTAGTCTCATATTGGCCACCTTGAGATCTATTGAGTATACAGCGCTAGTCCCATACTGGCCGTCTTGAGATCTATTGAGTATACATCGCTAGTCCCATATCGGCCGCCTTGAGATCTATTGAGTATACAGCGCTAGTCCCATATTGGCCGTCTTGAGATCTATTGAGCATACATCGCTAGTCTCATATTGGCCACCTTGAGATCTATTTAGTATACAGCGCTAGTCCCATACTGGCCACCTTGAGATCTATTGAGCATACAGTGCTAGTCCCATACTGGCCGCCTTGAGATCTATTGAGCATACATCGCTAGTCCCATACTGGCCGTCTTGAGATCTATTGAGCATACATCGCTAGTCTCATATTGGCCGCCTTGAGATCTATTTAGTATACAGCGCTAGTCCCATACTGGCCGCCTTGAGATCTATTGAGTATACAGCGCTAGTCCCATACTGGCCACCTTGAGATCTATTGAGTATACAGCGCTAGTCCCATACTGGCCACCTTGAGATCTATTGAGTATACAGCGCTAGTCCCATACTGGCCACCTTGAGATCTATTGAGCATACATCGCTAGTCTCATATTGGCCGCCTTGAGATCTATTGAGTATACAGTGCTAGTCCCATACTGGCCACCTTGAGATCTATTGAGCATACAGCGCTAGTCCCATACTGGCCACCTTGAGATCTATTGAGCATACAGTGCTAGTCCCATACTGGCCACCTTGAGATCTATTGAGCATACAGCGCTAGTCCCATATTGGCCACCTTGAGATCTATTGAGTATACATCGCTAGTCCCATATTGGCCGTCTTGAGATCTATTGAGTATACATCGCTAGTCCCATATTGGCCACCTTGAGATCTATTGAGTATACATCGCTAGTCCCATATTGGCCGCCTTGAGATCTATTGAGCATACATCGCTAGTCCCATATTGGCCACCTTGAGATCTATTGAGCATACAGCGCTAGTCCCATACTGGCCGCCTTGAGATCTATTGAGTATACAGCGCTAGTCCCATACTGGCCGCCTTGAGATCTATTGAGTATACAGCGCTAGTCCCATACTGGCCGCCTTGAGATCTATTGAGTATACAGCGCTAGTCCCATACTGGCCGCCTTGAGATCTATTGAGTATACAGCGCTAGTCCCATATCGGCCGCCTTGAGATCTATTGAGTATACAGCGCTAGTCCCATACTGGCCGCCTTGAGATCTATTGAGTATACAGCGCTAGTCCCATACTGGCCGCCTTGAGATCTATTGAGTATACAGCGCTAGTCCCATATCGGCCGCCTTGAGATCTATTGAGTATACAGCGCTAGTCCCATACTGGCCACCTTGAGATCTATTGAGTATACAGCGCTAGTCCCATACTGGCCACCTTGAGATCTATTGAGTATACAGCGCTAGTCCCATATTGGCCGCCTTGAGATCTATTGAGTATACATCGCTAGTCCCATACTGGCCACCTTGAGATCTATTGAGTATACAGCGCTAGTCCCATACTGGCCGCCTTGAGATCTATTGAGTATACATCGCTAGTCCCATATTGGCCTTTACTTCCTGGGACATTTCCTGGTACTCATTTTAGGTCTGGAACAAAGAACAATGTAAAGAAATCCGCCTTGTTGGGGATTCGAATACATGGTCGCCGGACATGCAGGCAAGCGTGCTATCCACTGAGCCAGCGCGACTCCCTTGTCACCAGTTTAACAGCGACCAATTCCTGACTGAGTGCTGAGGGGTGTGACAACAGACAGGGGAGGATTACATGGGCGTCAGCTGATGTCAACTGGTGATGAGTGTGTGTGTGTGTGAGAGAGAGAGAGAGAGAGAGAGAGAGAGAGAGAGAGAGAGAGAGAGAGAGAGAGAGAGAGAGAGAGAGAGAGAGAGAGAGAGAATGAGCGTGTATGAGTTTTGACCATCTGACAAGAACTGTGAGAGCTCCCGTGTCACCAGCTGTATGTTAGCATCACGCAAACTATGAATCAGTTCCACTGACATAAATGCTGTGTAGCTGTTCTTAGCTAACATAACATCATATCTTCATGGCCTAGGATGATGCGTTCCATTTCTCGCTGCATTGTTCCTCCCAAACGCCGTGCTAAAGTACGTACTTATTTTCATCACTCGCTCAATCACAATGTTCAAAGCACTCTCACCAGGCCGCAAAACCACGAGACTGCAGCGCATCTAGGTACAGTAATTAATATATATATATATATATATATATATATATATATATATATATATATATATATATATATATATATATATATATATATATAACCATCGTGAGAGTGCCCGATTATATTATGGGTTTCATATATCGATATTCCCATGGACTCTGCTATTCCCTCCGTCCAACGTTCACGTGATCGGCCTCTCTCCTCTGTTTCCATCTGGTCTTTACATCATTGCTTGTTGTGGTATGCTGTTGACTGGTAACCTACTTGCATGGCCAAACCATTTGACTTGCTGCTTTCTAATAAAATCTAGTGCTGCTTTAACCCCCACTTTAGTCCTGATTTCTTCATTTCTGATCTTATCTCTTCTTGATACGTTGAGTATTCTTCTCAGGAACCTCATTTATGTTGTTGTGAGTTTTCTTTTCTCTTTTTCTGTCATTGTCCAGGTTTGGCATTGGTACCATAGAGTTGGTAGGAAGATTGTGTTGTAAAGTGGTGCTTTCTTAGTAGTTATTGATACATGTTTGTTCTTTAGTATTGGTGCCGTTTGTCCAATGAGTTAATTTGCCTTATTGCACCTATTTTCGATCTCGTCTTCTGATCTGCCATTTGATGAGAATATATCTACTACATCATCATCATCATCACCATAAAGTGCACTGCCAGCTGGCGTAGGCGTTCATTGCTCTCCACAGATCTCGGTCTTTGGTGTTCTGGAGCAACTCTACTGATGATATTCCTCCGTGCCACCGTCTCAATCCGTCCAGCATCATTTCTCTTGGTCTCCCTCTGCCTCTCTTCCCCTCAATCTTTCCAGTTGTCACGATGTTCTCCAATGCCTCTCTTCTCATCACATGACCGAAGAAAGCTGTTTGTCTCTTTCTTATTATTGTATATAGTGTTCTAGTTTCATTAGCCTGTTTCAGGCAATCGTTGTTAGTTATTCTGGCAGTCCAAGGAATTCGCAACATTCGTCTCAAAAACCACATCTCTGTTGCTTCTAAGTTCTTCCTAATTTATTCATTTACATTCCAAGATTCGCTGCCATACAGCAAAACTGGTTCTACATAGCATTTCAGCACTCTCTTTCTTACATTCATTGATAGCGACTTATTGAATAAGATACTCTTCATTTTCTGAAATGCGGCTTTTGCTTGCCCTATCCTGCTCTTAATCTCTGTTGTACATCTTCCATCTGATGTTATAAGTGCCCCTAGGTATTTAAGGTTATCCACTTGGTTAAGAATTTCCCCTTCTATTTCTATGTCACATTTTGGTGTCACCATTTTCTTTGATATCACCATTGTTATTGTTTTCTTGATATTCAAGGAGAGTCCAGTCTGTGCACTCTTTGTTACTACAATGTCCAACAATTGTTGTAGGTATTTTGCATTATCCGCGACCAATACTGTGCCATCTGCATAGCGTATATTGTTTATATTATAACCTCCGATTAGTATTAATGGTTTCTCTTTGATCTCTCTCATTATTACTTCGCTATATAGGGAGAAGAGATCCGGTGACAAGACACACCCCTGCCGTAATCCTAGCTTTATCTGTTCGTAACTACCCTCTTTATTTCCCATTTTAATTGCTGCTACTTGTTTCCAGTAAATACTCTTTATTATTCTTAAATCTTTCCCATCAATGTTGATATCTTCCAACATTTTAATCAGTTCATCATGTTTTACTTTATCAAATGCCTTAGAATAATCTATGAAGCACAAATATATGTCTTTCTGTATCTCTACTGACTTTCTATCAGTGTTCGTAATATATATATATTGCAATGTTTGTACCCTTTCCTTCCACAAAACCATACTGTTCTTCACTTATTTCCATTTTCATTTTCTTTCTTGTTCGTGTTAGACTGTTAGGGAGTCGTGTCTGAGAGATGACGCTGTCGACCACAAACTCGGAAGGTACCGGGTTTGATCCTTGCATGTGGCTGGGAGTGTTTCTCAAGAGCCAATAGTATCTAATGATATCACACGCCCCCCCCCCCCCCGCTCGTTTGCTTTGAACGCAAGCGTAGTCCATACACACTATGTATAGTAGTAATGGACTGAATTTTGCCTGTGGATTAGCTTTCCCTATTAACAGTGTCCCTCGCCATGAGGCGAACCCACTCCGACTTCAGAGGTACTTGTAATTTACGTCCCCAAGTCAAGGACGACAGGTTAACAGTTTAGTCCAGCTGTCCTGTGTAGGGGATGAACCGCTCCATGCTGACCTGCGTCTAGCGCAGTGGTTCTCAACTTTTTTTGGCCCATGCACCCCTTCACCATATGTTCAGAATGTCACCACCCCCTTCCCCCCCCCCATTTTTTTCGTATTCCCCCCCTCTCCCCCCCCCCCTCTTACATAGTACACGTAAAAACAGAAGCTAAATTTAATAAAACATACTAGAACAAGTATAGACGTTACATAAAACGTGATTTTCGGGTCTACTTACGTTATAAAACGAATTTTAAGAAGGGCGAGAAGTACAGAACCGTAGATTATGGAGGGGAAAACAATACCAAGTAATCGGTTCTTGTATTAACGCGACCTGGAAATAATCTTAATTTTCTCTCCCCCCCCCCCCCCCCCCCCAACCAACCCACCACCGGAAACCATAAAATCCTCAAAACCGGTTGAGAACCTCTGGTCTTAAGGTAGTAAACCTTACACAAATGCATGCCGAATTCGGATACATTGAACTATAAAGTGCAAAACTAGGTGTGACGCTCTGCTCCCCCCCCCCCCCACCCCTTGCTCTCTCACCTGATTGTGGTGAAGAAGAAGAAGAAGAAGAAGAAGAAGAAGAAGAAGAAGAAGAAGAAGAAGAAGAAGAAGAAGAAGAAGAAGAAGAAGAAGAAGAAGAAGAAGAAGAAGAAGAAGAAGAAGAAGAAGAAGAAGAAGCGGAGGAGGAGGAGGGGGAGGAGGAGGAGGAGGCGAGAAGGGGGAAAAGCAGGAGGATAAAAAAACAAAAGAAGAAGAAGAAGAAGAAGAAGAAGAAGAAGAAGAAGAAGAAGAAGAAGAAGAAGAAGAAGAAGAAGAAGAAGAAGAAGAAGAAGAAGAAGAAGAAGAAGAAGAAGAAAAATAGACTAAAAGTCTACGGTAGTCTCATGGCAGATAATGCCAGCGGTTTGTGAAATATTCAGCCCACACATTTTCTATGCCACGGTATAATAAAGAAGAGTTGACAGCTGCCTTTCTGGCAGTCTTTCTGGCCCAGATATTTCCCAGAACATTGTGAATATTACCCAGTAGCAAATGTATGAGGCCGGGTCACCCCAGAGCCGTATTGATCGGGAACACAGTATCCTGGCACCGCTGGATATTGAACTCGGGTCACTGCCTTTCTAAGCTAGCGACCAAGACACTATGCCAAACGGCTTCTCATACATGAATGGGTCAATTTATCAACTGGTTGAGACAGGAGGAGTTGACTATAGTACAGTAGTACACGGTGGATGGTGGACTAATTAGCAAACGTATGTTGCATTGCTTGGCGCAAAGTAGTAAAGTAATCACTGAAAGTCGGTGAACAATAACTACAACACGGTAGTTATTACCAAAGTGCAGTTACGGACATGCCTGATGATTGTACTAGCAAAGCCATGCAAACATTTATTTTCTGTATTCATTTTCACCTTTTCCCATCAAATTTGCTAGTTGTCACTATTTTAAACTATGTATACTAATAAAATGTCCAAAAATATTGACTGCCTATGTCTAATTTCTCTAATTAAATTACCAATTGCACGTTTTTCTTGAGGTACTGCTTCATTCATCCTCTGTCCTTCTGTGGTATTCTTTCCATTTTCCACTGAAACCACAATTCCGCTGCTATTATATTTTTCTCAGCTAGTCTGCTTATTGTCCAAGCATACAACAGCATATACTCTACACGACCATGCGACACCTTTGTCTCGCAGCAAATGGTGGCAAGTTGTTTGTGAGTTTGATGTCCATCTTGCAAAAGACTACTTTATCATGGCCGCTCTGATCATCTCTACTAATCTTCTGTCAGCAGACATGTTTATGTTACCTAACCAAGACATCGAATAAACGACCTACCGGCCCCCGTGTTATTTGTCCGTCAACAATATCTATTCCAAAATGCAGTATTGGTCTTGAAACCGTTCCATGTCATCGTGGCATATACGGATCAAGAGTTCGACGTCCATAATTCCTTAACTTAGCGCGCGTGATAGGTATGTCTGTTTTGAGTGTGTGCGTGCGCGCACTGTAAAAACATTGACTGCAACAGGAGCTTTAAGAAAACCGAATTCGCTGAATACCACAAGCAATCGTATAGCAAATCGAGGTTATGTATTTCTATATTGGAATACAGCGATTATTGAGCATATCTGTTGTGACTGTTGAATTACAACCAGCCAAGTTTTTTTTTTTTTTTTTTTGCATAGCCTTTACAGGACATCGCTGTCAACACCAGCATCTTTCAGCTGTATGTTGATTTCTTGGCAAGATTACGCTCAGTAGTTTGCCATTGCTTTCTGAGCGGCCGGCTCACATACCCCGTAAGTTACCGATGCGATTCGAACCACTGCTGATTCTCACCGCCATCACGTCACCGACGAGAGTATACGAGATTACGGAGAAAAGTCATAACCTCTAAGCCACGAAGCCAGCCAGCAATGTTTAGCCATTTAAAATAGCAAACAAAAGCGTGGTTTAGTGACAAACAACACTGCTGCAGTTGAAGCGTGCGTTAGTGTTGTAGTTATATGCACATGTTGTGAACAACACAGCACAGGAAGGCTTACATGAGACGCCGACAGACAAATATACACATAACCACACCAAATCAAACAGCGATGATACTGGTTGACCTCACAATGTGGCCTTTGTACGACTGCGCGTAATGAGACTCACTAAGCCTGGCACTCGTACCCACAGCACGGGCATGTGCAGCCAGCATTAAATATGTCCGATGTGACATTTCCGTGTTTCATCAACAGGCATAGTGGTCGGGGAAATTCGCGGTCACTGAAGAAATATCAGACATACATTCGCTGGTATTGATAGGCAATCACAGGAGACATGAATCAAGTATATATCGCAGGACACCGTTGGACAACAGAAAAACTGACAGCCATGCCTACGCGGTTATTCGAACCGGTGGCCTCAAAATGACGACAGAGCAATACTGATGGAATGCGTGTACTTTGAGGGAAAGACAGCCGTGCATCCTAACTAAGTATATCATCCAGCCCTTCATCTCCCATTGGTGGTCCACAAGAACTACGACTTGGAGTAGGGGCTATTTCTGTAACAAAATCATTTTTGTTGCATCATAGGTTTCATATATTTCTATTGACTAGACACAGGTCGTAATCCCGTATATCCACGTAGGGGAACACAGCTGCGCGAGATTCGGTAGCGGATCGCGTCGCGTTAGTTACTTACGGGGGTATGTGAGCCGGTCGCTCAGAAAACAATGGCAAACTACTGAGTGTAATCTTGCCAATACATCAACAACAGCGGTAAAATGCCAGTGTTGACAGCTATACCCTGTAAATAGGATATGCGAAAAAAGCCACAGGTCACACACACACGCACGCACGCACGCACGCGCGCGCGCGTACTCACACACGCACACATCAGATCATTTCCAATGTATTATGAACGCCGAACAACATCTATGAATGTAATTAAACGTGTCATCTAACTGCACATGCAAGTTCATTCAAGTGCCCTCCTCGTGCTGCAGAGATCGGTATTAATAACAGGGAGGCAGTTTATGGAGCTAAACCAGCACTGTAGCTGCCATATAGTATGCCCTGGAAGAGATTATATCTTCTACAGTCACACAAACAGACCTGCACAAGCCAGGCTGAGCACCACCTCTTTGACAACAGAAACTACAGTCATCCGTGATGGGCCTGTCTGATAACAAACAGCCAAGATTAAAAGAACTGCAACGCTCGTAGCAGAGGAAATAAGGCCACACATTTTAAAAACATTACACACAAATGGTTCAACCGAAAAATGGGCCAACTGACAAACCGGGACCCGTTAGAATACTGTCAATCAATCATGTGCCATGTCGGAAAGCGTGGGCGATCATGACTCGCCATTTCACTCGATCACCAGAGTCATGGATCAGCTCAGTGTTCCTGTCTCGACCATGCCATGTGGCTAAGCTATCCAGGTATTTTCCTCTCGGTCTTCCTCTTGGTCTGTTCCCTTCGATCTTGCCAGTTGTTACTAAGTTCTCCAATCCATTTCTTCTCATAACATATCCAAAAAATTTGGACTGTCTACGTCTAATTTCTCTAATCAATCTACGATTTTCATTTGTCTCTTGTAGTACTTGGTCATTGGTTTTTCTATCTGTCCATGGTATTCTTTGCATTTTCCTCAGAAACCACATTTCTGCAGCCATCAGATGTTTTTCAGCTTGACTGCACATTGTCCAAGTTTCACATCCATACAAAAGAACAGGCTCTATGTATCCCCTCAACACTCTTTTTCTCGTTTCAATTGACATCATTTTATTGGTCAGAATGTTTTTCATCTTGCTAAAGGCTACTTTCGCAATGGCGATTCTTGTTCTAATCTCTTCAAGGCATCTGCCATCAGATGTTATGACTGTTCCGAGATAATTGAACCGATTCACTTGTTAAAGAATATTCCCATTTACTTGTATATTACATTGTGGTACTTCGTTCTTCCTAGTGACGACCATAACCTGTGTCTTCCTACAATTTAATTCCAACCCCAGCTGCTCACTGTGTACAACAACAGCGTCTACTAATTGTTACAGATTCTGTGCATTGTCTGCAATCAATACTGTATCATCTGCATATCTAATGTTATTTATGTTTCGTCCTCCAATGCTGATTCCATTTAGGTCTTCTACATTTCTGAAAATATTTTCACTGTATAGGGAAAAAAGATCTGGAGACATTACACATCCCTGCCTAACACCTCTCTTAATAGGTTGATATTGTCCTACTTCATTATCAAGCTTTATGGCAGCTTGTTGTTTCCAATATATGTTTTTTATAAGTCTAATGTCTTTCCCATCAATTTGTAGATCTGCAAGCATATCCACAATGTTGACATGTCTAACTCTATCAAAAGCCTTTGTGTAGCCAATAAAGCAAAGATGTATATCCTTGTTTACTTCTAAAGCACGTTCAATAACTGTTCGCATCATATACGCAGCATTTACTGTACCCTTTCCTTCTACAAACCCACATTGTTCTTCCCCTATTTCAGGTTGAATTTTCTTCCTCACTCTTTGCATGATAATTCTTAGCAAAATCTTTGTGATGTGACTCATTATACTAAAGATATTTATTATATTCATTATACTGAAGATAGAGAGAAGAAGATGAAGATTGGAAGGGAGGGAGGGTTTCGACCTCACGTAACTCTTTAGATCGATCGAGTTGCTTAAACTGGGCGCCAGCGATTTCCCTGGGAAGGAAAAGTGAAGAAAGGGGGGGGGGGGGGTATCGCCTGAATAATACATAGACCAAATGTGTGCCGAATTCCTTAACGTCAGCCTCGTTTTGTAGTATCTGGCACAAAATTACAACCACAGTATCTTGATACCAAAGAGAATTGATGAAAACCATCGAACATGTTTGAAACAAAGAGTACATTTAAGATCGGTGTTATAGACGGGACTGTTAGTGGAAGAGACGGGTAACACACAAGAGTCTATGTGGTTAGAGCAATTCAGTGGACGGAATATCCATTGGAATAAGTGGACATCCGAGCAGCAGAGAACTCACTGGTTCTGGGAGCTGGAAACTGCTGTTAAAAACCCATGTCACAACCCATCCCTATTGGTGCGGAAGCAAAGGGGAAACCACCTTATTATCGTCCAAAGAATAAGCAGATGGGCATGTCACAATAGTGACACTGCCTTACCAGTCTTAGGACTGAATAACATGACACAGAAAAAATGGTAACATCGCTAGGTACTGAATACATATTAAGCAAGAACCAATGCGATGGCACACTGTTTAATATTAGAGATGGTACAGGCATGACATCTGCGATGCTACAAGCATAACAACACAGAAGGAGTGTTGAAACGCTAAGGCATCTGCTAGCGCAAACAGTCTATCTATAATCAATGGCAGTGGTGTGCAGAGATTGACTCTGAGCAACTGAACACTGAACATAGCCAGTAAGAACCAGTATCACGCTTCGTATACAGCCAAGTTCTGGCTTGCCTGCCAGTACAAGCGTAAACATTGCAAGTCACTTGCTGGACTATGAATTTGAAGGTTCAACTTGCTCAATGAAATCACTATCTATAAGTAGGGTTGCCAGATTGTGTATCTGAGAAACCAGGACTAGTCTCTGAAGCATATGAGAAATCAGACAGCAGCGTAGCCGAAAGGTTTAACGAACTCGCGCTTTAACTGTCGGTGCGCTGATAACGGAGTAGTGGGTTCATTCCACACCCCCGTCTGTTGTACTTTAACGTTGACTTCTTGTTCAGAGAGCAATGTAAACTACATTACGCAAAATTTCCTGTAACCCATTCTACCCGAGCTATTAGCCTAATCAAGCCTGTCCCATACAGCCATTAACGTAACTGCTTTTGACGTCGGAACTTATTTCTAGAGCAATCTCCTGGGACATAACGGACTTGCAAAGGACCATACATTTTTTTTTTATAAAAAGAATCAAAGATGTACAAAAATGAATACTGTCACTAAATATGCTGTTTAATGGCATGGTGGAGCATTGTTAGTTGTGCCGCTGTCACTATTTATGTTTACAAACCTTCTATTTGTCTTTTTGCCCCTTCTGTGTGGTATATTATGTCCCTTGTTCAAAGGAAATGTAACATTTGTAATTTCACACTCTACTTCGTGCTCATTTCTTCCCCATTTTATGCATGACCATTTTTCTGCGTATTGTTTATTGAATGAACACGCTCTGTTCAGTATTTTTGAAATCCGTTAATAAAACCCCCAAAAATACATCTATTATCAGCAATAAAATATAAAGACGTTATTCATTCACCAGACACAGAGATGACGTTTGAGATTACATCATAACTTACGATTAATTCTTTATTCATCATAACTGCCAGAAACCGACGAACCGTACTAACCATAGAGTCAATTAAAGTGAAACTACTGAGTTTGCGAGTGCGGACATATGAAGTGTTTACATTAATATAGTGTGTTTACTTTTGTCTGCCCCAATATAAAATGCCATATCTCAGTAACAAACTGAAGGAAAATGATGAGATTTAGCATATAACCTTATCATTATGTCCACCCAACAACAAAAAAATTTTGTTCTGGAGATTTTACAGTAGATTTAAAAGTTTGTTTATATGTGGTATATAATTTACGGATCAGAGATGAAGTTCATAATTTTAAATCTATTACAGCGTAGCCAGACAATCAGCGTTCAATGTTGAATATTTTACGTGTTTCACGGGATTGGCCTTATGCCAAGAACCCCGCGTTGTTTAAACTGGGACTGTTCAGAGGTGTCTCAAAATGTGGGTTATTTCATGAAACCTGATTAATATGTTGTTGTTTTTTTTTTTAAATCTTACCACTTATCGCTAACATTGAAATGTGTGAATATTTTTCAATGGGATTGAATGCGAAATTGTGTATACACTTCAAAGCATCGCTATGAAGTTGTACACATATTTTTGTCAAGAAGCTGATCGCAGGAAACTGTTTTATACTATTATAAATTCCGAAAAAAAGAACAGTGCATGCATTGGGTTTGAGTAAACGGTCATTTCGTTGATGGATGCAAGAATCTGGAATTAAACCACCACGCAATAACCAAACGGTAGGTAGAAAGGTTATTATAGACAACTTTGACAAAGATGTCATAAGGCGAGCTATTATAAAAATGCTTTACAAAGTCGCTTAAAAGTCGACAGGGTCGACTTCATTGCACCGGGTTCTATCCCATATGGCTCGGTCTCTTTCCGCAGCGCGGAAAGCATAGGACAAAGCGCGAACTCCGCAGCTCTAGCGACGACCCACAGAAGTCTCCAAAAAATTTATCTCGTGAACAGAAGGATGCGACCCGGAATCGAACCCACAACCTTTGGAGCCCGAGTCAAAAGGCTTGACCACTTCGCCACGGAGACTCCTAAAATTATAAAAATTTTGGATTTTATATCCAGGATTATCCAGCATTATAAAAATGCTGGATGCCAAAGAAACAGTGACTGTAAGAAAACTTAGGATTTGGTTGAGAAAGAACAATAACATAGAGCAATTAAAAACAATTTTGTGGAAAATTATAAGGACATTATCTTCACTTTTATAAAGTACAAGGGCGGTAGAAATATTCTTTGCGAGCAACCGCATTTAGGAGCCATGAGAAGCGGATACCTACGTGAAATAAGGGAAATGCTCAAAGAAAATTATGGCATAGTGTGTTTGGATGAAATGTGGATCAATGCGCACCACACAAGTGATAAGGAATGGCAATCAGTGGATGGACAGATAAAGCGATATGTGCCCAGTAGTATAGGACAGCTTTTGGTCATGGCCCATGCTGTAATATGCATAATGGCTTACAACAGAATGCTGGGCTCGTGTTCGTATCAAAGCATACAGACAATAGGGATTATCAAAATAAGATGAATGGTAATGTATTTAGTTAGAGATTGGCTCGAGAATACTGTGCTTCCATCCCTAGATAGACCGTCGTGTCCAATTATGGACAATGCATGATATCAATGTTGTTGCCCAAGAAGACAAAATACCTACAGCATCGAGCACAACGGGAGCAATAAAGATATGGCTCCGAATGGAAAACATACCATTTCCAGAAACTTATTTCTGGCTAGAATTGTTGTCCCTTGTAAAACAGATGCCAAAAAGCAAGAAATATCAAATCGACAAGTTGACAGAAGAGCATCGTCATGGGTGCTTGAGACTTCCGCCGTACCATTCTCATTTTAACCCTATACAACTTGTGTGGGCTAATACTAAAGGACAGGTGGCAGCTGACAATACTATATTCAAATTGTCTGACGTCAAGATACTAATCCAGTCTGCACTATTAAATATTGATAAAAGTTACTGGAAAAATGTGAGGACCATGTGTTGAAAGAGGAAGAGGATTATTGGAGAAAGGATGGATTGAATTTTGTGCAACCGAGAGCAGTCATCAACCTATTGGAATTGTCCGACACAGATTAAGGTCTGAGCAGATCGCAAACCTTAATCCACGTGCACACCAACTGGGATATTTTGCTACAAATATTCAGAAGAATTGCAGGCCCTAAACATTACAGCATCGGCATAAACAATACAACTTATTAATGGCAACAGTTTGTATTCCACAGTGATAAATTTTCAATTCCGTGAGCCCTCAACGGTGACAAACTGACATTGAAAAAACAAAAAGCTCTAGACGCATCGAATACCAACCGAAGAGTAATATTGCGGTGGGAACTGACATATTGTGGCATAACAAGAAACGTGAGAAGAAACACGTTGTCAAATGAGGGGACAACACACGAACATGCGAATCATTCTATAAACTTCAATTAAAAGAGGACCAACATCTTGACCGTTAAGAAGGAAGCCCACTACAGAGACATTCACATCTATATTCGTCGTGCAAAACATGTAATCATGTTCCGTCTCAGCAGAGCAGACAATGTACCCACTCCCGTACGAATCTGGATATGTCTTGTGTTTGTCATCCGAACTGGCGGGGCATTCGCATTACTGTAAATCAAGTTTGTTAGCGAGAAATCACTAGTTTTTCATCAAAACATCAAAGAAATGTCGCCGCTTTTCATGATTTAAGTTGCTTTTGGACCTATCAAAGACATATTCCTTGAGTGGGGGTAAATATAAGACAGCAGGAAAAATTTAATAATGATGCAACAGACAGATTTCAAAATAATTGATCGTGAATGACGGCATTCATTTCTGGACATACTATAGTTCTTCTTCTTCTTCTTTTTCTTCTTCTTCTTCTTCTTCTACTTCTTCTTCTTCAGCATTCCGAGCCATTGAGGTTCTTTGCTGCAGATACAAGCCGTCTCCATTCGTCTCTCTGGTGGACCTTTTCTTGCCAGTCGTTGATTCCAAGTGCTTGTAGATCTGTATATATATTATCTCTCCACCGTCTTCTTGGTCTACCTCGGGGTCTACGATCAATTATTTCTTGAGTGTAAGCGAGTTTTGTTTCCCTATTATCTTCCATTCTTGCTATATGCTCCAGCCATTGCAGCCTATTAGCCTTCATGATACCAGTGATTAGCGGGGACATAAACAGATCATAAATGTCTGTATTAATAGTTCTACCAACTGAAAATCGAGAGAGAGTTTGATTTAATTAAATCTATCATTTGACAGGGGGTAACTGGCACAAACAAGAGTACCGAACGGTGAATTATTTCATAAAGCCTGGGACGTCTGGCAACTCAAACTATAAGAAGAATGACTTATGACACGCATAGCATACCTTTCTTGACTCAGATTACCTTTGTTATGGCTTTCTTATAGTCAATGCCGTGCGGCGTTGTTGATCATGCCTGTCCACAATTTACTCAGAACTCATTACATCCCAGACGGTGTTACTGTACCCCATTCTACCCGAGCTATTAGCCTAATCATGTCTGCCCCACACAGCCATTAACGTAACTGCTTTTAACTGGGAAACTTATTTCTAGAGCAATCTCCTGGGACAGAAAGGATCCAACGTGGGATTCTCCAACACAGAGAAGTTGCTGTTCATGACCATGTAGCAGGTCTCATGCACAACATCGCTCTGGTCACGGCGCGGCCGGGAAGACAGGCTCTCCATCTGTTGCCAGTTCCCCTGCCTCATGCAGCGCCATGATCAAGGTGTCTTTAGTGCCCCGTGTCCACCTTCGTGTTGGTCGCTTATTCTATAAACCAAGTCTCCCATGGCCGTACTCAGCCACCATGGCGTTGAATACGGCCGAAGTGTTTCAGTTGCCGTGACTTGATGCTGTTGATCAGCCAGTTGTCTCCAATGTTCACATGTCATATATGCCAGTGATTGTCATTTTCTGGATCCACTTATTTTAAGATCGTGTGTGCATCAAGTAACTTCTACAGTCTCGATTTTCTTCTTTACTGACTGCGAAATAGTCCACGACCATCATCATCATGTTGCCACAGGGAAGGCACATGTTCGCACACTTTTATTGATGTGATGGTATTGTACGTGTCAACAATAACAACAAAATCTGTCATCTACTGCCTATAATACCTTCTGGTGTAGGACATAGGGGTCTTGAGCTTGATGAATTCAGGTCGCCTGGCTAGTGCACTATCAAAGGTTCTTACCTTTACATTTGATTGCCTTCATACAAAAATCCATATCCCAGTAACCAACTGAGGGAAAATGATGAGATTTAGCATATAACCTCATCATTATGTCCACCCAAATAAAAAACAAAGAAAAAATTTCTGGAGACTGTACAGCAGATTTCAATGTTTGTTTATATGCAGTATATAATTTACGGGTCAGAGATGACGTGCATATTATTAAATGTATTACATCTTCACCCAGAAAATCAGCGTTTAATATTAAATATTCTCCGTGGTGCACGGGAATTTCCTTATGGCAAGAAAGAACCTCGCGCAATTTAAATGGGAGTGTTCAGAGGTGTCAATAATGTGGGTGCTTTCATGAAACGTGATCATAAATAAATATTACCATTTATCGCTAACATTTGAATGTGTGAATATTGTTAATGGGATCGAATGTGAAATTTTGTACACTTCAAAGCATCGCTATGAAGTTGTACACATATATATTTGTAAAGAAGCTGATCGCAGGAAACTGTTTCATACTATTACAAATCCCCCCCCAAAAAAGAACAGTGCATGCATTGGGTTTGAGTAAACAGTCATTTCGTCGATAGGTGCAAGAATCTGGAATGAAACCACCACGCAATAAGCAAACGGTAGGTAGAAAGGCAATTGTAGACAGCTTTGACAAGGATGTCATAAGGCGAGCTATTATAAAAATGCTGGATGCCAAAGAAACAGTGACTGTAAGAAAACGTAGGGTTTCGTTGAGAAAGAACAATGACATAGAGCTATCAAAATCAACTTTGTGGAAAATTATATGGAGATTAGGCTTCACTTTTAGAAAGTACAAGGGAGGTAGAAATATTCTTTGCGAGCAACCGCATTTAGGAGCCATGAGAAGCAGATACCTACGTGAAATAAGGGAAATGCACAAAGAAAATTATGACATAATGTATTTGGATGAAACCTGGATCAATGCGCACCACACACGTGAAAAGGAATGGCAATCAGTGGATGGAAAAATAAAGCGATATGTGCCCAGTAGTAAAGGACAGCGTTTGGTCATAGCCCATGCTGGTAGAACTCATAATGGCTTACTACAGAATGCTGGACTCGTGTTCGTATCAAAGCATACAGACAATATGGATTATCATAATGAGATGAATGGTAATATATTTAGAGATTGGCTCGAGAATACTGTGCTTCCATCCCTTGATAGACCGTCGTGTCTAATCATGGACAATGCATCATATCACAATGTTTTTGCCCAAGAAGACAAAATACCTACGGCATCGAGCACAAAGGAAGCAATAAAGATATGGCTCCGAAGGGAAAATATACCATTTCCAGAAACATATTTCTAGCTACAGTTGTTGTCCCTTGTAAAACAGGCACAAAAGAAGCAAGAAATATCAAATCGACAAGTTGATAGAAGAGCAAGGTCATAGGTAATTTTAAAAAAAAAAACAACAACACTAAACGCATTGAATACCAACCGAAGAGTAATATTGCGGTGGGAACTGACATATTGTGGCATACCAAGAAAAGTGAGAACAAGCATGTTGCCAAATAAGGGGACAACACACGAACATACGAATCAATCTATAAACTTCAATGAAAAGAGGACCAACATCTTGGCCGTTAAAAAGGAAGCCCACTACAGAGACAAGGAAGCCCACTACAGAGACATTCACAGCTATATTCGTCGTGCAAAACAGGTAATAATCATGTTCCGTCTCTGAACAGTAAACAGCAGAGTAGACAATCTTTCACGGAGACTCAAAACGGTTCTGTCACCAATCTGCACATGTGAACAAACTACACAGACAGCTGAACAGATCCTTAAAAATTGACACATGATGAATAAATTTCTGTATCATCTATGGTCACTCCATACGCACATTAACGCACAGCTGTTTAGAGGCCATCACGAACTCCATATAAAAAGCTACATGCATCCTAGTAACATGACTCCTCGTGTATTAACCAGAAGCTGAAGAAACAAGAAGGAAATGAAATATAAGGTAAGAAATATATTCTACTTTCCATTTCGGTTCCACATTATTTACCACATGCCTCTGTAAATTATGTCTTTACATATATTACATACACATTGCACCCACTCCCATAAGGATCTGGATGCGCCTTGTGTCGTCACCCGAACTGAGGTGCGTTACTGTAAAACAAGTTTGTTAGCGTCAATTCACTAGTTTTTCGCCAAAACATCAAAGAAATGTCGCTGCTTTCCATGATTTAAGTTACTTTTGGACCTATCAAAGACATATTCCTTGGGTGGGGGTAAATATAAGACGGCAGGGAAAATGTCATAACGATGCAACGATGTTTCCAAAATAATTGATCGTGGTGGAAGCATTCATTTCTGAACAGACTATAATACTGCTTACCCTCTGCAATGCTGTAAGAAGTCTCTTGAAAGGTAAAGAGAAATGGGTGGGCAGGCAATCGGGTTACTGGTCTGTCAAGCGGGAGACCTGTTTCTAATTCCTCGAACGGGCGGACAGTTAAAAACTTGAGAGATTTGGCACAGGAAGGCCCACTGATCTGGCCGAGCTAACGTTGTTGTGTTCAGAGTAGACAGTTGTCACCCTTGAAGTCTGACCTCTGACCGGTGTTCAATCCGTATGGACAGGCGTGGGGACAACCTACAGCTAACGAAACATTGATTACTGTTAACAAACACGGACATGCCGCTGACCCCATGGCCCCTTCTTCAAATGTCGGGTAGGAAGAATTTGAAGAACAGCACAGTAGAGTGGAAGATAGACCATACATCTCGTTGGCACAAGGTAAATAGGATGGTAACCAAGATATAGGAGAAACAGAAACGAGAATGCATGAAGCGAATACCGTCAACTATCAAATAACACCTATTCTAAATAAAATGTTTTGCATATCCTTTACAGGACATCGCTGTCAACATCAGCATCTTTCAGCTGTATGTTGATTTCTTGGCAAGATTACGCTCAGTAGTTTGCCATTGCTTTCTGAGCGGCCGGCTCATTATCCCGCAAGTCACGAGGGCGGGTCGAACCGCTTCCAGTTCTCGCCTCACTGCGAGACCCTGCGTGGATAAACGGGATTACGGAGAAAGTGGTATAACCCCTCAGCCAGAGAGACCGGCGCATCTATTCTAGAACATCCAAATATCAACACGCATACACAAAAAAAAATAAGAAGCTTTATTCGTCCCAACGCTGAGTTACCAATGTCAGAAAAGGTTAGTCTTAGAACACACAGACGTAAAATCGCATCGTGTGCCATGAGATGCAAAAGAAAAGCAGCTGGGGGGGGGGGGGGCTAGAAGAGATAGAGACAAATGAGACACTAAGAAGGAGTGTAGGAATAACGCCTGTTACTGACTTTACAGATGACCAAAGAATTATATAGTTCGGACAATTAGAATTGAACAAGATCAAGCAGCGGCTAGAGCGTTCTACGTGAGAAAATCGGGTTACAAACCAGAGGCCGACCTAGGAAGAGTTGGTTAGGTGGAGTAAAACAGACAGAATAAATAAATGATGACATAAGCACAACAACCAGACAAGCGAAACACATAACATTACATATGTCACCTTTCTGTGACGCTTAGCTGGACAAGCAGAACAAATGAAGAAAGAAGAACAAACATATGACAAACAAGGTTTAACTCATTGGCTAGGTCATGTGGTACTGGTGTGGACAGAATTATTCTTCTAGCTTCTGACATTTGTCGCAGCATGAGTTAGTTGCACGTGGACGCTGACTGATTCTCAATTATTGTTTTCATTCTTCAGACGCTTCATGTTTACTCTAGGGTGTGAAGGTATCTTCTGGCATAGGTTGGCGCCCACGTACACACACAGCTTCAATCTGTCAACCAACACCATGTCGATGCCTACGGGTAATCGAACCGTTGTGTCTCATGATAGTAAGCGGCTGTTCTAACGCTTTTGGCCAAGCAGACGCCATGTTTTGATTCCGAATTAACTTTCTTTTTTTTTTAAATGCAGGTCCCTCCACTAGTGATCGCATTGCAGAGAATGTAAACCACACTAAACACATGTGAACACGAACTAGTCTGGGGACTGTATGCAGACAAGACTGACATATCATGTGCGCAGATCAAACTGACTATAAGAGCGGCTGGAGATATGATAACATGACTGCAAGGAAACAGAAAGAACATTCATACCTGGTGAGTCACGTCCTGGGAGGAGTCACAACGTAGCATATGGAAACATCTTAAAAGCGTTACTATCATTTTAAAACATGCGCGCTTACCTGTCCAGTCAGTGGTCCGGGTTCAATCCCCAGAAGAGGAGGGATTATTTTCCCAACCTGAACGGCAATGGGGTCGACCCAGCCTCACAGACATGGGTACCCGGCAATGTTTACAATATGCTGGCATGTCTGGGAAGATTAGCGGTGAGGAATGGAACTGGCTACTCCTGGCATTATGTCGTGGGAGACTACCACTTGATGTCCCGACGGCGGTATCTGCCATGTTGTGGGAGACTACCACTTGACGTCCCGACGGCGGTATCTGCCATGTCGTGGGAGACTACCACTTGACGTCCCGACGGCGGTATCTGCTATGTCGTGGGAGACTACCACTTGAAGCTCCGACGGCAGTATCTGCTATGTCGTGGGAGACTACCACTTGACATCACAACGGCAGTATCTGCTATGCCGTGGGAGACTACCACTTGACATCACAACGGCAGTATCTGCTATGCCGTGGGAGACTACCACTTGACATCACAACGGCAGTATCTGCTATGCCGTGGGAGACTACCACTTGACATCACAACGGCAGTATCTGCTATGTCGTGGGAGACTACCACTTGACATCACAACGGCAGTATCTGCTATGTCGTGGGAGACTACCACTTGACATCACAACGGCAGTATCTGCTATGTCGTGGGAGACTACCACTTGACATCACAACGGCAGTATCTGCCATGTCGTGGGAGACTACCACTTGACTCCCCCACGGCGGTATCTGCTATGTCGTGGGAGACTACCACTTGAAGCTCCGACGGCGGTATCTGCCATGTTGTGGGAGACTACCACTTGACGTCCCGACGGCGGTATCTGCCATGTCGTGGGAGACTACCACTTGACGTCCCGACGGCGGTATCTGCTATGTCGTGGGAGACTACCACTTGAAGCTCCGACGGCAGTATCTGCTATGTCGTGGGAGACTACCACTTGACATCACAACGGCAGTATATGCTATGCCGTGGGAGACTACCACTTGACATCACAACGGCAGTATCTGCCATGTCGTGGGAGACTACCACTTGACTCCCCCACGGCGGTATCTGCTATGTCGTGGGAGACTACCACTTGAAGCTCCGACGGCGATATCTGCCATGTCGTGGGAGACTACCACTTGACGCCCCCACGGCGGTATCTGCCATGTCGTGGGAGACTACCACTTGAAGCTCCGACGGCGATATCTGCTATGTCGTGGGAGACTACCACTTGACGCCCCGAAGGCAGTATCTGCCATGTCGTGGGAGACTACCACTTGAAGCTCCGACGGCGATATCTGCCATGTCGTGGGAGACTACCACTTAACTCCCCCACGGCGGTATCTGCCATGTCGTGGGAGACTACCACTTGAAGCTCCGACGGCGATATCTGCCATGTCGTGGGAGACTACCACTTGACGCCCCCACGGCGGTATCTGCCATGTCCTGGGAGACTACCACTTGAAGCTCCGATGGCGGTATCTGCCATGTCGTGGGAGACTACCACTTGACGCCCCGAAGGCAGTATCTGCTATGTCGTGGGAGACTACCACTTGAAGCTCCGACGGCGATATCTGCCATGTCGTGGGAGACTACCACTTGACTCCCCCACGGCGGTATCTGCCATGTCGTGGGAGACTACCACTTGACACCCCCATGGCGGTATCTGCCATGTCGTGGGAGACTACCACTTGACATCACAACGGCGGTATGTGCCATGGGAATGCTTGTCCCCCTTTTTTTAAATACCATAGCATCCCTCCAAGGTGTGAGTAATTCAACCCCCCCCCCCCCTCGCCGCTCCCTTCCTTCTCTCTCTCTCTCGCTCTCTCTCTCTCTCTCACACACACACACACACACACACACACATACAGAGAAAGAAAGAAAGAGAGAGAGAGAGAGAGAGAGAGAGAGAGAGAGAGAGAGAGAGAGAGAGAGAGAGAGAGCTACAACTCTCTACAATCATACAACACTATTAAAGGGCACCGTGTGCAATGAACACGTATAGAAATGGCACGGAACCTATGTGAAATTTGAAATGTCACTTACAATTGTTTCAAAAGAACACAATAATCAAGGCAAATTACATTCGGCAAAACAATAAAACAACAGTTCAAGACACTCGCCTGCCGATCTCGTGTCCACGGGCTCACCACTGGCCACGTCAGCCACCCAGCGCCGATTGGACCATACCAAATATGTCTCCGGGAGTAAAGGCGGCCGGCGTGATACTGGCCACGTCAGCCACCCAGCGCCGATTGGACCATACCAAATATATCTCCGGGAGTAAAGGCGGCCGGCGTGATACTGGCCACGTCAGCCACCCAGCGCCGATTGGACCATACCAAATATATCTCCGGGAGTAAAGGCGGCCGGCGTGATACTGGCCACGTCAGCCACCCAGCGCCGATTGGACCATACCAAATATATCTCCGGGAGTAAAGGCGGCCGGCGTGATACTGGCCACGTCAGCCACCCAGCACCGATTGGACCATACCAAATATGGTCCAGCGCCGTGTGCCCGACTGCTGGGCTGACTTATAACAATATACACGTGACATAACATGTCAGAGCTGCATGTGTAGTTAGCCAGGACATGACAGTGCCAGAGCTAGTTCACCCGCCCACTGGTCCTGCTCATGGCGCGCCGGACCTAATCAAAACTCGTTAACTCCGATTCTTGACTTTTCTTTCGATTTTCCAAATTCCAGGACGCCTCCTTTAATTACTGCCTGCGTAGTCTGAAAACCCAAAACGTTTAAATCTGTGCAAGAGATCTTGTTCTGTTGTTGCCATTTGCTCCATGGTGAGAGGAATCACCATCTCACGTTAGTCAGCCGTATTGGCGTTAGTCAACACATATTGTATTATTTCAACTGTACCTTCTATGCTTAGTCACTCATTTATTTATTGTATATAATGCTTTAGGCACACTGAGCATATGGTGCGGGACCCGTGTCTTTATAGACCCACACAAGACATTGCCAAGAGCTGGAGGCACACGCAGTTCTGTTGCCACAGACTGGCAAACTGCATGAAGCAGTTAGCGGGTCATCTCACATTCTTCCACCCTCGCAGGGTAACTTGATATGTGTGACTTATCAATATCCTATCATTGGAGCTAGATGAGGAAGCACGCCTTGTCTGGGGAAAGAATAACTACAGACCAATCATCAATACACTCCATCATTACGAAGTAAAACATAGACAGTAGACTGGAACATGGCGTATTTTGTAATGTTTTAATGATAGTGTGAAAATGCCAAGGACAGATTAAATGATTCAAGAA
Organism: Cepaea hortensis; assembly: GCA_963921405.1. NCBI lineage: Eukaryota > Metazoa > Mollusca > Gastropoda > Stylommatophora > Helicidae > Cepaea > Cepaea hortensis. The sequence continues at coordinate 107,765,401 of OY992878.1, forward strand.
ATATGTTCTCACAGAAGATATGTAGGAAACCCATTATTGATGTCAAATGCAAGCAGCCATTGTTATTTCACCAAGTCAATTGAGTATTAACACTGGAATATGTTATAACAGCTTGCAGAATTCATGGAAACATACCGAGGGCAGAAGAAAGGGAACATGCTACACAGTGTTACAATACAACAGGCAATGAAAGCATTTAAATTGCTAAACTGGGCTAGAGTTAGTCTGTGGAGATACATGATCCCACAAGCTTGTTGAAGAAGTACAAATCTGTAAAGTGTAAATTACCGAAGGCATTCCAAGTGGTACAGATACTCAACAGTATTGAAGACACTTGATAAAGTATACACACTTGAAGTAGAAAATGTAAGAGGCACTTGAAGAAGTATAGATACTTAAAACGCACGGTATAGAATGCACTTGAAGTGGTACATATATTCAGCAGTATAGAAGACACTTGAAGTGGTACTGATATTAAAAAGTATACATACTCGAAGTAGAAAATATAAGAAGTATAGATACTAAAAACGCACAGTATAGAAGGTACTTAAAGATGTACAAATCTGTAGCGTGTAAAGTACGGAAAGAACTTGAGGATGTATAGATCGTAATAGTATAAAGTGCAAGTGGCACCTGAAGAAGTTCTGATTTCTTAGGTGTAAGTAAGCCCTTGAAAAGTACCCTTGAAGATTACAGTAGGCCCATGAAGATGTACAGTAGGCCACTGAAGATGTAAAGTAAGCCCTTGAAGAGATACAGTGGGCCCTTGAAGAGGTACAGTGGACCATTGAAGAGGTACACTTGGCCATTGAAGAGGTACAGTGGGCCCTCGAAGATGTACAGTGGGTCCTTGAAGAAATACAGAAGTCCGTGAAGAGGTACATAAACCCCTTAAAGAAGTACAGAAGGCTCTTGAATACGTACAGAAGGCCCTTGAAGAAGTATAGATCTTGGGTGAAAACTACAGAATGTTGAGTTGATCTGGATCAGTAGCTTCACATACTGATATATTTCATGCACCAAACAGTGGGGCTACAGATGAACGGTTCTCTCTCGTATTTCGACAGTTCTCATGGTCGCACCAGATATAATCTGGTTTTTCAGCACTAGCATGAAGTTCTATTAGCCTTTCACTTTGTAATAAATATACCACTGTAGATACACGTAGCCACCCATACAGGTATTCCTGGGAAACTGCGGTGGGGGTTTTCCTTTGTTTTCTTCATCCATATAATATAAATATTCTCTGTGGGCAGCTTTTATCATGTGTAGAATTTTGTCAGGGCGGAGGGCAATTATGACCTACAGCAGAATATATAACTTCTGTATACAGAGCGTGTCCAATTCACAGTCAATGCTGGGACGCATACATAAGTCCAGATGATTGTGACGTAAACATATTACTCAGTACATATTGTAAACATGACAAGCAGACAACCTCTAAACATCCATGGAAAATTGGAAAATACCACACTGGGAATCAGTTTTAACAACTCAATACAGTTTATTTTCACTTCTGGTGATGGACTGTTGAAACTTACCGATAAAATATGTATATAATCTTAGGTCAGTGGGAAATCCTAAATTATGGATAATGTGTTCATAAAAAGCTACTTGCATGTCCTTTACATGACTTTCCAGTCAACCCCAGCATTGATTAGCTGTTTGTGATTGGCTAGGCATTGCTAGTTCAGTAGTTATTGAACGACTGACACCTCATACTGTCGAAATCAATGCAAAGCTGTGGATCTGCATCGACATGGGCCGCAGCTGATTTGGAAACCTCGACTCGGCATGACGTGCAATTATGAAGCCACAGCCGTCGGTCAATGTGTATATAAAGAACGCATAAAGAACACAAAAACTATAATATACCAAGTGGTTTGGGTCACTGGTTTGATCCTTATGTAGAGGGAGCACATAGGTAAGTCTGTGGTACATGCAATGTGAGTGCACAGTCCACCAGATAAGACAGAGATCAGAGACAAAGTTGTTGAACACACTCAAGTGGTTTAGCTCATGTCAGTCAACCACAGATCTAATTACCAGTCTTTTTTTGTTCTTGCGTTCGCTCGCTCTGAACTCAAGCGTAGCCCATATGTGTAATACTACTTGTTGTGCACTGATCTGATTTTTGCGTGTAGATTAGCTTTCCCTATTACCAGTGTCTTTCGGGAACAGGTGAACCCACTCTCACTTCTGAGGTTCTTGTAATTTACGTCCCCAAGGCAAGGACGAAAGTCAACATTTTAGTCTAACTAATCGGTGTAGGGTTGAACCCGATACATCGGCATCAACAATTACCAATCTTAAGATTGACTCTTATGTCAGTTCTATTAAAGAAAAAATCTAGTCTAGAAAATCTCAGCGATACCCAACCAATACTCTAGATAAGTCTCAAGAAGCCATGTGAAACCAGCAGAAAGTGCCGCGCATGCTCATTCATATGCACAACTGATGTGTTTGTTTACATCACCTTGGCGGTATCTTCGGCAATGTTAAAGCTCAGTGAATGGAAATGTACAGTACAATACTTGTTCATTTGATTGCGTCCCATGATTGGTCCACACCTACTTTTGGTTGAGCACTGAATCAGCTAAGAAACGTGTCAACCAGGTAATGTTGCTAGGTCGTTGCTAGAAAAACACAAGAATAATCAAACTGAACTTCCTGCAGGAGGCCTGTATTAAAGACCACATTGCAAATTTAAAATCATCACGGAGCTATCAAAGGTGCTATCAAATTAATTCGGCACATATTTATAGTGTGAAATATGTGCGTTCCAACAACACAGACCAAACATCATTGTGGTAGATAAAGAAACATTACAGAACCTCTAGAAAATCATTTGAAACAATACATATTTCCGGCAAGATGCTGTATGGAAAGTGGTGTATAAAGGGACACTATCAGACACTTTTACAGGACACACTGGGGTCAGACAGGGTCTCCCACTTTCGTGGACTGAGTAATGAGGCGAGGTACAGATGGCAATAAAATAGGAATGTTGTGGACATTCAACAAACAGCCCCAAGATTTCCTTCGTGGCATACAACATATAACACGCAGACAGGAAAGGCAGGATGCATCAAGCTGGATCAAAAATGAAACTTCATGAACGGAGAGTAATATAATAACTTACAGGCAGGCTTATACAACATAGTCAATTACAAGAGAACACAAGAACAATCTAGTAAATCCTGCAAACACTTACAGAATGCCAATACCAACTCAACAAAACCAGCAACAGATACTAAAATGAGCCTGTTTTAACATAGAAGTGAAATACAGTGTATATAACATGGGAATAAATACAGTATACTATGTACGACTGGGCATGGGAATGAATACAGAATGTGTAACTGTATGGGAATGAATACAGTATGTGTAACTGTATGGGAATGAATACAGAATGTGTAACTGTATGGGAATGAATACAGTATGTGTAACTGTATGGGAATGAATACAGTATGTGTAACTGTATGGGAATGAATACAGTATGTGTAACTGTATGGGAATGAATACAGTATGTGTAACTGTTTGGGAATGAATACAGTATGTGTAACTGTATGGGAATGAATACAGTATGTGTAACTGTTTGGGAATGAATACAGTATGTGTAACTGTATGGGAATGAATACAGTATGTGTAACTGTATGGGAATGAATACAGTATGTGTAACTGTATGGGAATGAATACAGTATGAGTAACTGTATGGGAATGAATACAGTATGTGTAACTGTATGGGAATGAATACAGTATGTGTAACTGTTTGGGAATGAATACAGTATGTGTAACTGTATGGGGATGAATACAGTATGTGTAACTGTATGGGAATGAATACAGTATGTGTAACTGTATGGGAATGAATACAGTATGTGTAACTGTTTGGGAATGAATACAGTATGTGTAACTGTATGGGAATGAATACAGTATGTGTAACTGTATGGGAATGAATACAGTATGTGTAACTGTTTGGGACTGAATACAGTATGTGTAACTGTATGGGAATGAATACAGTATGTGTAACTGTATGGGAATGAATACAGTATGTGTAACTGTATGGGAATGAATACAGTATGTGTAACTGTATGGGAATGAATACAGTATGTGTAACTGTATGGGAATGAATACAGTATGTGTAACTGTTTGAGAATGAATACAGTATGTGTAACTATGGGAATGAATACAATATGTATAACTATGGGAATGAATACTGTATACTATGTACCACTGCATAGGAATGAATACAGTATGTGTAATTGTACGGGAATGAATACAGTTGTACACTGTATGTGAATGCACAAATGTATGGAAATGAATACAGATGTACCACTACGTGGAAATCAATACAGTATATACCAATAAAGCTATGTGAGAATTTATACAGTATATACCAGTGCACTATCGCCGCTCCTTTTCAATCTGGCTCTAGAGAAAGTTATAAGGAAGGTAAAGGAGGAATGTGCTATTGGAGGAACATCCAAACTGCTTGGTTACGCTGATGATATAGATATTATAGGGGAAAATGAACAAAAGACATTGGAAATATTGAGTCACTTAAAGGAAAAAGCTCAACAAATGGGGCTGGTTATCAACCAAGATGGCAAAAGTAGCCTTTAGCAAGATGAAAAACATATTGACCAATAAAAAGATATCAATTGAAATGAGAAAAAGAGTGTTGAGATGCTACATAGAACCTGTACTTTTATATGGATGTAAAGCTTGGACAATGAGCAGTCAGGCTGTAAAACATCTGAAGGCTGTAGAAATGTGGTTTCTGAGAAAAATGCAAAGAATACCATGGACAGCCAGAAAGACCAATGAACAAGTCCTTCAAGAAACAAATGAAGATCGTAAACTGATTAGAGACATTAGACGTAGACAGTCACAATTTTTTGGGCATGTTATGAGAAGAAATGATCTGGAGAACTTGGTGACAACTGATAAGATCGAGGGGAACAGACCAAGGGGAAGACCTAGAAGCAAGTACCTGGATGGCTTGGCCTTGTGGCATGGTCGAGACAGAAACACGGAGCTGATCCACGACTCTGGTGATCGAGTGAGATGGCAGAACATAACCGCCCACGCTTACCAGCATGGCACATGATGAATGGAGGGATCAACCAAGATAAGACAGAATATATGGTAATTTCAAGAGGAATGGCTAAAAACTCTGGCCAGATACAAATAGATAATATGACCATTAAAAGAACGGAAACATACAAATACCTGGGTACAATCTTCAACTGCTCCAACATAATAAGGGAAGAAATACAAGCTACAATCAACTCTGGAAATAAGATATACTAAGCACTACATCTGCTAAAATCAAATGCGCTATCTCGTAACACCAAGATCACAATATACAAAACACTGATTAGACCAATTGTGCTGTATGGCTCTGAAACCTGGAGTACAACTAAAAGAGACGAAGCCTTGTTACAAACCTTTGAGAATAAAGTCTTAAGACGCATCTTTCGGCCCATTAGGGATACACAAAGTAGAGAGTAGAAAAGAAGAAGCAACAAAGACATTTATGATCTGTTTAAGTCCCCGCTAATCACTGGTATCATGAAGGCTAATAGGCTGCAATAGCTGGGGCATATAGAAAGAATGGAAGATAATAGGGAAACAAAACTTGCTTACACTCAAGAAATAAATGACCGTAGACCCCGAGGTAGACCAAGAAGACGGTGGAGAGATAATATACATACAGACCTACAAGCACTTGGAATCAGCGACTAGCAAGAGAAGGTCAACCAGAGAGATGAATGGAGACAGCTTGTATCTGCAGCAAAGAACCTCAATGGCTCGGGATGCTGAAGAAGAAGAATATACCACTACCACTGCAAAATTAATACACATAAGTTGATCCATAAGGTGTATTGTCCGTCTCTGTTTACGTAAGCACACATGCACGCATGTATGCATATAGACACATACACAAACATACACTAATATGTACTTACACAGACACCTCATCTACATGCATATATAAATGTACAATAAATCTTTTAAAGATCATTTCAAAACACACAGGTTTGATGATGACAACTTAACTTTCAAATGTTAAAAGCAATATGCAACCCAATCATGGACAACAAGTAAGAGCATAGAACATCAATGAGCGAAAAAAAAAGTATTCTGATTTGCACAAGCAGAGTATATCAGTAAGCCAGAGCACAGTAAATCAGTCAGCAACAGCACAGTAAATCAATGAGCAAGAGCACAGTAAATCAATGAGCAAAAGTACAGTAAATCAATGAGCAAGAACACATTATTTCAATGAGCAAGAGCACAGTAAATCAATGAGCTAGAGAATAGTATTCCAATGAGTAAAAGCAGAGTTATTCAATGTGCAATATCATAGTAAAAGAGCAAGTAGTATAGAGGTCATGGTGGACTGCAGGTTGACCAACCCTATCTTAAATGGGTCCCAGGAAACGACTTGGGAAGGAAAGAGCGCCTGCTACTGACCCAATCACCCTAGCACCATATGCTCAATTCACCTAAAGGTGTGTAACGGGGCACTTCACTAAGAGCAGAGTAAATAAATGGGAAAGAGCAGTGTATTTCAATGGGCAAGAGCAGTGAATTTCAACGGCAACAGCAGCATATTTCAGTTGGCAAGAGCAGCATGTTTCAATGGGCAACAGCATGGTGCTTCAGTTGTCAAGAGAAAACACAAGAGTAAATCAATATGCAAGAGTATAGTAAATCACTAGAGAAGAGCATAGTAAATCAATGGGCACAAGCAGAGTATTCAAATAGACAAGAATACAGTATTTCATTGGAAAATAGCATAGTATATAACAGCAATAGCAGAGTTAACCAATCAGCAAGAGCAGAGTTAACCAATCAGCAAGAGCAGAGTTAACCAATCAGCAAGAGCAGAGTTAAGCAATCAGCAAGAGCTTAAAAAAAAAAAAGTCGCTTAAAAGTCGACAGGGTCGACTTCATTGCACCAGGTATTTATCCCACATGGCTCGGTCTCTTTCTGCAGCACGGAAAGCGTCGCACAAAGCACGAACTCCGTAGCTCTAGTGACGACCCTCAGATGTCTCCGAAAAATTTCACTCGTGAACTGAAGGACGCGGCCCGGAATCGAACCCACAAACTTCAGAGCACGAGTCAAACGGCTTGACCACTTCACCACAGAGACTCCCTAATCAGCAAGAGCAGAGTTAACCGATCAGCAAGAGCAGAGTTAACCAATCAGTCAGAGCAGAGTTAACCAATCAGTCAGAGCAGAGTTAAGCAATCAGTCAGAGCAGAGTTAAGCAATCAGTCAGAGCAGAGTTAACCAATCAGCAAGAGCAGAGTTGAGCAATCAGTCAGAGCAGAGTTAACAAATCAGTCAGAGCAGAGTTAAGCAATCAGTCAGAGCAGAGTTAACAAATCAGTCAAAGCAGAGTTCAATCAGTCAGAACAGAGTTAACCAATCAGCAACAGCAGAGTTAACCAATCAGCAAGAGCAGAGTTAAGCAATCAGTCAGAGCAGAGTTAACCAATCAGCAAGAGCAGAGTTAACCAATCAGCAAGAGCAGAGTTAACCAATCAGCAAGAGCAGAGTTAACCAATCAGCAAGAGCAGAGTTAACCAATCAGTCAGAGCAGAGTTAACCAATCAGTCAGAGCAGAGTTAAGCAATCAATCAAAGCAGAGTTAACCAATCAGCAAGAGCAGAGTTAAGCAATCAGTCAGAGCAGAGTTAAGCAATCAGTCAGAGCAGAGTTAAGCAATAAGTCAGAGCAGAGTTAAGCAATCAGTCAAAGCAGAGTTAATCAATCAGCAAGAGCAGAGTTAACCAATCAGCAAGAGCAGAGTTAACCAATCAGCAAGAGCAGAGTTAACCAATCAGCAAGAGCAGAGTTAAGCAATCAGTCAAAGCAGAGTTAACCAATCAGCAAGAGCAGAGTTAAGCAATCAGTCAGAGCAGAGTTAACCAATCAGTCAGAGCAGAGTTAAGCAATCAGTCAGAGCAGAGTTAACCAATCAGCAAGAGCAGAGTTAACCAATCAGCAAGAGCAGAGTTAACCAATCAGCAAGAGCAGAGTTAACCAATCAGCAAGAGCAGAGTTAACCAATCAGCAAGAGCAGAGTTAACCAATCAGTCAGAGCAGAGTTAACCAATCAGCAAGAGTAGGGTTAACCAATCAGCAAGAGCAGAGTTTACCAATCAGCAAGAAAACAGTATTCCAATTAACAAAGGCACAGTAAATGAATAAGTAAGAAAATCAATGAGCAAGAGCATACATGGTGTACAGACAACAGCACAGTATATCAACAGACACAAGCACAGTATTTCAATGAACAAGAGCACAGTATTTCATTGGACAAAACCACAGTGTTACAGTGGATAAGATCACAGTATTTCAATGGGCAAAAGCATATTATTTCAACGAATAGGTACACAGTATTTCAATGGGCAAGAGCACATTATTATAACACCAAGGAGCAGTCTTTCAATGGGCAAGAGCACAGCATTTCAATAAACGAGAGAACAGTATTTCAATGGATCAGAGCACAGTAAATCCACTAGCAAGTGCACAGTATTTCAATGGGCAAGAGGACAATACATTAATTAGCAAGAGGACAATAAATTAATTAGCAAGAGTACAATATTTCATTGACACAGAGCAGAGCATTTCGGTAAGTAAAAGTAAAGTCATTCAATAAGCAAGAGCAGAGTAAATTAATAAACAAGAAATCAGTAAATCAATATACACAAGAGCAGAGTAAATCAATAAACAAGAGCAGAGTAAATCAATATATGCAAGAGCTGAGTAAATCAATAAACAAGAACTCAGTAAATCAATAAACAAGAGCAGAGTAAATCAATAAACAAGAGCAGGATACATCAATAAACAAGAGCTGAGTAAATCAATAAAAAAAAAAAGAGCAGGATACATCAATAAACAAGAGCAGAGTAAATCAATAAACAAGAGCAGGGTGCAAGAAATAAACAAGAGCTCAGTACATCAATAAACAAGAGCAGAGTAAATCAATAAACAAGAGCAGAGTAAATCAATAAACAAGTGCAGAGTAAATTGATAAACAAGAGCGGAGTAAATCAACATACAAGAGCAGATTAAATCAATAATCAAGAGCAGCGTAAATCAATAAACAAGAGCAGGATACATCAATAAACTAGAACTGAGTAAATCAATAAACAAGAGCAGAGTAAATCAATAAACAAGACTTCAATAAATCAATGTATACAAGAGCAGAGTAAATCAAGAAACTAGAGCGGTGTAAATCAATAAACTAGAGCGGAGTAAATCAATATATTCACAAGCTCAATAAATCAATAAACAAGAGCAGAGTAAATCAATTAACAAGAGCAGAGTAAATCAATAAACAAGAGCAGAGTAAATCAATATATACAAAAGCTGAGTAAATCAATAAACAAGAACTCAGTAAATCAATAAACAAGAGCAGAGTAAATCAATAAACAAGAGCAGAGTAAATCAATAATCAAGAGCAGCGTAAATCAATAATCAAGAGCAGCGTAAATCAATAAACATGAGCAGGATACATCAATAAACAAGAGCAGAGTAAATCAATAAACAAGAGCAGAGTAAATCAATAAACAAGACTTCAATAAATCAATGTATACAAGAGCAGTGTAAATCAAGAAACTAGAGCGGTGTAAATCAATAAACTAGAGCGGAGTAAATCAATATATTCACAAGCTCAATAAATCAATAAACAAGAGCAGAGTAAATCAATTAACAAGAGCAGAGTAAATCAATAAACAAGAGCTGAGTAAATCAATATATACAAGAGCTCAGTAAATCAATAAACAAGAGCAGAGTAAATCAATAAACAAGAGCAGAGTAAATCAATAAACAAGATCAGAGTAAATCAATATATATAAGAGCTGAGTAAATAAATAAACAAGAACTCGGTAAATCAATAAACAAGAGCTCAGTAAATCAATAAACAAGAGCTCAGTAAATCAATAAACAAGAGCTCAGTAAACCAATAAACAAGAGCTCAGTAAATCAATAAACAAAAGCAGAGTAAATCAATAAACAAGAGCAGAGTAAATCAATATATACAAGAGCTGAGTAAATCAATAAACAAGAACTCAGTAAATCAATAAACAAGAGCTCAGAAGATCAATAAACAAGAGCAGAGTAAATCAATAAACAAGAGCTCAGTAGAACTATAAACAAGAGCTCAGTAAATCAATAAACAAGAACTCAATGAATCAATAAACAAGAGCAGAGTAAATCAATAAACAAAAGCACAAGAAGAGAGTAAATTAATAAACCAGAGCTCAGTAAATCAATAAACAAGAGCAGGATACATCAATAAACAAGAGCAGGGTAAAATAAATAAACAAGAGCTCAGTACATCAATAAACAAGAGCAGAGTAAATCAATATATACAAGAGTTGGGTAAATCAATATATACAAGAGTTGGGTAAATCAATATATACAAGAGTTGAGTAAATCAATATATACAAGAGTTGGGTAAATCAATATATACAAGAGCTGGGTAAATCAATATATTATATGCAAGAGCTGGGTAAATCAATATATACAAGAGCTGGGTAAATCAAAAGCAGTAGAGTAAATCAGCAATGGCAGAGTAAATCAGCAATGGCAGAATAAATCAACAATGGCAGAATAAATCAGCAATGGCAGAATAAATCAGCAATGACAGAGTAAATCAGCAATGACAGAATAAATCAGCAATGACAGAATAAATCAGCAATGACTGAGTAAATCAGCAACGGTAGAGTAAATCAAGAACTAAGAGCAGAGGAAATCAATAAACAGGAGTAGAGTAAATCAATCGGCAATGGCAGAGTAAATCAATAAGCAAGAGAAGAGTACAAAAATTAGCAAGAGCTGCGTAAACCAAGAGCAACTGCAGAGTAATGGGAGAATTAGCAATCCAAATATTAATTAAACAATTTACAATGATGATTATATGCTGAAAGCATAACCAAACAAACCAGGAGCAATTGTATGCAAAGGATTTCATAAAATAAACTTCATCAACCAGAGTAATGGGAGAATTTGTGATCAAAATATTAATTAAACAATTTACAATGATGATGAAATGCTGAAAGCTGTTTTTATAGTTCTACCAAAAAGACCAGGAGCAATTGTGTGCAAAGGATTTCATAAAATCAACATCATCAACCACGTCATAAAATTCTACTCAGAATTTTAATGAGAAGACCAAGAAGGAAAATAAAGATGCATATTGGTAGAGAACAATATGGATTTTGAAAGGCAAAGGGCAGCGCAATATACACAATACAAACACTAATAGAAAAATCAAAAGAGACACAGAAATACTTGTGCTTTATAGATTATACCAAAGTGTAGAAGCAGCTCCCAGGTTGATTCAGTCTAAAATGGGAACCAGGACATGGCTTGGGAAGTAAAGATGGCCTGAGTGATGGTGACATCACCCATCCAGTGCCAAGTGGTATAAAAAAATATGAGTATAACACCATCTGCCCAAGTTGTGTAAAGGGTCCTTAACTTTTAACTTTTACCTTTTACTTCATAAAGTGAAACATGACGAAGTGATACAAATTTTGAAGATATTAAAATTTATAGGAATGTAAAAATAGTAAAAATGTAAAATTGCCTACAAAATCACACACAGACAAACAATGCAGTGGTTGATAGTGATGTCTTGTAATGGACATGCAATTAACCTTTCATCCCTGACAAAACTTACATGCTCAGCCATTTTTACAATAAGTAATAAACTGTTGAAAACGAAGGAGCTAATATAATGACATGGGACATCATGGATTAAAGTAACAAGCTACAGAGGGTTGATGTAACAAATGGCTGGAGCAGATGAAGTCAAGAAAAGTATATCATGTATAAAGCAACCAATAAATGTTTTGTGACTTGCCTGTGGAGAATGGGTTAATCTCTCATGTTTAGAGTAGATTCAAATGTCTGCTATGTTAGTAACACTATAACTCTGTATCCTGATTCATGCTTTCCTCTCCAATTACCACATCACATTGAGCTTTTCTTTCCTGTCTTTTGCCTCATATTTCAAAGTATTTCTTCACACCTCTATGGCAGTATTTGCTATGAGACTGCCTTTAGTTTGTTTAGCTCAGAATTAACAACTTCTTTCCCAATAAACCTGCAAGAAGTGGGCAGTTGCAGCAATTTAAGTTTTGGATCCCAGTTGCAGAATTACAACAGTGTTTGCTATATTCATTAGACGTTTGCTTCAAATACTCAACGATTCCAATAATCAATATTCCTGCACGCGCACTGGTATAAATCTTAGGAGGTGAACAAACAGAACAGATTTACAGCAACCTGAGATGTGCTTCTAAGCACATTTCATACAAATCTTTCAGAAGCACAAATGTCTATTGAAGCTGCACTATAAACTAACTATAAACTTCACAGGTGAGCACATGCACATTACTAAACATGTATTTGACCACATCTGAAATACATTCTTCTTGTTTTTTGTTTTAGTTTACTCGCTTTGAACTCAACCATAGTCATGACATGTGCTACTACTTCTAGTGCACTCCACTAATTTTTGATTGTGGATTAACTTTCCCTATCACTACTGTCCCTGGCCATCAGGCCAACCCATCCCCACTTCTGAGCTACTATTCTTCTTCTTCTTCATCTGCTGATGACGTTTTGTTTCCCCCAATGGAGCAGAGGCCCTCAACCAACTCATGCTAAGTCCTCCTCCCTATCCTTGGTCATGTCCTGTCGTTCTCCCCATTTTATTCATCTCTGTCTCTAATTTTCCTCTCTGTGTATTTTAGGTCTCCCTCTATTTCTAGTGTGCCCTGGGTTCCAGAAAACAGATTTTCTAGTTATACTATCAGGTTTTGTCAATGTGTGCCCTGGGTTCCAGAAAACAGATTTTCTAGTTATACTATCAGGTTTTGTCAATGTGTGCCCTGGGTTCCAGAAAACAGATTTTCTAGTTATACTATCAGGTTTTCTCAATGCGTGTCTTGGGTTCCAGAAAACAGATTTTCAAGTTATACTATCAGGTTTTCTCAATGTGTGCCCTGGGTTCCAGAAAACAGATTTTCTAGTTATACTATCAGGTTTTCTCAATGTGTGCCCTGGGTTCCAGAAAACAGATTTTCTAGTTATACTATCAGGTTTTCTCAATGTGTGCCCTGGGTTCCAGAAAACAGATTTTCTAGTTATACTATCAGGTTTTCTCAATGTGTGTCCTGGGTTCCAGAAAACAGATTTTCTAGTTATACTATCAGGTTTTCTCAATGTGTGCCCTGGGTTCCAGAAAACAGATTTTCTAGTTATACTATCAGGTTTTCTCAATGTGTGTCCTGGGTTCCAGAAAACAGATTTTCTAGTTATACTATCAGGTTTTCTCAATGTGTGCCCTGGGTTCCAGAAAACAGATTTTCTAGTTATACTATCAGGTTTTCTCAATGTGTGTCCTGGGTTCCAGAAAACAGATTTTCTAGTTATACTATCAGGTTTTCTCAATGTGTGTCCTGGGTTCCAGATTTTCTAGTTATACTATCAGGTTTTCTCAATGTGTGTCCTGGGTTCCAGAAAACAGATTTTCTAGTTATACTATCAGGTTTTCTCAATGTATACCCTGGGTTCCAGATTTTCTAGTTATACTATCAGGGTTTCTCAATGTGTGTCCTGGGTTCCAGAAAACAGATTTTCTAGTTATACTATCAGGTTTTCTCAATGTGTGTCCTGTTCAATGCCAGCATCTTTCCCTCAACTTTTGTTTATTTATTAAGTTTGTTATAAGAGCTCGACATTGGTGATTGTGTTGTAGCATTTTGGTCTCTCTATTCAATGCAGGCATCACTGAATGAAATAATGTATACACAGGTGTAATTACACATGAAATGACAGTCAGTAACAAATGTTACACACATAAACATAAACATGCAATGAGTCATAAAAACACATAATAAGAACTAAAATATAATGACCGGGTCAGAAATTGGGGGTGGGGTTGGTGGTAAGGAAATGTAAGAAAACGAGAGCTATTCACCCCACCTGATAACTGTCTAAATTAATATATGTGATATCACTTCTGTCACATCTGCACTGCATCATCAGTCAAAATTAGCCATTAACAACATGTAGATGATGATGGATATTTGTGTACACACTTTTGATAATGTATTTATAAATAAGTTAGATGAAAACGTAACCACCAGGTCTGAAATATGAGGGCTGCTAAACAGTTTGGATAATGTAATTAACTAAATGAAACAACTAACAAGCAGGTCTGAAGTAGGAGATGGCAAGTTTTACGTTCTGTAGTTTACCACTGCTTTCTGAACAAGACGTCAACATTTAAGACCAACTGACCAGTATAGAGAATGAACCTCGTACCCCGTTATCAGCACACTGTAAGTTTAAGACCAATTGCATTAAGCTGACTTCTCATCACATTTTTCATGCCCTAAAATACTTTTTCCTTGTGGTTTATATCACTACTGAAGCACTTATCATAGGAGTGCAATCATTGTTGTATACTCTCTGCGCTGAATGCAGTTTAAGATCAAACAAAATAAGTTCTATAACACAGGTTTCTACACAAGTTTGGTCCAAACAGTGACTTAGGGGTCACACAAGACCAGCGTGTCAGGCTTTTCGGCCCAGGAGGGTAGAAATAATAGAGAAAAAACTAATTTAACCTTGAAATAAATTGCTGCAGGATTTATTGCATGATGATTCTTCAATACTAGAGAGAGAGGGTATTTGAAAGTGCACAGCATGTGTGTATTATTTTTGTTGCAAACATGTATGTAAAGAACATCAATCACAGAAAATGGTAATCTGTAGAGAGAAATAAAAACAAGCTTTCAAAAGGTCGTAACTTAGCAAATATCACATTTGCTCAAGCGTCTCGCACAAAAGAACAGAAGCCAAGTGATAAATAACATGTTTCTAACAACACTGTACAAACAGTGTCAATCATGGATGCTGCCTAAAGCGCAAGAGAGAAAATACATTATATCTGAAAATAAATGTCTCAACAAAGCGGCCAGTTTCACTAGAAGAGACAGAATTAGAAATGCCACTATGTGTGTCGAACTGATTGAGAGGCAACGAGTGGTTCAGACATCATGTGAAGTCTAATCAGCAATTGCTTTGTGTCTACAATCGAAGCAGCTCTTGCCATACAGTTAAAGGAACACCAAGAATCATATGGGATGGATCAATTCAATCAAGAGCACACCACACAAACTCAATGCAGTCAAGACAACAAATCTGGCTTAATATAAACAACTCAGCTCTCTCCAGTGCTTAATCTCAAATGTGGACCACAAGCAATCATCCCTTCTGGGACAGATAATAGGCAGATACAACATAAAAGCTTTCAGGCAGGCTGATATTGTTAGCAAATGTAGAATTATCATGGTAAAAAGCTTTTGTTGAATGTTTCTTTGTCTTACCAAGTCTCCATTAGAATGCACAAGACAAGCAAGCAAATAAAGAGTAAGTTTGATGAGGAACCCAAAACATGCTATTTATCACTGTGTTTAGATTAAATTAAACAACTCAATCAGTTCTGGCTATACAGGTAGATTACCTATGGACAAGGAAGAGGTGGTCGTCCGCCTGTGGGACCAGGTGGATAAGGAGGGGAACAGACTGAGAACCTGTATGTGGAAAGAATGAGACTAATCAGATAGCGGTGGGAACAATCAGTAGTATGACTCTTCACTGGCTGCTGAACGAGGGGAGGTAGCTGATATGAGAATGTCCTGAGTGCAGTGATGTCAGTTTTTAGCTCAACTCAACTCAACTAACCTGTCAGTTTGTGGGGCCAAGTGCTGAAATCCCCATTAAGGCGGATTGTTTTAACCAACCTGAGCTCTTAGATCGACCCATCCTACATGGGGTACCAGCACATGTCCTGGGAAGCAAAGGCAGCTGGCACAATATTGACCACACCCTCCATCAAGTGCTGACTGGTATATACAAGTACATCAGTAGCACCATATATTCAATACACCTCAAGGTGTGTACAAGGTCCCTGACTGTACTTGACTTGCATAAGTACAGAAAGATCCAGAAAGAGATGAATACACTCTATCAGATACATACCACACAAATAGAAATTTCAGGAAACTGGAGGTAGAAAGCAGAAATCATAACCTTCCTGTCTCCTAAACTTGTTCATCAATATCATAACCTGCCTGTCTCCTAAACTTGTTCATCAATATTGCCTAAACTTGTTCATCAATGTTACCTAAACTTGTTCAACAATGTTACCTAAACTTGTTCATCAATGTTGCCTAAACTTGTTCATCAATGTTACATAAACTTGTTCATCAATGTTACCTAAACTTGTTCATCATTGTTACCTAAACTTGTTCATCAATGTTACCTAAACTTGTTCATCAATGTTACCTAAACTTGTTCATCAATGTTACCTAAACTTGTTCATCAATGTTACCTAAACTTGTTCATCAATGTTACCTATACTAGTTCATCAATGTTACCTAAACTTGTTCATCAATGTTACCTAAACTTGTTCATCAATGTTACATAAACTTGTTCATCAATGTTACCTAAGCTTTTTCATCAATGTAATCTAAACTTGTTCATCAATGTTACCTAAACTTGTTCATCAATGTTGCCTAAACTTGTTCATCAATGTTACACAACAAGTTATTATTCACCAAAATGGAGGCAGTAAATAAGATACACAATACCATGTGCTCTATGATGTGTGCTTGAATAAATGTGGCAACTGTAAATACAGCGGTAACAGGGATGTCAAATCTGATGCCAAGAACATTGTTCTTTATTTTATTTTGTGCACATCCTAACAGTACTAATGTTGTGAACACCCTTTGCAGATTACACATGAAAGACTTGACACAGCAATAAAAGTGCGAGCACTGAATGACACAGGAGTTTCTTTCATTTTAAAAAAGGTTTTAAAAAAGTGGGTAAAATGAAAGAGGATCAACCTCATTGCACCAAGTTTTTCCCATCAGCTCAGTCTCTCTGCACTGAGCAGCTAACCAGCTGCTAAGGACACCCCTCAAAGCACGAACTCTGTAGCTCTGGCTAAACCAATCTGCCGTGGAGACTCCTTTAATGAAGATGAGATGTGCAGGCGCAATGAGTGACTACATCAACAGACATGACATTACATGACGGAGACTCACCTCGTTATCTTCTGCTAGAGACTTATGGTAATGACTGCTGGCAAACACTGACCGCTTAGCCACCTTTCTGTGCTGAAAATGATAGTAATCTGGTATAATCTGAAATGAGAGAAGTTGGATGCAACATTTTAAACTGTTGCATTCTGTTATTGAGATTACAATAAGAGGATAATTATTTATGAAAATGATTTTTCAAAAAGCAGTTGTATTTACATAAATCCATAAGACATGCTGAGAGTGGGTAATTGCAACACTTGACTGAGTACAGAATTGACAAGTGGCGGAAAGCGAGTCTGAACACTGTCATTATATTGTTACATTGTGAATATACTTATGAACAAAGTACTAGATATTTTTTTTAATTCAACAAGGACAAATTACCTGGGAGTAAGACAGGGATGAGAGAGATAGTGAGGGGGAGAGACAGAGAAAAAGAGAGAGAAATGGATGATTGAGAGAGAAAGGGATGAGGGAGAGAGAAGGAGTAGTTGGAGGAAGAGCCAGAGAAGAGGAAGAGGAAGAGGAAGAACAGGAAGAAAGGGGAGGAGGAAGAACAGGAAGAAAAAGGAGGAGGAGAAGAAGAAGAAAGACATAACAGAGTGGGTGGTAGAGTAGGGTGAAAAAGAGAGAACTCATCAACATTAGAGGGTAAATACTGCTGTATATCAGCAGGAGAGTGCTAGTCATTCTTCCTCTTCTTCGTTCCTCTTGCCAGGGGGAGTGCAACACACCCTGTCATGCACCTCAGAGTACAGTGTTTCACACACTGGCATGCATGTATGTCACGTTAGCTTCCCCTAGTCAGATCCCATCCCCCCGGGAAGTTAAACAAATGCCCGCAGAAGTCGGATGTGTCGGCCTAACGGCGCAAGAACGCAGCTCTGCTGTAAACAGGCACAACGCAGTCACATCCGAAAAAAAACTCCGGATGAACGAAGAAGAAGAAGAAGAAGAAGATCCCATCCAAAATAGCGGGCTTTATCTGGCCGTGGGTAGCTTTTGTTTCCTAACAATTTTGCCAGGACCGTGGCCTTACAGCCTGCTCTGTGTGATGTTCAACAGCCATGGGATGTTTAATGTGTACAACTGGCACATGGGACCTGCTTTTCCTGTACCTGATCCTAGAAGTTCCCAATCTCACTAGCCTAGAGGGCAATGAAACGTGGTGTCACTAGACACCCATGGTAAGAGGACAAGACCCGATGTCTGTCAGACAACACCAGTCATTCTCCATTCATTCTCAGGCATGACAGTAATGTTATTGTCTTTGTTTGAGTGATGACACTTTAGGCAACACAGATTTTCAGCTTATTTTAAATGTAATTTTATACTATGAAATCGCCCGTACCCCTGGCGAAGGGTTTAACAATTTTCTCCTTAATCCCATATATCCACGCGAGGAACACAGCTGTGTGAGATTCGACAGCAGATTGCGTCGCGTTGGTTACTTATGCGATATGTGAGCCGGTCGCTCAGAAAGCAATGAGCGTAATCTTGCCAAGACATCAACAGCAGCTGAAAAATGCTGGTGTTTGACTGCAATGTCCTGTAAGAGATATGCAACTTAAAAACATTTAAAAAAACTATGAAATCACACACAAATGTATTCTCTCTCTCTCTCTCTCTCTTACTCTTTCTCTCTCTCTCTCTCTCTCTCTCTCTCTCTCTATATATATATATATATATATATATATATATATATATATATATATATATATATATATATATATATATATGTCTGTCTGTCTGTCTGTCTCCCTTTTGTTACAGATTCACTTTTTCCTTGCTATTGTTACAGATTCACTTTTTTGTGTTATGTAATGTGTGATACACACATGTATCCATGGGTTGTTTTTGTGTCTGTGTGTTCCATATGAAGTATTTTTCTAATCTGGCTTTGGTGAACTAAAATTTTCTTATATGTGCATGAGCTTGGTACTTTAAAGAGGTGATATTGAGCAGTTATAAATCATGTGTGCATAGAGGATAGCCTGCAGTCTTGTGGTTGAATTATGCACAAGTGCAAGTTAAATAATATATGTTATGTTCAAAGTTTCAAAGTCATAAAATCATGCTCAGATTAATCTTTGTCAGATGGTTAAGACTGTCCTTCAGTTTAAGATAGTGTATATGTTTTCAGGCCTCACTCACTATGTCCTAGTGTGTCAAATATCAAGCTCAGCCAACACAACTTGCAACTTGGCATCCCAGACATCTTTCGCAAACAAACCACATCTTTCAGACTACACACATGACACTAATGGCTGCGAGCACACATATTGCCTCAACATATCACGTTCCTCCAACTACAAATGCATGACAGACCAGATCCCCAAACCTCATCTTGCAGATCAGTAATCCTGTCAAAAGGCTCAACAGAGTTTTGGCAGAAGGTGCCACCAGACAACACATTCTGGGTTACAAGCACTCTAACAGACAGGAAATAATAAAAACAGAACAAAGATGTTAACTTTTCAGGTTAGATACAAAACATGAAAGCAGAGAAGAAAATGAAAATGGTGACAAATACGATTAGAAGCAGAAAAAGAAGCTGCCACAGAAACAGAAGGGTAAGAGGAAGAGGCGCAACACATTCACAATATATGTTTGTTTTCATTGCAGCATGCTGGTGTGTGCTGGGAATTTTGTTTCTGCTGGTGATTACTGAGGTGATGAATAAAGGGCCCCTCCCCAAGTGGTCACCTTGTAGTGTACAGGTCTGGATGTTTATAAAACCCTTAGCCTTACATCAAACACATGTCCAATCATGTGTGAGTTGGGCAGTCTCCAAGATTTACATATGCAAATATAAGTGAGCCTTACATCTATCACATGTCCAATCATATGTTAGTTGGGCAGTCTCCAAGATTTACATATGCAAATATAAGTGAGCCTTACATCTATCACATGTCCAATCATATGTGAGTTGGGCAGTCTCCAAGATTTACATATGCAAATATAAGTGAGCCTTACATCTATCACATGTCCAATCATATGTGAGTTGGGCAGTCTCCAAGATTTACATATGCAAATATAAGTAAGCCTTACATCAAGCTGCTGGCTCCGTGGCGAAGTGGATACGGATGCAGTCCCTAATCCCGCATACCACGTTCGAAACACAGCTGCGGGTGAATTGGCAGCAGACCGCTTTGCTCTGGTTTTTTATGAAAATGGTATGAGTGCCAGTCGTTCAGCAATGGCAAACTACTGAACATAAACTTGCTAAGAGATCACAAACAGCCAAAATATGCTGGAGTGACTGCTACATCCTGTTATGGTTATGCAACTAACTTTTGTTTACATCAAGCACATGACCAATTATGTGTGAGTTGGGCAGTTTCCAAGATTTACATATGCAAATATAAGTGAGCATGGCAGGAAACTATGCAAACAGAAAATCTTGCAGGGAAGGATAGAAAGGTACAGGTGTGCATCATGAGCATTATAACTAAGCTGACCTCTAAGCTGAGTTTAAGATAAAGATTAATCAGACTGCTATGTATTAGAATGCAGAATGAGTCAATATCAAAAGGCTGAACTAGAAAATATGCTATATACTCACCTACAGGAAGGAAAACGTTTTAAAGATATTGGCTGTTTCAAAGTGGAAAGAAACGATAGGAGGAGAGGTGGCATACCATCAATTAAAGGAATGATCTTCCCTCAGCCGGCGATTTGGAAGCGGACCGCCTTGCACTAGTTTCCTACAGATATGAGTGCCGGTCGTTCAGAAAGCAATGGCAAACTACTGAAAGTAAACTTGTCAAGAAATCACAAACAGCCAAACAATGGTGGGGTTGACTGCGATGTCTTTAAAGGATACGCAACAAACTTCCCTTAGGGCAAAGAATTGGAGTCTACTAACAATGACATACCAAACATTCATGTGAAAACATTACCAACCTACACTTAATCTCAGTCAGTCCATTTGTTTTGTCTCTTTACAGATGTGAATTTCCAATACCAATCTTTGGTAGGTCAACCTCAGACCACTAGATGTCAGACCTTTTTTGGGACTCAGGTGACCTGAACACTGGACTTAGGAGTTACAACTCAGTCTTTCAGAGGATTCCAAAACAACAGCAACATCAGGAATGACAAACATTCAGCAGAAACCCAAGTCACACAAAGGAGAGGAAGAATACCAATCCATAAAGATTGCAAATAAGTAATCCATCTTAAGTACAACACTCTGGAACTGGAGCTTCTACTGTCCCAGAAATTGACCACTGAATATGTCTAGCATAGACACCAACAGGGACAACATCATTGCTATGAGAAGCAATAATCCCTTCAAAATTTGGGGATACATACATAAAATGGGGTGAAGATACAGAAAACTATCAAGACAATAACAGCCTAACTCTTCTACATGGGGATCTCAAACACAAGAACATGTATCCAAACTGAACTTCTGGTGTAGACGTTACTAGAACAACAAACAAGCAGGTGAAGAAGACTTGAAAGTCACATCAATGTAATTGTTCTACAAGTAGTCTGGTTAAAGGAACATATTAAAGAACACTTAATTCAATGGAAGAAGGAATTAATTGTATTTAAAGTAGTTATAAAGAAGAATGGGGAAAATATCTGGAAAAAAAGCATGACAAATAAAGAAACCCCAATTAAACTAGACATGAAAACAGAATTACTAAACAGGATTAAGGTTCAACAAATAAAAAATTCTTCTTATAGTCCACGCCAATGGTATATCCACAGCCTGTTTCATGTGTTACCAATCAATTCTGATAGGTATGTCCCTCATGCCATAATATCAAACTATCTAGCATCTTCTTTCTTGGTCTCTCCTGACTCTCTTCCCCTCCAAATGCCCCAATGTCACAACATATTCCAGCTTTCCTCTTCTCATGATGGGCCCAAAGAATGTGGATTATCTCCTCCTGATGCAAGTAACCAGTTCTGATTGTGAGTAACTTCTTTCAAGATATCTTCATTATGCTTTTCAATCTGCCCAAGGTGTTCTTTTCATGATACTATAAATCCTCATCTCTGCAACTTCTGCATAATTTATAGCTAATCTACTGGCTGTCCAACAAGACCGGCTAAATATACTTTTTATGATCTCTTTCTCACATCAATCGACAGAAATATTTTCTGGGCATACTCTGTGCACCAAAACAAGGCATAAAACAGAAGTAATGACTATAACTAAAGAAGAAAAAACAACAATTCACCTAAACGAACATCCCTTGAAACAAGTAAAGAGTTTCAAGTACCTAGGAAGTATAATATCATCAAATGGCAAATCAGAAGACGAGATCGAAATTAGATGCAATAAGGCAAACCAACTCATTGGACAAATGTTACCAATACTAAAGAACAAACATGTATCAATAGTTACTAAGAAGAAAGCACGTTACTACACATCTTCCTGCCAACTCTATGCTACCAATGCCAAACCTGGACAATGACAGAAAAAGATAAAAGAAACATCACAACAACAGAAATGAGATTCCTGAGAAGAATACTCAACGTATCAAGAAGATGTATCAAGTAAAATGGTTTGGCCATGCAACTATGTTACCAACTAACAGTATACCACAACAAGCAATGATGTACAGACCAGAAGGAAGCAGAGGAAGAGGCCTACCACGTAAACGATGGACGGAGGGAATAGCAGAGTCCATAGGAATATCGATATCATGAAGCCCATAAGCGGGCACTCTCCTGCTGTTTATACTTCACCTCGAAACTGCAAGGTACAAGAAGAACATGATGAGATGAGAGATGAGATGATGAACATCAAGCTGACATCAACACTGGAAGGTAAACGTGCAAGAGGAAGACAATGGTTTAAATAGTAAGATAACATCAAAGGGTGCCCAGAGAAGAGAATGCTAGGTGACAAACAGAAAATACTGGCGCTTTAATGCAGTCGACATTCAATATTAAGATGACAATTGATCTGATCTGATTATAACATTACAACTGTTTTCTTCTCTTTGTTCACTTGGAACTTGCCTACATCTGCAAGTTTGCTTCCTGCATGAGCTGCTACATTCAAGTCTCAAATCCTGCACCTGGCAGCGCTTTGACTATATAAATCTCCCTGGATTAAGAAGGAAGGCTATAGAACTAATGATCTATATTCTACTTAACTTGCAGTTCCCAGACACCTGAGTCCAGACCTCTCCTAACAAACTCAAACAGCTTTGGTCTTAGGCTCTTATAAATGGCTTGAAAGTGCCAATCAAAGCCTGAAAGCCCCAATCAAAGCCACCAATAAATGACAGTTAACTGTGACAATATCAGTCCAACTGTCTGCCAGGCCTCTACATCATAACTAAACCACCAGGTTGTCAAGTTACAAGGTATGGTTAAAAAATAGTCCTTATGAAGATGGCTAGATGATCTTGCGATTAATACTATACTATACTATACTAGTATACTATACTATACTATACTATACTAATATACTACACTAATACTATATGCAATATGAAAAATTAATGACTAGTAAAAATTGCTGATAATTTTAGTAAATAATCAAGGTTTTAATGTTGTAACCAAAAACCATGATCATTGGGAAAATAAATAACCCACTTTGAGGATAAAGACAGTTGACCATTGAAGGGTTACGGTTAGAGAGAGAGAATGGAGTACTGAATGACCCATGTACTACTAGATTCATGGAGGGCTGGAGACCGTTAAAACGCAGTACAGCTGCAGTAGTAATTGCTTGCATATTTCTAACAAAAACTATATTACTCTTGTGTTTTATTGCTACTCTGCATTCAACGAATGAATGATTCACTGTGTACTCTGTTAACGGACTCAAAATACACATTTTCATAATGTTGTCTATTAGAAGAATTAAATATCGACAATTAACATTACTGCATAAATTTGACAGTATAATATTAATAATAATATTAATATAATAGCGACACTTACCTGTCCCTTGTAAATAAAATCATTTCGGGTGGCCACGGATCGAGCGACCTGCTCACCTCCTGTGATGTGCACCGCCCATAGATCAGTGAAGAAGTTCTTGTCAACCGCTTCCACCACAAGAAAATATCCTAAAACAAAAACTTTGACAACATGAATAGATCCATGCATTGTGTTGGTCAGGGCCAGTCGGGTGAGCGAGATAAGGATAAGTCCCTATCCCTGACTTGTGTCGCCGATCGTTCCCTTGGAACAGAGGAAATCAGCACCTCGCAGACGACGTTCAACCACTGCTATG
Organism: Cepaea hortensis; assembly: GCA_963921405.1. Lineage (NCBI taxonomy): Eukaryota > Metazoa > Mollusca > Gastropoda > Stylommatophora > Helicidae > Cepaea > Cepaea hortensis. The sequence goes on from OY992878.1 coordinate 107,789,771, forward strand.
CTCATCGACATCGCTGTCATCGGTGAATCACATTTTCAGTGTACCAACATCTTCAGCTGTTCTATCTACTAACATCAGTATGGAGAGCATCACGCCAAGAATGCCTCTACAACTGCGACGTTCCCTTCCTTTAGCCGTTCTCCATGATGAACGAATTTCGGCATAGCATCGCCCAGAAGGAACAACCGCTAGCTAGGACTCTCTTTTCCTTTCCTTCGGCGAAACTGTTGGTTTGGTAGCGCCTGCTGATTGATCGCAATGTTATCTGTCGGGTGCGTTTTTATTGGCCAGATGTAATTATGCTTCCCCCCTCCTTATATTGAATTCACCGTAGTAATATCTATATATATATATATATATATATATATATATATATATATATATATATATATATATATATATGGCTGATTTATAAAATAACGGTTTTGCAACGGAAAAGCACTAAATAAACATCTTAATAGTAAATGGGCAAGTCAACACGGAAACAAATAAATACAGACATGGAGTATCAAAATGTGCGTGCCACAACATAAAAAGGAAATTCACATCTGCAGAGATAATAAATTAAACAGTGAGATCAGTAAAATAGTGTGAGTGTTATTGTACACACACACACACACACACACGCGCGCGCGCGCATGTATATATATATATATATATATATATATATATATATATATATATATATAGAGAGAGAGAGAGAGAGAGAGAGAGAGGTGAGGAAAGAGAGATTAAATCTCGACCAACTCAATCGGGACATTCCCACACGTGCTCCACCCCCATTCCATCTTTCGTACAATCAGTTTGTGTATGTATGTATAAATGTGTGTGTGTGCGTGCGTGCGTGCGTGCGTGCGTGCGTGTGTGTGTGTGTGTGTGTGTGTGTGTGTGTGACTCAGCACCACCATATAGTTCCGAAACATAGGTAATGAACGATTGTTGCTGTTGTTGTCGAGTCGATCAAGCCTCTACTGCCAGGTATTGACGCATACAAGTGTTCACCGGCTGTTGTGTTGTGCGGTATAAAGTGTTCCTTTCAATGGCTCTGGGAAAAGTCAATCTTCCGTGATATACGTACAGGCGGGACACTGAAGGGAGATGACATTCGATAGTCTCGTTAGGATAATTACAACAGTCTGGGAGAGGAAATAATCACAGCCGAAATAAAAATGAGACAAATAAAATATATGACACTCTTCAAAATACATAAACGGCGGTGAGCAAGAAGTGGGCAACGATACAAGTGGGAAAATAACATCAAGAGATAGATAAAGAGTAGTCTGTCGAAGTGTACAACCAGAGTCAGATGATTCGATTCACTGTATGGAGGTTTACAAAATAAGAACAGGATGTTAATTCCCCTCCCCACCACCCTTAAACATGGGATAGTATGTTAAATAGTTGATGTTCTTTTTAGTGGTTGTTTCCAGACAACCAATATGTTTGACCCAGTCCGCCACTCTGTGAATGAGAGAGAGAGAGAGAGAGAGAGAGAGAGAGAGAGAGAGAGAAGGAGAGAGAGAGAGAGAGAGAGAGAGAGACTAAGTGGTGTCATTGTTTATTAATTCTATTCTTTCATATAATTTCCTCCACTACATGTGCATGCTTGAAGCTCCCATTGGCGAGTCACCAGATTAGAACAGTTAATTATATATGTTAAAAACCCCGGGAAACAATTTTCACAATACAATTGACTACATACAAGCAATCGACTTCGACAATTTACTGTCGGTAACAACTAGACCAGCAGCAACATGCAACAGTGCTCACGTGCCAGTAATTTGAAAACTAATAATGAAACCTGAGAAGTTAACAGGGCTCCAAGATACCGACCGGTATTGTCAGATTTCCTCCCGCGCCAACATCTTGTCCTCATCTCTTGATTTCGCTGGAATTTGCTTAGGTTTCTCCTTAAGCTTATCATTGGTGATTCTGTCAACACATTTTAGTCTGTCTTTTTTGCACTGCACGCATTTGCTTTAGACATTGTAAAAGTATAGAACCCTTTTACGTGTCTTGAGACCTACTCTATAAAGTGCTAGCCTCATAATTGTATAGACTAATCGACTAGTCGACAGTCAACTAGGGATCCGTTCAGTATCACGCCGGCCGCCTTGACACTCCGTGAACATTTTCTGGTACTCATTTTAGGCTGGGTCGACCTGGTAATCAGTTCAAGTTACAGAAATAAACGCCAAGATGGAGATTCGAATACATGTTCATCGGGCAGGCATGCAAATGTGCTAGCTATTGAGCTACCACGGCTCCCCAAAGATAGATTAATAACTATTTTAGAGGGAGAGGGATGAGAGAGAGAGAGAGAGAGAGAGAGAGAGAGAGAGAGAGAAAGAGAGAGAGAGAGAGAGAGAGAGAGAGAGAGAGAGAGAGAGAGAGAGAGAGAGAGAGGGGATGGGTGAGGAAAGAGAGATTAAATCTCGACCAATTCAATCGGGACATTCCCACACGTGCTCCACCCCCATCCCATCTTTCGTACAATCAGTGTGTGCATGTATGTATAAATGTGAGTGTGTGTGAGTGAGTGTGTGTGCGTGTGTGTGTGTGTGTGTGTGTGTGTGTGTGTGTGTGTGTGTGTGACTCAGCACCACCATATAGTTCCGAAACATAGGTAATAAACAATATATAATGACACAAAGTAGTGCAGCTTTACATAACAGAGTTACGACACATACAGAACGTTGCGGCGGTTAGCCTTCATCAGCAAACAAACACATTCACAAACACAACATACAGTCAAGGAGAACTCCTGTGACTACATTAGAAGGTGATGACAGGACGAGAGGAACAAATGCATGGGAAAATGGAAGCAATGAAGAGGAAACGAGAATTGACAAAATGTTAATTGAAAAGAATGTTAGTCGAAGAAAATGTTTAATAGAAAAACTGTTTATAGAGAAAAAAAACTGTATACTCACCTCACGTACGGACCTGTGAATGTTTACGGAAATCTCAGGTGTATTTTTATAACGGTGCTGGATGTTACGGTACAGTGAGCACATAGAAAGAAAGGGGCGGGGTAGGAGGCGTGTAAAATTGACCACGACCCCATTGTGTTATTGGTCTGGGTGGACTGGTGTGTAGGAACACGTGTACTTACATAGACACACTTCAACTGACAAAATGCTAGTGTATGTGGACATGCAAGAAGAGAGAGAGGGAGAGAGAGAGAGAGAGAGAGAGAGAGAGAGAGAGGAGAGCGAGAGAGAGAGAGAGAGACAGACAGAGAGAGACAGAGAGAGACAGAGAGAGGAAAAGTGCCTGCGACCTACCACATGGGGTATATTGTAACCTACGAAATAGTCAGTATGGTTGCTAGTCATACAACGCGCTTCGGGAGCCCCTCGCCCAGTCCTAGAGTTGTTGGGGTTGTGTAAGATCCAACCACTGGCAATGCACGTGAAGAAGGTATGCACAGAGAAGCCAGATGTAAGAGGAGAGAGAGAGGGAGAGAGAGAGTGAGAGAGAGAGCGCGAAAGGGGGGAGAGAGGGGGAGAGAGAGGGAGAGAGAGGGGGAGAGGGAGGGAGAGAGAGAGAGGGAGAGAGAGGGAGAGGGAGAGAGATAGAGAGAAAGGGAGAGAGAGAGGGGGAGAGGAAGAGAGAGAGGGAGAGAGAGAGGGAGAGAGGGGAGAGAGAGGGAGAGAGAGGGAGAGAGAGAGTGAGGGAGGGTGAGAGCGAGAGAGGGGGAGGGCAAGAGAGAGATCAAGGGAGGGACAGAAAGCGCGAGAGGGAGTGAGAGAGGGAGAGAAAGAGCGAGAGAGAGAGGGAGTGAGAGAGGAGGAGAGAGAGCGAGAGAGGGGAGAGCGAGGGAGAGAGCGAGAGGGTGAAAGAGAGAGAGAGGGAGAGAGAGAGAAAGAGAGAGAGAAAGAGAGAGAGAGAGGAAAAGTGCCTGTGATATACCACATGAGGCGTGTGGGGCGCGTCGGTCTACGTGTACGACGTTTCCCTCGTACTGTACCCTATGAAATAGTCAGTATGGTTGATTATTGCACAGTACATTTCAGGAGCCTCTCGCCCAGTGTTTGAGTTGTTAGGGCTGTGTGAGATATAACCACTGGTAATACAAGTGAAGTGGGTGGGCACAGAGAAGCAAGATGTAAGGAGAGAGAGAGAGAGAGAGAGAGAGAGAGAGATAGAGAGAGAAAGAGAGGGAGAGAGAGAGAGAGAGAGGAGAAGTGCCTGTGATATACCACATGAGGCATGTGGGGCGCGTCAGTCTACACGTACGACGTTTCCCTCGTACTGTCCCCTATGAAATAGTCAGTATGGTTGATTGTTACAAAGCACACTTCAGGAGCCACTCGTCCAGTGTACGAGTTGATGGGGCTGTGTGAGATCCAACCACTGGTAATACAAGTGAAGTAGGTAGGCACAGAGAAGCAAGATGTAAGGAGAGAGAGAGAGAGAGAGAGAGAGAGAGAGAGAGAGAGAGAGAGAGGAAAACTGCATGCGATATACCGCATGAGGAATGCGGAGTGGGTAGGTCTAAAAATGCGAGGCTTCACTCCTACTGTTCTCTATGGAATAGAGGCAGTAAGGTTAATTGCTATACCACGAATTTGAGGATCAAATCTTCCAGTGGTTGTGTTAAAATCAGACCACCGGCAATATAGTTGGAATATGTGGGTACAGAGAAGCCTGATGGAGAGAGAGAGAGAGAGAGAGAGAGAGAGAGAGAGAGAGAGAGAGAGAGAGAGGGGAAAAGTGGAAGGAGGAAAAGGAGAAAAAGTGCCTACGACACGCCCCTGATGTATGCGGGGTCGGTCGGTCTACAAATACGAGGCTTCACTCATACTGTTCCCTATGAATTCGGGGCAGTAAGGTTGATTGTTATACAACGTATTTGAGGGTCAAATCACTCAGTGGTTGTGTTAAAATCAGACCACCGGCAATCCTCTCTCTCCCTCTCTCTCTTCCTCTCCCCCTCTCTCTCTCCCTTTCTCTCTATCTCTCTCCCTCTCCCTCTCTCTCCCTCTCTCTCTCCCTCCCTCTCCCCCTCTCTCTCCCTCTCTCTCCCCCTCTCTCCCCCCTTTCGCGCTCTCTCTCTCACTCTCTCTCTCCCTCTCTCTCTCCTCTTACATCTGGCTTCTCTGTGCATACCTTCTTCACGTGCATTGCCAGTGGTTGGATCTTACACAACCCCAACAACTCTAGGACTGGGCGAGGGGCTCCCGAAGCGCGTTGTATGACTAGCAACCATACTGACTATTTCGTAGGTTACAATATACCCCATGTGGTAGGTCGCAGGCACTTTTCCTCTCTCTGTCTCTCTCTGTCTCTCTCTGTCTGTCTCTCTCTCTCTCGCTCTCCTCTCTCTCTCTCTCTCTCTCTCTCTCTCTCTCTCTCTCTCTCTCTCTTCTTGCATGTCCACATACACTAGCATTTTGTCAGTTGAAGTGTGTCTATGTAAGTACACGTGTTCCTACACACCAGTCCACCCAGACCAATAACACAATGGGGTCGTGGTCAATTTTACACGCCTCCTACCCCGCCCCCTTCTTTCTATGTGCTCACTGTACCGTAACATCCAGCACCGTTATAAAAATACACCTGAGATTTCCGTAAACATTCACAGGTCCGTACGTGAGGTGAGTATACAGTTTTTTTTTCTCTATAAACAGTTTTTCTATTAAACATTTTCTTCGACTAACATTCTTTTCAATTAACATTTTGTCAATTCTCGTTTCCTCTTCATTGCTTCCATTTTCCCATGCATTTGTTCCTCTCGTCCTGTCATCACCTTCTAATGTAGTCACAGGAGTTCTCCTTGACTGTATGTTGTGTTTGTGAATGTGTTTGTTTGCTGATGAAGGCTAACCGCCGCAACGTTCTGTATGTGTCGTAACTCTGTTATGTAAAGCTGCACTACTTTGTGTCATTATATATTGTTTAAACTTTCACAGCTTTACCGCAGTTCCACCAAATTTTATGCGAAACATAGGTAATGAACGATTGTTGCTGTTGTTGTCGAGTCGATCAAGCCTCTACTGCCAGGTATTGACGCATACAAGTGTTCACCGGCTGTTGTGTTGTGCGGTATAAAGTGTTCCTTTCAATGGCTCTGGGGAAAGTCAATCTTCCGTGATATACGTACAGGCGGGACACTGACGGGAGATGGCATTCGATAGTCTCGTTAGCATAATTACAACAGTCTGGGAGCGGAAATAAACACAGCCGAAATTAAAAAATGAGACAAATAAAATATATGACACTCTTCAAAATACATAAACGGCGGTGAGCAAGAAGTGGGCAACGATACAAGTGAGAAAATAACATCAAGAGATAGATAAAGAGTAGTCTGTCGAAGTGTACAACCAGAGTCAGATGATTCGATTCACTGTATGGAGGTTTACAAAATAAGAACAGGATGCTAATTCCCCTCCCCACCACCCTTAAACATGGGATAGTATGTTAAATAGTTGATGTTCGTTTTAGTGGTTGTTTCCAGACAACCAATATGTTTGACCCAGTCCGCCACTCTGTGAATGAGAGAGAGAGAGAGAGAGAGAGAGAGAGAGAGAGAGAGAGAGAGAGAGAGAGAGAGAGAGAGAGAGAGAGAGAGAGAGAGAGAGAGAGAGAGAGAGAGAGAGACTAAGTGGTGTCATTGTTTATTAATTCTATTCTTTCATATAATTTCCTCCACTACATGTGCATGCTTGAAGCTCCCATTGGCGAGTCACCAGATTAGAACAGTTAATTATATATGTTAAAAACCCCGGGAAACAATTTTCACAATACAATTGACTACATACAAGCAATCGACTTCGACAATTTACTGTCGGTAACAACTAGACCAGCAGCAACATGCAACAGTGCTCACGTGCCAGTAATTTGAAAACTAATAATGAAACCTGAGAAGTTAACAGGGCTCCAAGATACCGACCGGTATTGTCAGATTTCCTCCCGCGCCAACATCTTGTCCTCATCTCTTGATTTCGCTGGAATTTGCTTAGGTTTCTCCTTAAGCTTATCATTGGTGATTCTGTCAACACATTTTAGTCTGTCTTTTTTGCACTGCACGCATTTGCTTTAGACATTGTAAAAGTATAGAACCCTTTTACGTGTCTTGAGACCTACTCTATAAAGTGCTAGCCTCATAATTGTATAGACTAATCGACTAGTCGACAGTCAACTAGGGATCCGTTCAGTATCACGCCGGCCGCCTTGACACTCCGTGAACATTTTCTGGTACTCATTTTAGGCTGGGTCGACCTGGTAATCAGTTCAAGTTACAGAAATAAACGCCAAGATGGAGATTCGAATACATGTTCATCGGGCAGGCATGCAAATGTGCTAGCTATTGAGCTACCACGGCTCCCCAAAGATAGATTAATAACTATTTTAGAGGGAGAGGGATGAGAGAGAGAGAGAGAGAGAGAGAGAGAGAAAGAGAGAGAGAGAGAGAGAGAGAGAGAGAGAGAGAGAGAGAGATCAACCTGTCGGTGCCCATGTCCTCTCCATGTTTACTACACACGACTGTCATGTTGGAAGATTTGATTTAGAAACCAAGCCAGCGCCTCAGCCTATTCGGTGAACTTCTGTCCATGTCCAGTTGTCACTAGCCCAACATGCACACCGGTCCTCCTAGTTGTCCACACAAGGCTAGGCATCTGATCCTCTAACCAGGACCCGGGGCCATAGTAAGCACCTTTTTGGTTTCAAACAACCTTCCCCCCCCCCCCCCATCCCATGTATGACCCTGTGTATATGATTAAAGTGCTAGCATTCAGAATCGGGATCATATAAAGCAAATATGCCAGTTATGAGGCCTGCAGTTCTTTATTGCACTTCAACAAATACTGTAACACAGCAATAAGTTCAGCATCTGTAGTTATGAGCACAACAATCAAACCGCCGTGGTCCGAGACTGGCACAATGTGATAGTAACACTTGGGTCGTGAGTGCAGAGAATGGGCAGCGGGCCGCACAGAGTTTGAGGTGCAACAACTGATCCAGAGTAATACACATCAAGGTGACATAGTGATCTATACTGATGGGTCAGTGGTGAGAGGCAGACGGGGTGGTTGGGGTTTCATTGCAAAGGCTAAAGGACGATTCATGAAAAAGGGAGAGTATGACATATGAGGCTATGACCTCCAGAGGAGGGACGTAGAGGTATTTCCAAGGCTACATGGCCAGGTTCTATACTGGCCAAGACCTACTGACATGTCCTAGTCGTGCATCCTGGGCAACAGGTCCCTTCGGGGTCCTGGCTAAAGTCAGTAGGATCGCTGATTCCTCCGAAGTCGGAGAGTATCTGCCTTCACGGCACACCAGTAACCCAGACATAGGACAACGGATACTCACGCAAATCTCAGTCCGGTATGACATGTTGGACAACAGGACGTCACCATCCGACATACAGGACTTCATGCTGGAGTTCACAGCCAGTGAACGCAAGCAAAAAGAATGGAGGTGGAAGAAGTAACAGCGGCATTCCGTTGGTTAGAGGAGACCACTGCAACACACATTGTCTTCATCACGGACTCAAGGAGAATGCTTAGTAAAGTGGAGAAAGAAATGTTTCATGTGGAATGGCTCACCTCACTACAGAGGTCACATATTGTAAGAGTTGTATGAAATATTTTGTTGTTGCTCTGGTCACGCCGTAGTACGGGGGGAATAAACAGGCTGATAGGTCGGCGGGGAATGCATTCGCCATTGTGGTCGATTACCAATCGACAAGGGAGAGGTGAGTAGTATACAATATGCAATTTACACCTCAAATCTGGAGCCGCTCCAGATTTGTGACGTAATATTTTACTATATGAAGAGTATAGCTCCGCATAGAAAGCGGAGCACAAGAGGACCGCAAGTGACCTTTGAATACCAAGGGATGCAACTCATGAATAAATAAGCGAGTGTTCTTACACTATTACCTCTCTTTTTATGTTGCGAATTTTATATTTTTAGATTTAATAATTGCTGATAGTATTAGTTGTAGTGGGTGATGCTTAAACACTACCATCCAACGATTGATGCTGTGTTAGGGTTACAGTGCTCTTCCTCCTCAGTGTCATCCTTCTTTTTTCGTCTTCTTTCTTTATCTGTATTGGGCATAAACACTATCATTATTCCATTGGTGATGTGTAAGGCTTAAGATTACAGTGCGTTTCCTCGGGGTGGTCTAGGGGGCGGGCGGGCATAGAGCTGGGAGCTCAGAGGTGGGGCGCGAGTGTCGGTGTGTGGGATAGGACTAGGCGGTTCGAACCTCGAGCCATGACAGGCGTCATACGAAAAAAAATGTATAAGTAAAAATGTAAATATGGCGGCTATATGATCTGTAGAGGGTCGTAGTGGTGTAAACACTATCATCACACAGGTTATAAATGACCACATTAAAAAGTAAACAATGGCCGATATTATTGATTTTAGTGGGTATAGCTTAGTGAAATGCATTGGTAAGGGGTGGGTAGCGGTTATTAATGATCTGCAGAAAGTTGTAGTTGTGTGAACACTATAGTCATACGGGTTACAAATTAAAACCTTAAAAAGTAAAAATGGCCGTTATGATTGATTTTAACGGGTATAGCTTAGTGAAATTCGATGGTAAGAGGTGGGTAGCAAGTATTAGTGATCTGTAGAGTGTCGTAGTAGTGTAAACACTATCATCATACGGGTTACAAATGGTTTAAAAAAAGGTAAAGATAGCCGATATTATTGATTGTAGCGAGTATAGCTTAGTGAAATTCGTTGGTAGGGGGTGGGTGAGTGGAGGAATTGCTAGATAGGTGCTTCTGATAATTGTTAAGAGGTGATCAAGTGGCGGGGTGGCTAGATAATAGCCGGAGGTTACGTCTCATATTAAAGTCTAAAGATTGAACTCATAGGTGGCTGATCTGAGGGTAACCGCCTGGGTGACTCATCACGGGGCTATGTCGGCGGGGGCGAACGTATGTGAACGTGTTCAGACATGTCTGTGGGGAAAGCGGAGGATGACTCATAGCGTAATGACCGCGGTAAACCTGCTTGAACATGTTTAGACATGTTTTCTATGTTGCATCAGCTGCACAGTCTGTGTAGAAAAGACGGCAAAGGTGGGCTAAAAACACCACGTTTGCGACAAGACCTATTGAAAACACCTCACCGAAGAGACCACAGTGGCACGTACCACTGTGTGTATGCTATATTGTCTTGTTACACGCCGTCAAGTCGGTATAGTGCTGTCACTAGTGTATATCTCAGAAACTACACGAGGCAACTAACAAGAATACACCGCTAGGTATAGCCACCAGGTTTACGAATACTAATACAGATATTAATTATGTTCATATATATATATATATATATATATATATATATATATATATATATATATATATATATATATATATATATATATATATCATCATCATCATAAATCATCATCATCAGGTTCACTTTTGCCGTCAAGTGACGTGGAGAGAAATGGCGCTACACTGCTTCATGGGTGGCACGGAATAGTGTCATGCAGGGTGATTGTCTGTATTCTCAGGCGTCCTCTGCTATAATGCATTAGGGTTTGTTGCTGTGGTGCATTCCAATTGTGTACATATGAAACTTGTTTGTCACTAAAGCATGCTTTCTCTGTTCACTAAAAAGTATTATGCTTTTGTCCAGCTACAGATTCAAACCAAGACGACCAGTCCCTCATTGACACGTGGACCACAGAGATTCTGGAAAGCACAAAGATATGTGCATATATCAGGTCTCTGTTAAGTGTAGTGTAACATATATGTGTCTACGACTATGTCCTATTTTTGTGCAGTGTATGGAAACATGCTTATTCAACCATTCAGTATTGATCATTATCCCACTCACTCTCCAGAGTGAAAAAAATGTGCTGACACAGGAGAATCTAGAGGCATGCTCTGTGGTCACTAATGTACTAAATTAATATAAATCACCAATGTACACGATCTCAAAATACTCCGTCTCTTCAAAATGTGTCAAAGCTACATAAAAGTCAATTATGTGGTGTAGAATTCAGTATGTGTAATTTTTACTGTCCCTTGTTATATCAGCTTTTTCTTGTCTCCAGCCTGAAAATTTGCAGACACAGAAAAAGGTCGAGACTATTGAGTAGTTTACAAGAAGTGAAATTTCAAGGCTATAGCTTACAAGGAGTGAAATCTCGAAGTCATTGAGCTGTGTATAAGAAAGGAAGGCAACGAACGGTCTGTCACAATATAGTGGTATGTATGCTTTCATCATTTCTCGCTAACTGTTGGTCATCACTAAATATATTGTCACCCCTAAGGGGTGGGACATCACTAAATGTATTCAGCATTTCTCACTAATATATAACACAATTCTGTGTCATACAATATAAAATAGCACTAAGAACAGAATTACGAACCATCACCGTAAAAATATAGTCATGGAGAAGACCCTCTGTAAGGATAAACAGAAAATGAAATAATTTACTATTTGTGATATCAGTTAGTTATCAGTTATCAGTTATCAGTTATCATTTGGGGTATCTTCATTGCACTCCGGACATGTCCATAGGTGCTCAGATCCTCCCCCCAGCATATGCATCAGCGTCCGGTGGCTAATAGTGCCAGTTCTGTGTTGGTTGACGAGGCGCTTTGTTTTCTCGATGTACCTCTCGCGTCTGGCTGTACCGATTCTTACTCCAAGGTCTTTCATCCTGGACAGCGATGTGGAATCACTGACGTCAAAGTCCTCTGTTCTCGCCATATCTTTAAGGACGTTAATAACATCGGCACGATCCATGGGCTGGCCATCTACAGGGGGTGCAGAGCCAGCCAGTTTGTCAGCTCGTTCATTTCCCTCGACTCCCGCATGTCCCGGGACGAAGATGAAGGTGACTTTACGGACAACAGACTTCCGCAGCGATTCAGTCCACTGTCTAAGTACAGATCCAGCTTCGACCTTCTGAATCATGCTCATTGAACCACTTAGTACACACACGTTGGTATAATGCTGTGATTCCAGCCATATGAAAGCCTGTGTAACTGCCATCACCTCCATCGTCATGCTGCTCGTGGTCATAGAGTGGGCACCATTAGATTCTTGAACGGTTCGGCCCGCTGAACGGGCTGTAAATGCCCACGCACTTATCTGCTGCTTTACAACAGATCCATCTGTATAGATGAGCACTTCGGGGCTATCTGAGTGTTCATAGATGAGCGCGTTAACCTCTGCATTGACAGCGGCAGGGTTCTGCTCTCTGCACCGTCTGTCGAGTGTGATAATGCAGGAGAAAGTGCACTTAAAAGCTGGAGGCACCGGCACCCATTCCTTGCCGGGGTTGATACTGGTAAGACTGCAGACCTGTCTGACGACATCTTCCGCCCGACCCATCCATGATTTGCCCCTCTTTAGCCTGTCAACCTTTTCTCTGAATATAGCGTCATGCAGAGGGTGCTGCTCATCTGCACAAATTTTTAAGTATGCACGAGCTCTCCAGATCTTGATCCTGTGTTCCATTGTCGGGAAGTCAAGGAGGTATCTCATTGCTACACAGCTGGTGTCTCTCGTGCAGCCCAAAATGATGCGCATGGCTTCGTTTTGTACCTTTTCAAGTCTTCCAATCTGTGTAGGGCTGACAGTGAGGATGGCCATGGCATACTCGATGCGTGAAAGCACAAGTCCTTGGAACAGAAGTATTAGCAGTCTTTGCTCGATATTGGCAGTCGCCATGACTCTCATTGCTGCCAAACCTTTTCGAGCCTTCGTTATGACATAATCGACATGATCTCTGAAGGACAGGCTACGATCAAGCCTCACGCCAAGATATGTCACTGACTGGGTTCTACTCAAACTGCTCCCATCCATTCTTACTGCCGGCAGGTCTGTTTTCACAATATGGTTGTTTAGTGAGAACCATGTAACCGTTGCCTTTGCAGGGTTGACAAGGGCATCGGCATCAGCACACCATGAGGAAATTCGATCTAGTTCGCCCTGCATATCATTGGCAACCACCTGTCTATCTCGACCCTGTCGATACACGAGGATGTCGTCAACGAATGACAGAGTCCTACCCCTCCCGTGCAACTGTTGTTCAGTGATCGGCACCGTATACACGTTGAATAGTACTGGTGACAGTGGTGAACCCTGCGACAATCCTGGACATATCGTTGTCGGTTCAGAAGACCAACTCCCGCATCTTAGCACCACCTTCCTTTGGAGCAGAACTGCAGCTATCCATCGTACAAGGTGAGGGTGCACTTTCAAGTGCTCGAAAGATACTCTTATATGCGTCCTCTAAATCTATGGCGGCCGCACATGTCTCTTCTCTGACCTGAAATCCTTCGTAAACATCTTGAGCACAGACCGCCGTCTTTGTAATATCATAAGCCTCAAATCCTTTTTTTTTTCTTTTGATATTTCCTAACAATTAATGTAATATGAAATATTTTCTGTAGATATGCTATCATCATGATAGTTACATGTTTCTAAAATATCTATAATGATGTCTTTTCTCCACAGCTGTTTGACGACCAGTACTTACATCAATTGTAAAAGAAGCGTGGAAGATTACACACTTTTATAGTGTCACTATACCTTGTTCATTGGAACACTGCCACATGGCGTTTAGACAGAATGACGTCATCGGAAAAGGTGGTAGAAAATCATATAGGGAAAACCCCACAAGGAAACTTAGAAACAGGGTGACGTGAGACGACAACAGAGAAGGACAAGGGAGAGGACCTTGTGTGATTCGGCTGAGGCGCGACATATTTGGTGGGGCCGTGTTAGTTTGGAGATTTGGTTGTGAGAAGGCAAAAGCTTGGCTGAGGACTATCAGGTGGAGGATGTCTAACGAGGAAAGTGTCAATATCGAGCAGAGGACCTGAAGGCAATCTACACCTAGACCATCTGTGAAAATGAGAACAGCGAGATAGATTGAGCTCCTAACTACAGTCGGAAATTACTGGGATAGAGTCGTAAATATTTGTGTGAATGCCGTCCCTGTGTTAAAAGGGACAATTCATTTTTCTCGATGAATCCATTGTATTGATCCAGCGCATCATTAAAAGAATGTTTGAATACTGTTGTTTAGGATGGCGTCGGTTGATTCTTCGCATTACAGTTCGATAGTTCACGTGAGCTTATTATTGCTTCAACGTTGACGTTGCCAATTTGATAATTGCGGGAGTTGCCTTGTGGCACACACGAGCTTATTTCGTTGAATATCAACCCATTATTTAATACTGGAAGTTACAAACAGTTGTGGAAATACTACACAAGAACCATTAAGCTATCAGCCCTTCGCCCGAAGCTACAAGCGTGGTGGACAATATTACTGAGCTAATATCAACACATTATCTATCACCAGAAGCTACTTATTGTCTTTTCACCACTACATTTTTCTATCATTATGGCCACTATTCAGAAACATATTTATACCTGCTCTATCTGTGGTAAAGTCTTTACCAAAAACCGAAATGTTACACGACATATTAACACCGTACACAAAACCACAGCTCACGCATGCCACCTCTGCGGTAATCTATACTAAAAGGAAGACATCCTACAACGACACATAAAATCTGATCACCAGACTCAACTACACCAACACCTGTTACCACTACACCATCAAATACTACAGCATCAGACACTCATCATCATCATCATCCACTTCTGCAGTCAAGCATCGTGGGGAGGAACAATTTGCGTTCTAGCGCTCGATGGGCGGTACTGGATAATGTAATTTCGAGTGGTTGTACAATGTCTCTGATGTCGTCAATCCATTTTCTTCTTGGATGTCCTCGTGGTCTCGTCGCAGATGATCTTTGATATAAGGTAAGTGATGGTAGTTGCTGATGTTGCATTCTAACAACATGGCCAAACCACTTTATCTTATGTCTTTCAATAAATGTGGCACAAGGTGTTGATCCAACAGTCTGTCTGATAATAGCATTTCTTTCTCGGTCTCGAATTGTTAAGTTGGCAGCTCTCCCGAGGCATCTCATTTCGTAGGTGTTGATTTTGCGAAGGTGTAATTTGGATAAAGTCCAGGTTTGAGATTGGTAGCATAGGGTTGGTGTGAATATGCTGTTTATTATCTGTCGTTTTGCGGACATGGGTATGTGATTAAATGTCTACACGAAACATTCAATTTGAAAACAATACAAAGAAATTTAATTGTTAATTTTTTGTACAATTTTATTGTTGAACTTTTATTTTTCATTCAACGACAGTGACTTATTGCATAAGATACGTTTAATTTTCTGAAATACAGCTGTTATTTGCATAGGGGGACAGACGAAAATCTCTAGTAGGTTGGCACTTTGCCCATTCAGCAGAAAGCCGGTTGTGGTGTAATCAAATATAATGTTATTGTTAAATGGAATGAAATATTGAAAGTCGGGTAGAAGATGAGCTAGATGGCATTCAATGGATCAATAAGGCATACGTGGTTTTAAGAAAAGGTCGACGTCATAACATACACTGTTGGTTGGTTGGAGACTTGATGGCTAACAAATTTGCTTACTTGACCAATATTTTTTCCTATTTGACTAACATATTTTTCCCCAGTTTTCGTAAGTGTGGACGAGATATTTCGTTACTTAGTCAATATGTTTCCTCTTTGGTTGACAATTTTCCTACTGTGTATAAGTTTGGACGAGATATTTCTCTTTTTGGCCGATATGTTTTTCACCTTTGGTTAACAAAGTTTCCTACTTTTCAGAAGTTTGGCTGAGATAGTTTGTTACTTGGTCAATATTTTCCCAATTCGGTTAACAAATTTTCCTATTTTTCATAATATTGGCCAATGTATTTCGTTACTTGGTCGATATTTTCCCCCTTTGGCTAACAAACAAATTTTCGTACTTGAATAATATTTTTCCTATTTGACTAACAAATTTTTCCCTTTGTTTTCATAAGTGTGGATTAGCTATTTAGTTACTTTGACAATATGTTTCCCCTTTGGCTGACATGTTTCCTACTTTTCATAAGTTTCGTGGAGATATTTCTCTCTGTGGTCGATATTTTTTCACTTTTGGTTAACAAAGTTTAATACTTTTAAGAAGTTTGGGTTAGATATTTCGTTACTTGGTCGATATTTTTCCCATTTGGTTAATACATTTTCCTATTTTTCATAATTTTGGCCAATGTGTTTCGTTACTTGGTCAATATGTTTCCCATTTGGCTATAGTGCGTGCAGGCAATATGACGTCATAGAAGAAAAGGGAGAAATCTCGACAGAAAATATACGTGAAATCTAGGAGACACTTGGATACCAAGAAATACGTCAGAGGACAACTTGGGATCACAACAAAAGGAAACGGACTGGGAATGAAAGAAGAAGGCCGTGCAAATCCAAATGTTTGCTCTATGGATTAGTGTTAGCACATAAAACAGTGGCTGCGACAATACTAGCAGGAAAAGAAGATAGTCAGTGCTTACTAAACGGTGCCGCTACAGAACCAACGGGCATACCTAGACATATGTATTGTACAGAGCAGCAAAGCGAACGATGGGCAGAGTGACAGAAGGTCAAGTGAAGATGAATGAAAGGAGGGTCTATATTTAAGCAGGTTAGTTATTGTAGATTATCAACATGTTCCTATCAATAGATCCTAGGCCCAGCCTGGCGGTAACAGGCCCCTAGAAATGGACTGTATTGATATCATTTAAACTTAACTATGAACTGTTATTAAAATATATTCTGATCCAAATCTTCAACATGACAGTTGGCTTCGTCATTACCATGCCGTTCCACTTCTGAACTTTGCTCGTTTACTTTTACAAGTTTCTGTCGAGCCGAAATTATTGACCGTGCTATTTGGACATTTTGCATTTAACTGTTATGAATGCTGGAGACATAGCATGGCAGCTAACACATTTTCTTACTTGACCTATATTATTTTTCCTATTTGGCTAAAAAAAATTTTCCTTCTTTTCATAAGTGTGGACGAGATATTTCGTTACTTGGTCAATATGTTTCCCCTTTGGCTGACAATTTTCCTACTTTTTATAAGTTTGGACGAGATATTTCTCGCTTTGGCCGATATTTTATCACATGTAGTTAACAAAGTTTAATACTTTTTAGAAGTTTGGCTGATATAATTCTCACTTTAGTCGCTGTTTTTTTTTTTTTCCACATTTGGTTAACAAATTTTCCTATGTTTTTAAAATAATTTTGGCCATTGTGTTTCATTACTTGGTCAATATTTTTCCCATTTGGATAACACATTTTCTTACTTGACCAATATTTTTCCTATTTAGCTAACAAATATTTCCTAGTTATTTAGTTACTTGGTCAATATGTTTCCCCTTTGCTGACAATTTTCCTACTTTTTATAAGTTTGGACGAGACATTTCTCTCTTTGGCTGATATATTTTCACATTTAGTTAACAAAGTTTGATACTTTTTATAAGATTGGTTGAAATTTAGCCAAATTTGTTTTTCAGTTTTTATAAGTTTGGTTGAAATGTGGCTAAAATTTTCACATTTGGTTAACACATTTCCCTACTTTTAATAAGTTTGGTTGAGATATTTATAAGTTTATTTGACATTTGGCCAAACTTTTCACAATTGGTTAATAAATTGTCCTACTTTTTTATAAGTTTAGTTGAAATTTGCCAAATTTTTTCACATTTGGTTAACAAATGCCAATTTTTGTGTCTTTGTTCTTGTGTGATATTGTACGTGTCTCTGTGTTCCAGTGTGTCTTTGTTCTTTTGTGATTTTGGTCTTGTCTCATTGTTCCATTGTGTGTGTGTGTGTGTGTGTGTGTGTGTGTGTGTGTGTGTGTGTGTGTGTGTGTTGTTCCACAGCTTTGCGCCACATTTAACATGAAAAAACAAACTTGCGTAGCAGTCAACATGAAAACAAGGAAAGACCAGAAAGACGTAAACAAGAAAAAAAAAAACAAGAAAGACGAAAACAAGACAAGCATACCACTGAAAAAAAAAAGACAAGAAACGAGAAATTTTCATTTTCATAACTTTTATTTTTCCATTAAAATCAGTATTTTCATGTGCACAACATTCAATATTTGTATTTATTTTCAATACAAATAGCATTTTAATGCTCTGTGAAACATGTGACAGACAGTGAAAACACAACATTGAGTCTTTTATTTTCAATGATATAGACAATTCACTGTACCGCACATAGAAGGATGTCACACATATGACCACTTTACATTTTTAATAGAGCATATTACAAACAGCAATCAACCTAGTGGGTGTTCAGTGATGTGGTATATATAGAAACTAGTCACAGGGATTGTCTCTACCATGTACTTAGTGTCAGGTCTGTTGTGTAGGGCTTAATTAATCATGTCACTGTCCTTAACTATGGCTATAAAATCGTCATAGTCTTGTTTCGTTGTTAACTAAGTTGGGGTCGTCAAGTTCACAGGCGTTGTTTAAGGATGAATGGAAAAACCTAATTTCTTTTGTCTCTGTATGTCGTTAAATCATATGATGGGAATAATTTATCTTAAACCTACATGTCTGATTAGCAAATATTGGTTTTAATGTCTCGGTCCAGTCAATTGGTTGTGTTGAGCCTGGTCGATGAAAAAATTGTATGTGGATATATGTTTGTAGATGTTCTAGTGTGTCTTAAGGGCTTTCCAGTTGTCTCTATATTTCTGCTGGACTTCGTCGTCAGGGATTTCGTCTACGGTCTTAAATTCCTCATCTATCTCTACTTTCTTATCTATCTCTATGGCGGCTTCCTCTGCTTCCACTTGGTCATGTTTCTGTTTTTTAGCTGCTTGTGTGTTTGCTGGTCCTTTTCTTTTTCTTCATGTAGTGTTTGATGCTGTAGTATTCGATGGTGTAGTGGTAACAGGTGTTGGTGTATTTGATGTCTCGTGATCACATTTTATGTGTCGTTGTAGGATGTCTTTCCTTTTGTATAGATTGCCGCAGAGGTGGCATGCGTGAGCTTTGGTTTTGTGTACGGTGTTAATATGTCGTGTAAGATTGCGGATTTTGGTAAAGAATTTACCACAGATATAGCAGAGATAAATATGTTTCTGAACAGTGGCCATAATGGTAGAAAAATGTAGTAGTGAAAAGACAATAAGTAGCTTCTGGTGTTTGATAATGTGTTGATATTAGCTCAGTAATATTGTCCACCACGCTTATAGCTTCGGGTAAAGGGGTGATAGCTTAGTGGGTCTTGTGTATTATTTCCACCACTGTTTGTAACTTACGGTATTAAATAATGGGTTGATATTCAACGAAATAAGCTCGTATGTACTCCAATGAACAAGGTATAGTGAAACTATAAAAGTGTGTAATCTTCCATGCTTCTTTTACAATTGATGTAAGTACTGGTCGTCAAACAGCTGTGGAGAAAAGACATCAATATAGATATTTTACAAACATGTAACTATCATGATGATAGCATATCTACAGAAAATATTTCATATTACATTAATTGTTAGGAAATATCAAAGAAAAAAAAAGGATTTGAGGCTTATGATATCACAAATAGTAAATTATTTCATTTTCTGTTTATCCTTACAGAGAGTCTTCTCCATGACTATATTTTTATGGTGATGGTTCGTAATTCTGTTCTTAGTGCTATTTTATATTGTATGACACAGAATTGTGTTATATATTAGTGAGAAATGCTGAATACATTTAGTGATGTCCCATCTCTTAGGGGTGACAATATATTTAGTGATGACCAACAGTTAGCGAGAAATGATGAAAGCATACATACCACTATATTGTGGTAGACCGTTCGTTGCCTTCCTTTCTTATACACATCTCAATGGCTTCAAGATTTCACTCCTTGTAAGCCATAGCCTTGAGATTTCGCTTCTTGTAAACCACTCAATAGTCTCGACCTTTTTCTGTGTCTGCAAATTTTCAGTCTGGAGACAGGATAAAGATGATATAACAAGGGACAGTAAAAATTACACATACTGAATTCGACACCACATAATTGACTTTTATGTAGCTTTGACACATTTTGAAGAGACGGAGTATTTTGAGATCGTGTACATTAGTGATTTATATTCATTTAGTACATTAGTGACCACAGAGCATGCCTCTAGATTCTCCTGTGTCAGCACATTTCTTTCACTCTGGAGAGTGAGTGGGATAATGATCAATACTGAATGGTTGAATAAGCATGTTTCCACACACTGCACAGAAAGAGGACATAGTCGTAGACACATATATGTTACACTACACTTAACGGAGACCTGATATATACACATACCTTTGTGCGTTCTAGAATCGCTGTGGTCCACCTGTTAATGAGGGACTGGTCGTCTTGGTTTGAATCTGTAGCTGGACAAAAGCATAATACTTTTTAGTGAACAGAGAAAGCATTCTTTAGTGACAAATAAGTTTCATATGTACACACAGCAGCAAACCCTAACGGATTATAGCAGAAGACGCCTGAGAATACAGACAATCACCCTGCATGACACTATTCCGTGCCACCCATCAAGCGGTGTAGCGCCATTTCTCTCCACGTCACTTTACGGCAAAAGTGAAGCTGATGATGATAATTTATGATGATATTTAAATATATATATGACCATCATTAGTATCTGTATTAGTATTCGTATACCGGGCGGCTAAACCTAGCGGTGTATTCTTGTTAGTTGCCTCGTGTAGTTTCTGAGATATACACTAGTGACAGCACTATACCGACTTGACGGCGTGTAACAAGACAATATAGCATACACACAGTGGTCCTTACCACTGTGGTCTCTTCGGTGAGGTGTTTTCGATAGGTCTTGTCGCAAACGTAGTGTCTTTAGCCCACCTTTGCCGTCCTTTTTATACAGACTGTGCGGCTGATGAAACATAAAAAACATGTCTAATAATGTTCAAGCAGGTTTACCGCGGTCAAACGCTATGAGTTATCCTCCAGTTTTCCCCACAGACATCATGTCTGAACACGTTCACGTACGTTCGCCCCCGCCGACATAGCCCCGTGATGATTCACTCAGGCGGTCACCCTCAGATCAGCCACCTATGAGTTCAATCTTTAGACTTTAATATGAGACTTAACTTCCGGCTATTATCAAAGAACGGACGTATTTATCTAACCACCCCACCACTCGACCACCCCTTAACAATATCAGAAGCACCTATCTAGCAATTCCCCCACTCACCAACCCCCTACCAACGAATTTCACTACGCTATACCCGCTACAATCAATAATATCGGCCATCTTTAACTTTTTAAGGTTTTCATTTGTAGCCTGTGTGATGATAGTGTTTACACCACTTCGACACTCTACAGATCACTAATAACCGCTGCCCACCCCTTACCAACGAATTTCACTAGCTATACCCGCTACAATCAATAATATCGGCTATCTTTACCTCTTTTAAGGTTTTCATTTGTAACCCGTATGATGATAGTGTTTACACTACTGCGACACTCTACAGATCACTAATACCTGATACCCACACCTTACCAAGGAATCTCACTAAGCTATACCAGTTAAAATCAATAATAACGACCATTTTTACTTTGTAACGTTTTCATTTGTAACCCTATGATGATAGTGTTTACACTACTACGACCATCTACGGATCATTAATAACCGCTACCCACCCCTTATCAACGAATTTCACTAAGCTATACCAGCTGAAATCAATAATATCGGCCATTTTTAACTTTTTAAGGTTTTCATTTGTAACCTGTGTGATGTTAGTGTTTACACCACTACGACCCTCTACAGATCATATAGCCGCCTTATTTACATTTTTACTTATAAGTTTTTTCGTATGACGCCTGCCATGGCTCGAGGTTCGAACCGCCTAGTCCTATCCCACACGCCGACACTCGCACCCCACCTCTGAGCTCCAACCCCACGCCCACGCACCCACTAGACCACCCCGAGGAAACGCACTATAACCCTAAGTCTTACACATCACCAATGGAATAATGATAGTGTTTATGCCCAATACAGATAAAGAAAGAAGACGAAAAAAGAAGGATGACATTGAGGAGGAAGAGCACTGTAACCCTAACACAGCATCAATCGTTGGATGATAGTGGTTAAGCATCACCCACTACAACTAATACTATCAACAATTATTAAATTTAATAATATAAAATTCGTAACATAAAAAGAGAGGTAACAGTGTAAGCACAATCGCTTATTTATTCATGAGTTGCATCCCTTGGCAGGTTAAAGATCACTTGCGGTCCGCTTTGGCTCCGCTTTCTATGTGACTCTTCATATAGTAATATAATACGTCACAAATCTGGAGCGGCTCCAGATTTGAGGTTAAATTTCGCATTGTATACTACTGAGGTAGTCGTGCGCCTGTGGGACCAGGTGGAGAAGGTGGAGGAACAGACTGATGAGAAAAGGCGAGATTGGGGGGGGGGGGGGAATTGGCAGGGGTTCTGATAGAATCTCAAAAATGAGAGTGAAGACCAGGAGAACTTTCGATCAGATAGCGATGGGAAAGATTAGTAGTGTGACTTTTCGCTGGCTGTTGAACGAGTGGGCGGAGCGCATATGGGAATGTCTTGAGTGCAGTGATGTCGGTTCTTAACTCAACTCAACTCAACTGTTAAAACATGTTAAATGACAGCAAGCAGAGATGTAAATTACTAGGAAAATGTGATGTTAGACAGTAAACGTATCTCCATCAGATGGCATTAATAGATAAGCATATATCCAATGAACCTGCAGCGTGTAACAAGGCTCTTTTATTTTTACGAGGGGGGGTTAAAATTAAAACATTAATGTTGTTGTTGTTGTTGTTGTTGTTGTTGTTGTTGTTGTTGTTGTTGTTGTTGTTGTTGCTGTTGTTGTTGTTGGTGTTGTTGTTGTTAATGAATATATTCTGAAAAAGTAAAGAACAAATGTATAATTTGTCGATGTAATCATCACTGTGTTCAATGTAAGTCCTCCAGCGCTGATACACTCTTGGTTTCCTGTAGAAAAATAAAATCGACTTGGGAGGGGGGGGGGGGGGCACTACTAGGTGTGCCTAACCCGGTTGTGAACAGTCTGTCACAGAAGTCACGCGGTTATGAAACTGCCTACTCAACTCACTTGCTGGACAGACAGGCATGCATGACCATACTGGACCTTCATTCGGCGAAGAATTTATATAGGTTTCAACCCTTCACTGATCACAAAACGGATAACAGAACGCTGCTCCTCTTTGGTGCACGTCAAAAGTGCATCTTTAAACTGTTATTATGACGTCATAGCGTTCGTCTGCACCGTGATGCCACGTGCTTAACACTCTTGGCATCATTAACAACAATATTGACAGGTTATAAGACAATGGCATGGATATTGTAATTTCTATCATACTTTTAAGGTGTTCACGAAAAGCACTCTCGTGCAATTTTTTTCTTCTTCACATATCCTATTTACAGGACATCGCTGTCATTACTGTCAACATCGGAATTTTACCGCTGATGCTGATGCCTTGGCAAGATCACGCTCAGTAGTTTGCCATTGTTTCTGAGCGACCGGCTCACATACCACCCGTAAGTAACCAACGGGACACGATCCGCTACCGGGATTACGGAGAAAGTCATTTACACCAGGGAGACTGGTTTCGTACTAATAGATATTTTTAGAAAATACACACTTACCTACCTACCTACCTACCTACCTACCTACCTACCTACCTACCTACCTACCTACCCATACCCATCCAAAACACACATACATACACACACTCACTCACACACACACACACACGCGCGCGCGCGCGCTAGCGCGCGCATGACTTGAAATATGCAACCGGAGAAGCTTCCAAGTTGAGCTAAGATCACTCAACATTCAGCCCTTCTCAATTTATAGAATTATTTTAGAATGTCACTATCGTGAACTGATAGTTTTTATCTATCGGGTTTGTGCAACGTTAACTTTAACATTTTCTAACCGCTGTCGTTCAAGGTCAGCTAACAAATGTAACCTTTAAAACCACAATTTGATTTCCCTTGACAATAGACAGACATTGCCGGTTCAAACGTTGTTCTGTCAAAGACTAAGATTAGCTTGGCGTGCTAATTTGGCACTGTAGGCACTGGGGTGAGAGAGCTGTCAGGACAATTGTGGTGAGCCAGATGTATACACGTGCGTGAAAAGTAACTGTGGAGACAGGAAAATAGATGATATGCTGGGACCCAGTGGTCGTGACATAAAATAGATGCTATGCTGGGACCCAGGGGTCGTGACATAAAATAGATGATATGCTGGGACCCAGGGGTCGTGACATAAAATAGATTGTATGCTGGGACCCAGGGGTCGTGACATAAAATAGATGGTATGCTGGGACCCAGGGGTCGTGACATAAAATAGATGATATGCTGGGACCCAGGGGTCGTGACATAAAATAGATGATATGCTGGGACCCAGGGGTCGTGACATAAAATAGATGATATGCTGGGACCAAGGGGTCGTGACATAAAATAGATGGTATGCTGGGACCCAGTGGTCGTGACATAAAATAGATGGTATGCTGGGACCCAGTGGTCGTGACATAAAATAGATTGTATGCTGGGACCCAGGGGTCGTGACATAAAATAGATGATATGCTGGGACCCAGGGGTCGTGACATAAAATAGATGATATGCTGGGACCAAGGGGTCGTGACATAAAATAGATGGTATGCTGGGACCCAGTGGTCGTGACATAAAATAGATGGTATGCTGGGACCCAGTGGTCGTGACATAAAATAGATTGTATGCTGGGACCCAGGGGTCGTGACATAAAATAGATGGTATGCTGGGACCCAGTGGTCGTGACATAAAATAGATGGTATGCTGGGACCCAGGGGTCGTGACATAAAATAGATTGTATGCTGGGACCCAGGGGCTGCGACATAAAATAGATGATATGCTGGGACCCAGGGGTCGTGACATAAAATTAATCAACAAAACCGTCTCAGAAGAATGTGACAAGGAAATGGTATCATATAATTGTTATTTATGATCATAAGGTTAGACCCCTTTTCAATCCAAGAGGATTATTAGATGTATAATGCTAGTACTATATTAGCCATTCCAATAGAGGTTATCAGGAGTGGGCAAGACACTCACTATACAGATCCACCAGCTAATAGAGCTATGCTGGCGTGAAGGACAAGTCCCACAGGATTTCAAAGATTCAAGCATCATAACACTGTACAAGAACAAGGGCGATCGGAGCGACTGCAACAACTATAGGGGTATCTCACTTCTGTGTATTGTCGGAAAAGTATTTGCCAGAATTGTTCTGCGCAGACTTCAAGTCGTAGGAGATCAAGTCTACCCCGAATCACAGTGTGGCTTTCGACAGAACCGGTCTACCACTGATATGATATTCTCATTGCGACAAATGCAAGAAAAATGCCTTGAACAGAATCAACCACTGTTTATTGCCTTCATCGACCTCACAAAGGCATTTGATTTGGTCAGTCGTGATGGTCTGTTCAAGGCACTAAAGAAGATTGGCTGCCCACCAACTCTTCTGTCCATTGTGGAATCGTTCCACACAGGCAAGAAGGGTATAATCAAGTTTGATGGTGCAACTTCTGAAGAATTTGAAATCAAGAGTGGAGTTAAGCAAGGTTGTGTACTAGCTCCCACCCTCTTTGGAATATACTTTTCACTTCTACTGAAATATGCATTTCGTGATCAGGATGGTGGTATATACATTCACTCACGCTCAGATGGCGGCCTCTACAATGCTCAGAGATTGAAGGCTAAGACCAAAATTAGGAGGGTACTGATCAGAGAGTTGCTTTTTGCAGATGATGCTGCAGTTACGACCCACTCTGAGGAAGAATTGCAATGTCTACTATCTGCATTCTCCAATGCTTGTTCTGAATTTGGTTTAACAATTAGCAAAAAGAACACACAGATTATGTCACAAGGTGCACATGGGATACCATCAATCTTTATTGACGACGCCGAACTAGAGATAGTAGACCATTTTACATATCTAGGATCGGTGGTAAATAGAAATTATCCCTAGATCAGGAAATCAACATCCGGATTGGTAAGGCAGCAACAACAATGAACAGGTTAAGAAAAAGAGTCTGGGAGAACAGGAAGCTTACTGCCAAAACAAAAGTCCTTGTCTATCAAGCCTGTGTCCTTTGTACTCTTCTCTATGGCAGTGAAACCTGGACAACTTACTCACACCAAGAGAACAATTTAAACAGCTTTCATATGCGGTGTCTGCGAAGAATTCTTGGTATTAAGTGGCAAGACAAAATCACAAATACTGAAGTATTGGAAAGATCAGGTTGTGTGACAGTTTATTCCATGCTCAGTCTTCGTAGACTTAGATGGATAGGACATCTTAGGCGGATGGATGATGGTAGAATACCAAAGGATATCTTTTTTGGTGAATTACAGTTGGGTAAGAGATCTCAGGGTCGGCCTCTACTACGATACAAAGATGTGTGTAAGCGGGACATGATTGATACAGGCATTGATAATGCACATTGGGAGCAAGTCGCCGCTGAACGTGTTGCATGGAGGGCAAATATCAGAAATGGAATAAAGTCAAAGGAGAAAATTATTGCAGAAAAGTCACACACCAAGCGTTTGAGACGTAAGATGGTGCATGATGGTGGAAATGACCACGTGTTCACATGCACCCACTGTGAACGGACATTTACAGCGCAAATTGGCCTTATCAGTCACACTCGCTACCGCCATAGTTAAAAGTTATTATGCCTTTTTAAAGCACAAACTATCGTCTGTCAAGACGGCAAGGTGCCAATGTCATGTCATATTAGCCACAAGAGATATAAACCAACCACAAACGTATATAACCCCTGTTATCATTATTAGGTTCATCAGAGTTGAACACGTCTCCTCATAAGTATAATAGACAGAACCTCTGTATACATACATTCTAAATACTATAAAACCAAGTCTATACACGAAATGAATAGTTAACACTGCATGACAATTGGCAATCAGTAAAAAAAAAACAACATACAATTATACACATCTCTGATACAGATTTATATAATCTAAACGTCGTATGTTGTATTCTAGAATACTTATTTTTATTTTATTATTATATATCTTTAAATTGTCTCTTGGTTTGTGGGATTTTGACTCTGTGATTTATATTCACCTTTATGGAGTCCGTTGTACACTGTGTCCATGTTAGTATGTCTCAATAAATCGTACAAGCGATCATGATTCCTCACAAATTACCACCTCCGACGACATGGATTAATTCGTGTGTTGATTCCCTTCCATGCCATGACACTAGGCTGTCAAGAATTTTCTCTCGCTGTCTTCCTCTATTTCTCTTTCCACAAATCTTTCCGGTTGTCACAACATGTTCCAGTTTTTATCTTCCCATTAAGTGGCAAAAATGATGACTGCTTCTTTCTGATATTTGAATTTGTGATCAGTTGTCTTTGCGACTCAGCTTCCCTCAAAATACCCAGATTGCCCATATTAGATGTCCAATTAATTTTAAGCATTCTTCTATAAAACCAAATCTCCAAGACTTCCAGGAATATTTTTTGCCTGTTTACTAATTGTCCAAGATTGGCAGCCGTATGTTAATATTGCTTTTATGTAACATGCAAGAACATTTTTTTTCTAACCTACTGTGGTATGTAAAATGGAAATGGGAGATAGATCTCCCCAAATCGTCGCTGCCGACTACTAACTGAAAACCAGAAATGTCTCGTAAGACTCCTTGGTATTGGAACAGACTCATCTGGTAAAATTCCACTAAGGTATGAGGTAAGGTTTTCTAGTAGAAGGCCAGGAGAGCTTAGGAAAGTCATCGCTCTCAGTAGAGGAGACTGCTAACTCTGGTTAAAACTTTGATTAGACTGAAGACGAGTAGTACCCTTGCCACACACAGCTCTCTTGATTTGTTGTTCAGTGATGTAGCATTATCACCTATTACCCAACAAAGTTACACACAAGTCTCCAATAAAATTGAACAACTCCGTATTACAAGATCATAATATTATAATGAAAAAATGGGGGAGGTGTATGCTAGACGGGCATCTCAAATATACACAACCAATATTCACAAAAGACATAATTGGTTATAACCATCCATCACATGTGATTAACTATAATGTATTGATCCATCACTTGTGATTAACTATATTGTTCTGTTTAGAAACTCTTTATCACTATGCACTGTATTGGCACAATATAATAAGCTGACCTTCTTCTCTTCTGGAGCTAACTATATATTTCTCTGATTATTCCCTCTGGTTAGTTAGTTAGTTAGTCGCAGTTCCAACTTCACAGCAACGGGTCATCCCCATTATGCTCCGTTCCTGTGCCAGTGAATATCACACAAAATGCTCCCCACTGCCCAATATTCCCTATAATTGGGGTGGATATTGAAAATCTTTGGTACTCTTGGTTGACTGGTCTAATCTATTGGCCTTTTGTCACTGGGGGAATATGGCTTTCACTTATCTTCATTCTATGGTGACACAGGGTATCTTTGAATGAAAAATGTTAACAAACTGTCCTCTACAGTATAAAGGCGAAGGCTCATCCTTCACGGATGATTGCTCCATTCATGAGACTGAAGCTCCATCGTTATGTACCAACAGTTATGCTACTCTATCCACCACCTGATGCTAATAGAAGGACATATTTACTCCAAAACAAATTCACAGTCTGCTCTTAGAATTTTATTATTTCGACCGTCACGAAAATCAGAAATATGTATGCAAATTAAATCAGCCTCTCTCTCTTTGTGCCCATGCTACAAAAATACAACCACTCTTTTTGGGATATCCTGGTGCCATAAATTGCATCAGATGGCCTCAGACTGTAAGGTTCTAAACGTTGAGGCGGTTTTATTATTAGTGCTAATCAGAATGGTGTAGTGGCTTTACACATGGTAATGTCACACTTACAAGGACTTATTGCACAAAATGCTCTTCATTTGATTGAATGCAGTTTTTGCTTGTCTTATTCTGTTCTTTTTCTCTGTTATGCATCTTCCAGCTCATGTTATCCATGGGACTAGATATCTGAATTTCTGCACTTACCCCAAAATAACGTCATTTACTTTAATTGCACATTTAGGCAAAACTTGTTTCTATGAAACAGAAAAACAATATCTATTTTTTTTAAATATCTACAAAAAGAGTGCTAAGCTATGTACAACGTATAATATATACATAAATTTTAACCCAGGAGGGTTGAACATGATACTGAAAACAACAAGACATAAATATAATGTCTCATTTTGCATCATGGTGTAACATGTCGTCAAGAGTGGGTGATCATGTGCGCCACATCACACAATCGCCGGAATCTCAAATCAGTGTTCTAGTTGCGAGTATTCAGGGTGGGCAAGTATCTAGGTATTTGTCACATTGTCATCCTCCTGCTCTTTTCGCACAAAGTTTGCCAGTTGTCTCTAAGTTTTCAAATCAATTTCTCCTTTTAATATGCCTTAACTGTCCACGAATACATTATCTATTTAATTTACGGTTCTCATCTGGTTCAAAAGGGACTGCCTTGTTAATTTTTCTGTCCGTCCATGATATTCTTTGCATTTAACCCAGAAAACATATTCCCACTGCAATCAGATGTTTCTTATCGTGTCTGCTTATGTGCACGTTTCATTCACGCGCATGTAACAGTGTAGTCGCCAATCAGCACTTGAACAATCTGGTTCTTACAGCAATTGAAAGCACGTTACCTGTAAGATTGTTTACCAGATTGCAAAAGGCTACGTTCGTAACTACCAGTTTTATTCTAATTTCCACAAGGCATCTTCTATCTTATTATTTTTATTTTGTTTTGTTTTGTTCGCTTGCTTTATGCACTAATATTGGACTGATTTTTGGGTGTGGATTTGTTTTCGCTAGTCTTCTTCTTCTTCTTTCGTTCTCTTGAAATTTGTCTATAACTGGAATGTTGTCTCTTGTATGAATTAACTGTCGTTGTGTGTGTGTGTGTGTGTGTGTGTGTGTGTGTGTGTGTGTGTGCGTGTGTGTGTGTGTGTGTGTGTGTGTGCGCGTGTGTGCGTGTGTGTGGTGTCTCTAGGCCAGACGGTTTGCCTAGATATGTTGTATTTTGGGCAGTTTTGGAGTATGCGATCTGCTGTCTACGGCAGCAATCCATATGGCTGATTAGCCAATCTTGAATTGTGTATACCTGTGGTTGCGTAATATATTGTGTCCTGTTTTGAGGCGCAGAGTAATGATTTGTTCTTGTTTATCCATAAGGTGGTGGTCGTTGTGATATACTTTATTTTCACAAACGTAACATGCTGTAATTTGCCGTCGACAATTAAAGCCTGAACACTGCATCAGGATTGTTTGTTCCACACTTGTACGATCCAAGATGTAATATACTCATTGGCAATGAAAAATGTAAACCGGAAAAGGCACCGTATAAATAGCAGCACACAAAGCGACATGGCCTGTTTGCCCATAAGCCAGCATGGAGACATAGATCTGAAACAGGGGAAGGAGTGAGAGAGTTTCAATATTGACGAGAAAAGAAAATCCTCAGCCTACGACATCGCATGTGAGAAATTGCATCTCATTCAGATCATGAAACGTGTCGACATGTTGAAATCATTCTGATAAATAAGGTTATTTTAAATCTTAGATTAGTGTGAGTCTTTTTCCAAGAAGAAGAGTTGGTAAGTCGACTTGTAGAACACGTGTGGTAAGTCCTTAAGAAGTTAATTATAATATATTTAATTGTTATAGTTTATAGATAAACTATTCATTAAGGATAACCATAGTGAGTTTTATTTTCTCCCAAAGTAAACAACTGATGTAATGTATTGTAACAAGTTACGTGGAGGGTCCCAAACACCCCTGTTACAATGCTTCAATATTATTCTTTAGCCCTGGTTGGGATAGGTCTTTGCCTGCCAACCCTCCTCCGTTCCCCGGACTCACTGTCACTCTCTCTCTCTCTCTCTCTCTCTCTCTCTCTCTCTCTCTCTCTCTCTCTCTCTTGACCTCGGGGCCTACTCCCTGAGATGTCTTTCTGGCTGACAACATATACTATTGCGATCGTCAGAGTAAACTATAACTTCAATTTAATAACTTAATACAGGAAAGCACAGGAAAATATAAAGGCAGTTAAAAACAGATAAACATCTACAAACAGACCGAGGAGATAATTCTCGTCCAGACATAGAGCATCATAATTATATTCATCATAGACCCAAGATTACGACACTGTCATGTCAGTCCACATCCACCTCACCGAGTATGCCTTCAGTTCCTTCCTTCCAGGTAGGTTGTGCGAACAACAGGCCACTGTAGAACCAGGCTTCCAGGTTTGAGTGGACCTCTCTACATATTCAGTATATTGTTCTTCGAAGCCCCGTGGTATCACTTGGCACGATGTTGGGTAGGAATTGATACAAGGGGAACAGTTCGTGAATAGGGAATGGGTATGTGCCTTTCACTGTCACTGACA
Organism: Cepaea hortensis; assembly: GCA_963921405.1. NCBI lineage: Eukaryota > Metazoa > Mollusca > Gastropoda > Stylommatophora > Helicidae > Cepaea > Cepaea hortensis. The sequence continues at coordinate 107,821,104 of OY992878.1, forward strand.
AGGATGGTTATGACTGAGAATTAGGCGTAGGTCCAGCCAGGAACATAGGGTCAGCTACTCCTATGTTGACGATGTGATTTGCGTTGATCTGGTACTGAAGAATGCCACTCGTTCAGGACTAATCGGACCTCTATCCATTGATTGGAGTAATTGGCCTGAGACCGCCCTAAAGTCCATGGTTCACCTGAGAATGGCGTAAGGTGACTATCTCGTGGCCTTGCAAATCCTTTATGCTCCTTTCACTTCCAGGAGGACCCTGGAGATGACAGAGATTAGTGAGCGACCGGGCTGATTCAAGTACCACAATCCTGAGGACCAATAGGGCCTCAGTTCAATACATTTGACATACACCTCACCAAAATAATTAGATAGGAGGCCCGAGTGAATGGGCCTGACCTGTCAGGTAGCCCCTGGATTGGCTACGTCCTTTCCAGACTAGGCCTCTAGCTTGTATAGGTCCGATTGTTTCACCCTCAGCACATTACATATTCTCTTCATACAAGATTCACTCCCTTCTCTCATGCCATGCCTTTATTGATACTGGGCACATTCGTTTTCCGGCTTCCCTCTCACTTGCAATCCCGCCTTTCTCACGACAACTCTATTGTGTGTGCGTGTGTGTGGGTAATTATGTGTGTTCCCTCTCTCCTTTAATATGTGTATGAAAGAAGACACCACACGTTCCGGCTGCTGCTCTCGTCTGAGCCATCACGGCAATGCACAGACTGTGCCTCGCATAAATGATTTTGTTTCGATGAGTTATTGTCCTTCCCAGTGAGATGAAGTGGTCTATTTCTCTCACTGGACTCATCTTACCCACCAATGCCTATTTGGTCCACCCAGCTACCATATTTGCTAAAAGATGAAAGAGACAGCACAGTGCGGACCTTCTTCCGCCCTAGGTAAATAGAACAGAGGTGGGTGTTGCCCGTCCCCACGGAGCCCTCCCTTCATTCCGGCAGACAGTAGATATGTCATGTTTAGATGCTAATTAAAGCTGACGTTATACAGAGTTCAGCTTGTAGGAAGAAAGATAATAACAGCCCATTCGCTGCCAAAAACAAGCAAACTCATCGAGTCAAATATAGTGATCAGATTCGTTCCAAGGCTATGCCAAGAATAAGACGCCTAGCTTGGTTGGCCAGCTGTCGTCTCCCTCCTGATATGGCACGACTGGCTTTTCGCCAATTCGTCTCACCAATCGAGACAATAGAGATTTGTAGGCCAAGGTCGGGCATGAATAAATAAAACCCACTCTTACCTTTCTTAATTTTCAATACATAGTGCAGAGAACCAACGGTTGGTGTTTAGACGGACATTGATTGCCAAAGAAATTGCACTAGTGCGTATTTGGTGAAGGCGCCCTATCGGGTTTTCCCGAAGAAAAGTCAGACTTCTAATAGTTTTCTTAAGAAGATCGGGTTGTAAAAGTAACCAAGAGAACTATCTTCCATGGGAATTGAGCGGATAGGAGAACTGAGGGTTCCCGAAAGCTGTTTCCCACTGTTTTCCCAAACCCAAAGAAGGCATGAGGACATGGGCCACTGGCGTTTTGTTACATGAATAAGCATTATTCCAAGCTATACATTTTATTTCTTTAGCAATTCAATCTACAATGATTTAGAATGGTGAGTTCTTAAGAAATTAATCTAGTAGAAACTAAATAATATTATACTCAGTTATCATAGTCATTAGATAAACTGTACATTAGGAGAAAACTACAGTGTTTTATTTTCTCCCAGCTAAACAACTTAGTTAATGTATAAAACATTAGATACATGTTATACATTTTATTTCTTAAGCATGAAACTCAATCTACAATGAATTAGAGTAACTTAAGACTTAAGGAAAGTCAGTGGTAAGAACATATGGTACATGTGCCCACTGGTAAGATTTAAAATTAGTTTACCTGTGCCAGCACTGATAGAGAAATTAGTGTAATGTGTCTAGTCAAGTAGATTTGAGCACATTAGTCAGTAGATTTACTTTTTGACATGAGCCCATGGACAAACAAATAGTTTTCTTGTAATTCACGAACACATGCGAACCAAATAGATTCTACAGGGATCATAATTTTATGTGTTGAGTTAAAGCACCCAATTGGTGAGGCAAATGTATTTCAATGTTGTCAAACATGGGGAATAATAATATTTGTGCCAAATAATTGTGCGTAATCAACCGCCATTCAAGAATGATTATGATTCATAATGCCTGAATGTGAATTGGAGTATATCACATAAATTGTATGTATTTGATGAGAGCATGTGGTGACTCATGGATTTCATGTTGCTAAATCCTGGGTGAATTTCATAAATGTGCCTAATGATCACATGTCTATGTCATTGAAGAGCATGCCTGTGTCATGTGTGTTTCATTATTGTTAAACATCTGTGAATGTATTCTGTGTAAAGCACCTACATAGCTATAATTGTCATTCCTACAGATATGTGTATGATGAGTGATTGTGCTAGAAGATATTTCATTGTGATATCAATGATGGTAAACATGCAAGTTATTATTGGAAATCACATAAGTATAATTACCCACCTTACATGCCAATAAGAAGGATGTGTGATGAATGATTCCTATATGATCACCCATACCGAAATGAATGTGTCTATAGACTGAGTGAAATGATCACCCATACATATGAATGATGTCTAAGATGAGTGAATTGACCCCACATGCACAGATGGATATGTTGACTGATGCATGAGGAGTTTGAGTGAGTGAGTGAAGTTACAGGCTGAGAGAGAGGGAGTATAGGCCAACAGTCAATCTCATATTTTGTTTACACTTTCACAGCTTTACCGCAGTTCCACCAAATTTTATTCATTAGTTAGTGTTACTACGTTTTGCTTCCATTAAGGACTCCTACACAGACAGGTGGCTAAGTCTGTACTTACTGCTGTTCTCCTTCCATCTCTTGATGCTGGTCTGTGGGCCCCCCAAACGTGCTGGGCAAATATGAAGAGGTCAGTAGAGCCACCATGTCGTGAATGACATAAAATTCACGGTTTAGTTTCCACTTATGCCCAGTCTGTCTCCTGCAACTTGCTAATGTCTAGTAGCTTTAGATGTATGGTTTCATTATTAATTTGTTTATCTGAATTATATAATGGTCTTTTCGTTGTCTGCTTTTGTTTACGGGTCCGCCGTCCATTTTCTATTCACTCACTGCAGGGATGCGTTGGAGTCTATCGACAATATAGTGCACAAAGTCCCTAGAGGAAACACTACACCCGATCTCAGCCTAACCTCAGCCAGTCTGTCTGTGTTGTGTTGAATCAAGAAAGTCCCTGGAGGAAACACTACACCCGATCTCTCAGCCTAACCTCAGCCAGTCTGTCTGTGTTGTGTTGAATCAAGAAAGTCCCTGGAGGAAACACTACTACCGATCTCTCAGCCTAACCTCAGCCAGTCTGTCTGTGTTGTGTTGAATCAAGAAAGTCCCTGGAGGAAACACTACTACCGATCTCAGCCTAGCCTCAGCCAGTCTGTCTGTGTTGTGTTGAATCAAGAAAGTCCCTGGAGGAAACACTACTACCGATCTCTCAGCCTAACCTCAGCCAGTCTGTCTGTGTTGTGTTGAATCAAGAAAGTCCCTAGAGGAAACACTACTACCGATCTCAGCCTAACCTCAGCCAGTCTGTCTGTGTTGTGTTGAATCAAGAAAGTCCCTGGAGGAAACACTACTACCGATCTCTCAGCCTAACCTCACCCAGTCTGTCTGTGTTGTGTTGAATCAAGAAAGTCCCTGGAGGAAACACTACTACCGATCTCTCAGCCTAGCCTCAGCCAGTCTGTCTGTGTTGTGTTGAATCAAGAAAGTCCCTGGAGGAAACACTACACCCGATCTCTCAGCCTAACCTCAGCCAGTCTGTCTGTGTTGTGTTGAAACAAGAAAGTCCCTGGAGGAAACACTACTACCGATCTCTCAGCCAAACCTCAGCCAGTCTGTCTGTGTTGTGTTGAATCAAGAAAGTCCCTGGAGGAAACACTACTACCGATCTCTCAGCCTAACCTCAGCCAGTCTGTCTGTGTTGTGTTGAATCAAGACCTTGTTCCATTGTAATATGTCTTTCCGCAGGTGTAAAGTGTCGGCGCTTGTCTACACGTTCTGCTGGTTTCTGAGCTGGGGAAGGGGAGCCTTGCAATACAGACCCCGTTGAGATGGTACTTTGGCACCGGGTTGCTGGGGGGGGGGGGGGGTATTTTTACACCAGCCTCACTTCGAAAATTGGAAATCTTGTTCTGGGTCTGATGCCTGACGTCAATGCAGTGGGGATAGTTACAGTTGATTCCAGAAGTTTAATTACCATCTAGCAACCATCCTTTCTTAGTCATGGTCAAGGCTGTATGTATTGTTGTAAAGACAGTCTTCTGGTCGATTCTTTACTTCTTCTGCTAGCTTAGACATTTCAATACATTACTTCTCTTTTCGAGAAGCGGCTGACTGAGTGGTTAGAACGGCGGACTCTGCTTCGGGAGACCCAGGTTCGATCCCTTGGTAAGGTGTGGGATTTTTTTTTTGTCGGGGGCTAAAAGAAAAACCTAACCTGCGCAGTTCGCGGCGACTTCACTAGCCAGGCGGCCTTAATTCCTCAGGCTGAAAGACTCCTCTGCCATACATCGCAAGGTACTATATTGTCAATATATGACATTTTGACAGTTGACTTCTCTTTTCAGGCACTTCTGTTATGTTATTTTCACCTCTATATTTGGCCCAATATAGAGCGCGTCCGCTCTATGAACAGCCTTTTGTCTGTGTGTCTTCTGTTGTATTTCTTTCTATACTCACCGATATACCTTCTGCAGTAAGCCATTATCCATTTGTTCTGACTGCTCTTCTCAGCGCTGGTCCTTCTCTCTTGCGTATGCATTGGTCAAAATACATTTCAATGGTTACTTAAGCCAGTGTAAGCTCCCACTTAAGATGACAGCGATCGTGAGAGATTATTCCCCCTTGGCTTTTTACAACCATGCTATTAAACACTCTTATTTTCTTTTCAATGTTTAAACCAGTGGTTCCAAACCTTTTCCGGACTACCGCTTCCGGGATCATAGGCCACATCCTGAACCTAACCCCCCCCCCTCCCACACACACACTCACACACACACAAACGCGCACAGGTACGCGCACAGGTGCGCGCGCACATTAATTGATTGATATAAGAGTCGTCATCATTACATGTCGGACAAACCCAAAGTTGCTACTTCTACAGTACATGCAGATGCTGATGGCTACAGTATCAGCCTGGCTTTAAACACGACGTATTCCTCCTCTTATACGTCCTCTTACGTATGTTAACGTACACATACTAGCAAGAACTTCTACTTGGGTGTTAAATCTTCTGCAAATTCTAACCCAAATCAACTTCGCCGACCCTGGATATTTACAGCGCCATTTTGGGATAGTACTGAACACACCGAGAACCGTTGATAAAACACACTGCTTGCTCTCTAAATACTTGCTAGCAGCGCTCTGTGTCATCTTAAATAAAGTCTTAAAAGTCGAGAAAATAGACTTTATTGCACCGGGTTTTATCCCATATAGCTCGGTCTCTTTCCGCAGGGCGGCCCGCCGAAAGCGTCGTACAAAGCACTAACTCCGTAGCTCCAGCGACGACCCCCAGAAGTCTTTATGATTATGTACGCCACACCGATTCATGCAATGCCAAGTTTAATGAAAACACAGAAGTTGATAATAATTTCTCCCACTATCATTGTCATGTTTTCCTTCACAGTTGTTATTGTCCTTACCAGACATAATGTTGAATAGCAGACATCTCTTCGCGTGCTTCGGGTATGTTTTGTCTTCACGGGTACTGGGCTGCAGTATATTGACAATGTCATACCTCAAATGTGTGGGAAACACACAACAAACTTTAACCCAATCCCCTCAAGTCCGCGTGCAATCTGGAAAAACAAAAAACAACAACAGCAAATGTAAAGTACCGTGTTACACGCCCTATGACGTATTTACTTCTTATTCTGTTTCTGCGTTCATCCGAAGTCATTTTTCGGATGTGATTGCGTTGTGCCTTTCCTCCGAAGTCGGAGAGTGTCTGCCTGTACGGCGAGGAACCACCAGTCTGCACACCAATAAGCCAGACATGGGACAACGGATACTCACGCAAAACTCAAGTCCTGTATGACATCACACTGATGTTGGACACCAGGATGCCTTCATCCGACATACAGGACTTCACGTTGGAGCTCAAGCCAACGAACACAAGCAAGCAAGCAAGCAAGCGTTGTGCCTGTTTACAGCGGAGCTGCGATACTGCGCCTTTAGGCAGACACATTTGACTTCTGCGTGCGTTTGTTGACCGGGTTAACCTTCCCGGAGACGTTTTTACTATCCACATCACATAATGGTATAGAAAAACTAATAACCACAACCCAAAATAATAGTGAAAATCACAACTTATATCTTAACATAGTGAAAACAAGGATAATGCATACCATCCATGCCGGTAAACGTGGGCGGTCATGTTCTGCCATCTCACTCGATCACCAGAGTCGTGGATCAGCTCTGTGTTCCTGTCTCGACCATGCCATGTGGCCAAGACATCCAGGTATTTACTTCTCGGTCTTCCCTTTGGTCTCTTTCCTTCGACCTTGCCAGTTGTCACCAAGTTCTCCAAGTCATTTCTTCTCATAACATGCCCAAAAAATTTTGACTGTCTACGTCTAATGACTCTAATCAGTTTACGATCTTCATTTATTTCTTGAAGGACTTACTCATTGGTTTTTCTGTCCGTCCATGATATTCTTTGCATTTTCCTCAGAAACCACATTTCTACAGCCATCAGATGTTTTTCAGCTTGACTGCTTATTGTCCACGCTTCACATCCATACAAAAGTACAGGTTCTATGAAGCACCTCGACACTCTTTTTATCGTTTCAATTGACATCTTTTTATTAGTCAGTATGTTTTTCATCTTGCAAAAGTCTACCTTCGCAATAGCAATTCTTGTTCTAATCTCTTCAAGGCATCTCCCATCAGATGTTATGACTGTGCCGAAATAACAGTATCGATTCACTTGTTTAAGAATATGCCCATCTACTCGTATATCACATTGTGGTATTTCCTTCTTCCCAGTGACGACCATAATCGGTGTCTTCTTAATATTCAGTTCTAACCCTAGTTGTTCACTCTGCGCAACAACCGCATCTACTAAATTTTGCAGGTCCTGTTCTTTGTCTGCAATCAAGACTGTAACATCTGCATATCTAATGGTATTGATGTATCTTCCCCCAATGTTGATTCCTTCCATATCTTCTATATTTCTGAATATATTTTCACTGTAAAGGGAAAAAATATCTGGAGACATTACACATCCCTGTCTCACACCTCTTTTAATAGGCTGATATTCACCTACATCGTTATCAATTCTGATGGCAGCTTGTTGTTTCCAATATATGTTTTTTACAAGTCTAAGGTCTTTTCCATCAATTTGTAGATCTTCAAGCATCCTTATCATATCGACATGTCTCACTTTATCGAAAGCCTTTGTGTAGTCAATAAAGCAAAGATATAGATCTTTGTTTACTTCTATAGAACGCTTAGTTACTGTTCTCAGTATATACACAGCATTTACTGTGCCATTGCCTTCTACAATAATGCATACAGATAAAACTAATATGGAGAAAGAAATATATGGTTAATGAGAAAAAATTGGAGGTGTGGAAAATTTCGAATACCTTGGATCATTAATTACCAACAACGGTGACACAGTAAAGGAAATTGACAGGTGCATATCTATTGCTCTTCAGAAACTAAAACAACTGAATAAATTGTAGAGTGGAACAAATAGAACTACAAAAGTTAGAGTTTTAAGAGAACATCGCATAAATATCTGTGAATATACATGTTATAGACTGGTTCTAAGAATATCTTTAATACAGAAAAGAACAAATGAATCCATACGACAAGAACTGAATATTGAAGAAGGTTGGTTATTCCTCCCCACGACGCTTGACGGCAGAAGTGGAAGAAGATGATGATGATGATGATGATGTTGGCTACTAAAGACGATAAAACAAAGGTAATTTTAAATAGTTTGATCACTTGAAACGTCATGAAAGTTTGGAGAGAACAATCGTGGAGGGGTATATACAGGGGAAGAGATGAGGAGGAAGAAGGCCAAAGAGAAGATGAGTGCAGGATGTGGCAGATGATCTCCAGATGGGTGTATCAGACGCGGGACATCTTGCTTATGACCAAGAAATTTTCACGCTATACACAGCTCGGAATTCTGAGGTAAGTAGGAACATTTTTTCCAATTTTCATTGTCTCTTCATTGCTTTCATTTTTTCATCTTTTTCTTCTTCTCATCCTTTCGTCACGTCTTAATGTAGTCACAGGAGATCTTCTCTGTGACTATATGTTGTGTTTTGTGTATGTGTTTGTTTGCTGATGAAGGCTAATCGCCGCAACGTCCTGTATGTGTTGCAATTCTGTTATGTAAAGCTGCACTACTTTGTGTTATTTTATATTGTTTACGAGAAATTTTCAGGATGGTTGTTATAGGATCGAAGGATCGAGTTTCTGCGAGGGACATGCTACTGAATGAATGATGACCTGTTTGGTCCATAGTGCTAGATCCATATTTGTATATACCAACTGGCAGTCCAGGGATGATGTGGTCAATACCACACCGGCCACTCTCAAGCCTCAAGATAATTCTGTTTTAGGCTGGGTCGACCTGGCAGCGCTCCCAGGTACATTTTAAAATATGCGTCGGTGCGAATTTAAAAAAAGAAAAAAGCGTCGGTGCGAATTCGATTCTGTAGTCACCGATTGGCAGGCAAAGGTCTTGCCACTATACTACTGCGGCCCCACGGTGTGCAGTGTGCTGAGTCAATACCTGAGTAACTCCCAACATGACACACTACGCAGATATGAAGTTCAGTACCAGTCTTGCACATCGAGCTGGTTTCCCAGCTTGGAGAGGAGAAGGAGAGAGTTGCAACATAGTCCCGCGAAGACAGCACTTTGGTACCGGCTCAGAATTACATAAATGTTTTCATTCGCACATTATTTATTTATTTGGCTTCAAACGATCACTTTTTATCACAGCAGACGCCCAATGGGGTAAATTAATCACTATTGAAAACACGAGTGTATGACTTTCACAGAGGTTAATTACGCGATGGAAGTGACTACCGAGTAAGCCAGATATATTTAGGATGCCCTGGCCAAATGTAAGAAGATATAGAACACATTACTTGATGGTTGGGACTCACGAGTAAGAGCCAATCACATATCACGCCTGGAACTGAATGAGTTTTGTCATACGAGGTGTATGGGAAATGTGTCAAGCACATCACATTTGAGCTACTACGTGCCTTTTGTAATCTCTCTGCCAAACCCAATGGTTAGTATTGCCAGTTAATCTTCACTGTTTCGGATTTTTAACGTTAGTCGTAGGAACTCCGACGCGGAGCAATCACGGCAGGGGGCTTCTGATCTTCAAAAGCATACCCCTTTTTTCAAGTGTTTCGGCCCTTTGCACTCTCGACACTCTCTTGTGTCGGGTCCGCCCGGGTCATGATTCCTGGCGTCTGTCCCCTGCCGTGGAGACGTTTTTTCGGTCATTTAGTTAGTTATCCCTGATATTATGCTTGTCCCTTTGCTGTTAGCTTATCCATTCTCAAGCCCCCCCCCCTTCCCCTCCCCTAGGCGGGGAGAGCCCGTGCAGTCTGTGCCTGCCAAATTCACCAAAGCACATCACATTTGAGCTACTACCTGCCTTTTGTAATCTCTCTGCCAAACCCAATGGTTAATATTGTCAGTTAATCTTCACTGTTTCGGATTTTTAACGTTAGATATTTTTGATCGTCTGATCAGTAGCAACAGTATTTCAAATTTAGCGGCCGCTTGTCGGTTAAATTAAATGTTCTATAACAGAGCACCATCTCTGTTAGTAGTTTGGGAGATAGTTGGTGTGAAATAGAAAAGGGTTTGGGAAATGAATGATGCACGTGTGAGCACAATTGAACGAGTTGTTAGGGAAGCTCACTCGTGACGTCAAGGATAAACATAGGGCAGTCCCAACTCAGCATTCGACTTAGCCAGAAGTGTTTCAACTTACTGTATACGTTTTTATACCTGGACTAATAAACGGACACATATACACTTTGGTCGGAGCCTTGACTTCATTTATTACAGTTGCCTTCAGTTATATTCAGACTCCGTGATCTGTAACAGTTCTTCTAATGTGTATACCATTCCTGCCTCTTCGAACTTCTAGAATACACGAAGAAATGGCTTCGAGTGACGACGCCCGCCTCTAAACCATGCAGATCGGGGGCAATTCACGCTGCGGATTTGTAGAAACACTTAGGATAGTACACTCCACGGACCCAGGATAGCGGGTCGGACGTCTGGGATCAGAAAAAACAACCAGGAGGACCCATATGTAGGTAGCCAATGTTTAACATCCACAGGCAGACGGAAACAGAATAGAGCAGGCTGAATAAGCTGCCCTATGCATGTTTGTTTGCTTATGTCTGTGTGTGTGTGTGTGCATGTTATTCTGCGTGTGTATGTGTGCATGTATTTATGCGAGTGTGTATGTGTGAGTACTATGAAAGTATGTATGAATGTTGCATATGCATTTATTACCCCCATTTACTAACGCAGCTGTCTCGGATTTCGCCCTAAGCGCCGTAATGACAAAGCTTAATGCCCCAAGAAACATAGCTTCAGAGTCGACCCAAGTTCATAAAATGGCTGATAAATATGAAATAAGGGCAGATGTCATTAGTGGTACGCTCTTGGAAACGTAAATGACATGAACTAGAGATGTCATATAGGTTATAGCTACGGTATATTGTGTTTGACTTATGTCCGAACAGCATACCAGAAGGTGATGTGGTCAGTATTGCTGTCATTATTACTATGGCCACCGTTACATTCCCAGCCTCATCTCTGTTACCTGGGCTTGAAGGGGGGAATCACTCGGAGCTGTATTGTCTAGGAGGAGGGAAAGGTTTGAGTCAACCCGTGACTAGGTAACTGGGGATTTCAAACTGACTGACTGCTTTGGTAAGTCAATGGGCAAACGACTACATCAGTATTACAGCAAATCCTAATGTGTTGACGTTGTTTCTTATGTCTTATTGACCCTTTTTCAGAAGGCAAAGGAGTCGGTTGGGTGCAGGCAGTTACTATGCTTTGCTCCAGTTGTAGTCAGAAAGAAATGTTTATCTGTAATACTCTTTGAAGGATTTAGAAGTGCCTAGAACGGATCTGGCGTATACGTTTAGTTAGCATCTCGAGTAAGCGCTACCATAAAGCCTGTGAAGATCAGGTTTCCAACTGTGTGAAATGCAGCAACGTTTGGAGCTGCTATTTGTGGTAACACATCCGTCACGAATGCGATGTCGTCATTTGTGTCACTGGTTCGAATCTTCAGTGTGCCGATAGTTTTCTTTCACAATTACTGTGTAGCCTGCTTTCTAATAATAAATTATAAACGTATTTGACAATTTGTTTTCTTGCTCTATTTGAGCATTTTTTAAAAACCTATTCATCCGTTTGCAGGTAACTTTGAAAATAACCTAATGTATGATTACATCTTCTGCTTTGATGGCACCTCACTATTTGTTTATTATAACTGATGATGATATGAATTATTAAACAACAACGGGGGACGTGTTTCAGAAAGACATAATCGCCCACGACAGTTAAACTCGGCAAGAGAACACGGTTGAGTGACGCTGCCTAGGTACGTCTGTTTGTTGCGCAGAAACGGAAGACTCACCTGAACTAAAACTGGTTTTTCAGCTGAAGACTGTGACCTGATCGGATTCCGTTGAACTGTACGGGAATGTGGTTCAAAAGTTTCCTGTATTTTAGGTATTCTGTTTTAAATGGCATTGATTACATATGTACAGGACTTTTATGAACCACACACTTCAAGTTCTGAAGTAATGTAACAGTTAACAGCTTATTATAATTAATGGCTTTTGTAAAAGTTATATACAACTGATAACCACCAATCGTGTGTCTTCAAGGAATTTTTATCTACCTGAGATCCTCGGCATTCTGTGACAGTTGTTTGAAATTGGCAACGAGGAAGCTGAGTCTCTGGTCGTAGAGGTAACTCGTACTTTCACCGCGAAGAACAGGTGATTAGCTGCGTCAGTGCTAGCAGTCCCTAAGTTACTTACATATTATATTTATATGGGTACAATATTGTTACTAACAATGTTAGCCTATATAATAAATTAATATATTTATTTATAAATAATAAATATTATTATTGCAATATTGCTTTACAAGTTATGGCAATGTAAATATATAGTATATTTATATATTATATTATTTATATTTTATTTATATGTTTTTTATGAATGAATATATTGAATTGCAATGTAGGATTAGTACAATAGAATTATAGAGCAAGGAACATGGAACTGGCAGTTGTTATAAAATGAAGAACATCCTATTGAAAAGGCTATTCTTATAATACTTATAGTAAATTCAATAAGTTAGAACAATAATTCATATTGTTATAAAATTAGACCAGTTTTAACATATACAGAAGTGATGTTCAATATCAAATGTGAGAAACCATCTAAAGAAGCAATTAGAAAAGCTGTCAGCTTCAGTGCAAAGAAAGGACTCTCCTTGAATATCAAGAAAACAGTAACAATGGTGATAATGATATCAAAGAAACAGGTGACACCATAATGTGAAATAGAAATAGAAGGGGAAATTCTTAACCAAGTGGATAATTTTAAATACCTAGGGACATTTATAACATCAGATGGAAGATGTACAACAGAGATTAGGAGCAGAATAAGGCAAGCAAAGGCTGCATTTTGAAAAATGAAGAGTATATTATGCAATAAGTCACTATCAATGAATGTAAGAAAGAGAGTGCTGAAGAAATGACTGAAATGCTATGTACAACCAGTTTTGCTGTACGGCAGTGAATCTTGGAATGTAAATGAACAAATTAGGAAGAACTTGAAAGCAACAGAGATGTGGTTCCTAAGATGAATGTTGCGAATTCCTTGGACTGCCAAAGTAAATAACGACTGCCTGAAAGAGGCTAATGAAACTTGAACATTATATACAACAATAAGAAAGAGACAAACAGCTTTCTTTGGTCATGTGATGAGAAAAGAAGCATTGGAGAACACTGTGACAACTGGAAAGATCGAGGGGAAGAGAACGAACAAATTTTATTTTCAAAGGCTCACAAAATGGGCACGCAGGCCCTTCTTACATTCGGCCCTTCCAATCACTCATGTTTTATTCATCAATTGTGCATGTTACATTCACATAGAAAAAAAAATCATTGTCAAATGGATTTTGTAAACATAAACAATACATATTATCATGTTATGAGACAGGCAGATACATGTACACATGCACATTCATAAACACACACGCACACATACATAACTGCATACATACTTACATCATTTGCACAAACTCTCACAGTTATGCACACACTTAATAACATACAAATACACACTCCCTTGCATACACTGCATGCATGCACACATACACACACAAACATACATACGCATCACACACAAACACACATGCACACCCATATAAGATATACACACATGTACACACACACATATACGCTGTTGTTGTTGTTGTTTGTCCATCAAGAATGATGAAGACCATTCATTTCATCCAGTTGAGTTGAAAATATGGAGCCGTGAGTTCTGAGGTGGCTGGTAAGGCATATTTTGGCTCAAAATGTTCTTTGACAATGTGGGCAAAGAATGCTTGACATTCCAGGAGGAGGATCTCCTGCAGTGGTTTTTCTATCCAGTCTTTTCTTCACAGCTCTTGCAGTCCTGGTTGCTTCACAAGTGACTACGCTCTTATGTAATGATGAACGCCACGAATTATGGTCTTTTGCAGCAGTCTCCCAAGTATTGTGATGAATTCCAAAAGCTGTCACTGAGATTTTGAGAGTGTCTTTAAAGCATTTCCTAAGGCAGCCTTGGGAGCGTTTACCACAATGCAGCTCGCCGTAAAAAATTTGTTTAGGGAGCCTGTGATTTGGCATGCGAGTTAAGTGACCAGCCCAGCGAATCTGATTCTTCATTAGTAGAGTGGATACTGGGCATGGACGATCTTTCTAGGACTTCAGTGTCTGGGATCTTGTCTTGCCATTTTATCTTCAATAGCTTCCTAAGGCAGACTATGTGGAAGTGGTTCAGTTTCCTAGCATGTCGCTGATAAACAGTCCAGGTTTCACAAGCATATAGCAGTGTGGATAATACACCTGCTTTGTAGACTTTCAGCTTTGTTTGCAGGCTTATTCTATTTCTGTCCCAAACATTCTTGTACAGTCTGCCGAAGGCCGCACTGGCCTTGTAGATTCTTGCATTCACTTTGTCATCAATTGTGGCAGCTTGTGACACGGTGCTGCCAAGAAAGGTGAATTTGTCCACAACACTTAGTCTATGACCATTCACTTTGATATTTGGCACGGTGTAATTAATCCCTGGAGCTGGCTGGTACATAACTACAGTCTTCTCCAAGTTGATATTGAGCCCAAAGTTGGCACAGGCATATGAGAAAGCTGAAACATTGTGTTGCATGTCTGCCTCTGAGTTGGCATATAGAGCGCAATCATCAGCAAACAGCAGCTCTCTGACGGGTCGCTATTAGTTTTGGTTTTAGCTTTCAGCCTTCTGAGATTGAACAACTTTCCATCCATGCGGTAGTTGATGTCTATTCCAATGTCATTCTCGAAGGCATTCATCAGCATAGCTGAAAACATGAGACAACAGTGTTGGTGTCAGGACACATCCTTGCTTCACTCCATTGGTGACAGGAAAGGGCTCAGACAGTTCACCATTTTCCTTACTCTTGCCTGCATACCATCATGAAATTGCCGCACTATTTGGACAAACTTTTGTGGACAGCCATATTTCACCATAATCTTCCACAGTCCTTCTCTTCTGACTGTATCAAAAGCCTTGTTAAGGTCAATGAAAGTGGAGACAATTTAGGAGTTCTGTTTCTGACATTTCTCTTGCAGCTGCCTTGCAGCGAAAATCCTGTCAACAGTTCCTTGTTCTTTTCTGAAGCCACATTGACTCTCAGGAAGAAGACCTTGATCGAGATGGGCCATTAGGCGATTGAGAAGAATTCTGGCGAGTATCTTCCCTGCGATTGAGATCAAGGAGATGCCTCGGTGGTTGTCACAGGATTGGCGGTTTCTTTTGCGCTTGTAAAGGTGGACTATTGACGCATCCTTGATTGTTCATCTCTCTGGGCCTGACGCACCGTCTCTATCAAGTAGGGCGCATACATTCCAAGTTCAGATTGTCAAAGGAATATGGTTTGCTTTTTTTAGCTTTACCTGTTGTTTGCTTTGTTTGTATGTCGACCAGTATAGGGTTCCCACCAACCGCAGCTAGCTGGTTAGGTAATGATGGAGCAGACAGTGTTTAGGGCACCTTTTCTAGCCCCTTCCGCAAGCTGTGGAGGTGAGCAGTGCTTTCCTATAGAGGGCTGCTCAGTTACTCAGGGGGCTGCCGAATCCTACTACTGTTCCAGTCAGTAGAAGATGACCATATGGCCTGAGCCGACTGTGTGCAGGTTTGCGACTATGACTGCCAGCGTACCCACGCCTGCTGCTTCGCTGCTCACCCATCGCCACAGGGCTTGTAGTTGATATATGAAGCCGGATGATGAATGACTTGCGCGATGAATTGGATTAAAGTGAGAAAGAGTTGTGCAATTCGTCGATCTCACTCTCTCGCCTGAGTCCAGGGGCAAGACAAGTCAAGATGATTGGAGACAAATACAGGTGCAGTGGATGACCAAGGTGCTCTACATGCCTTGCCGTGCTCATTATGCTCCACAACGCTTTGCAGGTAAACGCCGTCTTGCCCATTGAATCATCAGTGATTTTTTCCGCGCAGTCTGCCAAATCCTGTCTTCACATGCTGGGTAGGCATACCCTAGTTCACCGATTGGGTTGATACCAAATCGGCTACCGATGCCTGGTTTAGCCACCAGCCTGCCACAGCTGTTGCCCAGGGTGGGGGGGGGGGGGCTGTCGCATGCTGACAGCTACGAGGAGCCACAGGCATGAACTAGGTGTCAGGCTTGAAGCAGTGGGGAATGGGCCCTGAAAAGGACATGACAATCATCCTTATCAAAGGTACTGCCAATGTCTGACACTCAAGACCTCCACATACACACACATACACAAACATACGCACATACACACTCATGCACACACATATATACACACACATGCAAATACATACATGCGCATACACACATACACACATATAGAAAATACACACCCACCTACACATACACACATCTAGGCACATACACACTGCCTCACATAATCACTAAACTAACATAAACAAACTCCCACACATTACACACACATACACTGACGATTATCGTGAGCATCCTCACAAATAACACACTAACTCGCATAACATAAAAATACACACTCCCTTGCATACACTGCAAGCATGCACACATACACTGCATGCACACATACACACACACAAACATATACACATACATACATGAACACATACACACACATATACACATGCACATACACACACCTATACACACATCCACACCCATACACACATACTAACACATACACACATTCACATGTACACACATAAACACACATACAAACATACTCACACATACACACCAGCACACACACATATACACACATAGAGGGAGAGGCAGACCAAGAGAAAGGATGCTGGATGGATTGAGACGGTGATATGGAGAAATATCATCAGCAGATTTGATCCAGAAAACACAGCCCGAGATCTGTGGAAAGTCATGAACGCCTATTTCAGCCGGCATGACACTTAATGATGATGATGATCAGATTTCTGAAGGATGGGAAAGCTGTTTGCCCAGATATAGTATCCCAGCAGGAACCAGTGTAAATACCTCAACTTCACAAATTATTTAGCAGTTCAGGACACCAAAGAAATACCAGCAGACTAGAGAGAGGGCTTTATGAAATTGCCAATGAAAAAGAACCCCCAGGAATGTGATCATCATATTGAAATAATGTTATTGTAAGTTCCAAAGTAAATATTAAGCATGATAATTCTGGAGAGAATAAGAACTATCATTAACTAAAGAATTTACCAGCAGGCTTCCAATCAAGCAGATATAATAAAGCCAATATGTAAAGACCAGAAATGCAGAGATCTTCTCTTCTTCTTTCGTTCACTTGAAATATATCTATAACTGCAATGCTGTCTCTTGTATGAATTTAACTGTCTTTTTCAGTTCACACAGCGGTCCATAGAGTTTTTTTTATCTTCCACTGTTGTCTTTCTAGGCCAGAAGGTTTGCTTAGATATGTTATATTTTGGGCAGTCTTGGAGTATGTGATCTGCTGTCTGCGACGCCAATCCACATGTGCACATGGCTGTTTCACCAATCTTGAAATTTGTATACATGTGGTTGCGTAATCTATTGTGTCCTGTTCTGAGGCGCAGAATAATGACTTGTTCTCGTCTGTCCATAATGTGGTAGTCATCTTGAGCAGGTTTTGGTGGCTTTCTGACTGATTTGATCATTCTTTTCTTTTGGTGGTATGTAACGGGTACATCAGGCTGTTCTTCTTTGGCTCCTTCCATAGCCAATTGATCCACAGTGGGATGGTTTCCACTGTATGGTGACCTTATGCTGATTGCTAAGTTCAGAAAGTAGTGTCCTTAGTACTGGCAATTTCCCAGACAGGAGCGCCTCGAGTACTGATTTTGCATCTGTCAATAGCACCACAGGTTGTGTACCATTGCTGGTATTTAGTAATGTCTCTGTTGCTATCTTGATTGCCGCGCAGAGATCTTTATAAGGGAGAACTAACAAACACATTTGAAATAAGAACAGGAGTGAGACAAAAATGCCTTGAAGTCTGCGCAGAACAATTGTGGCACTCTCCTGCCAACTGTGCTCCTAGATCTGATCACCAGTAGGGGCAGTGCTGTTCTCTTTCTAACTGTTAATGAACTGCTTTGCACTCTACCCAGCTTTATAACATAGGCAAGTGCTGCAAGGTTTCATATTTTACATTATATACTGACCATATTAGCCGGCTTCATGGTGAAGGGGTTATGGATGCAGTTTGTAATCCCCCATACAATGCTTAAAACACAGTTGCAGGTGATTTGGCAGCAGACCACCTTGAGTTGGGGTTTTTATCAAATGGTAAGGGTGTCCATCATTCAGAAAACAATGGCAAACTACTGAACATAACCTTGCCAAGAGATCACAAACAGCCAAACAATGCTGGGGTTGACTGCAACATCTTGTAAAGGATATGCAACAACTTTTTTTAACTGACCATATTAGCTCAAGTGTGCTGCTAATTCTCCTAACATACAGATGCTTAACATATTAGTTCAAATGTGCTGCAAGATCTCCTAACATACAGTATATACTGATCATATTAGCTCAAGTGTATTCAAAGATTGTAAAGTGGTTAAAAATGTAGCAAATCAACAGTTTTTATGATCCCAAATATTTAAAACACACGACTAAAAATAGCTTAATTTACTCGGCAGAAATGTATGCATGTTTTCAAGTTGATACCATGTGATTACTTCAACTAACAACACGTGAACTATTTGAGGATGATGTCGAAGTCTAAGCTGTCAAATCTGTTCAAAGGAAAGAGTGTACCAAATGTGAGTATCTCCCGACATAGCAGCTGTGCTTCTTTCTCTACAGTCACTTGCTCTTCGCTTAGAACACTCAAGCTGCCTGCCTCACATTATGGGTTCACATTGGCACTCTTGTCACTCAGTTCATGAGTGTAGTTTTCTTAGAGACTATTAGAGTTCATGCTTCATGCAATAGTATTGACAGGCCGCTCTGCAGAAAGAGGCACAGCTTTATGGTATGAAACCTGTTGCAGTGAAGTCAGTTTAAGTGAAAACAGATTTGATAGAAGGGCAAGCAACATTAAAACATTCTCACGTTTAGGCCAGGGGGGTGACATAGTGAATATGTTGATGTGTTGTCACTGATTTGTTGGTGATGTGTCACTGATTCGTTCAGTGATTATTTATCTTCAATATTTTCATTCTTTTGTCATTTTAAGGCAGAGACAAACTTGATAAAAAATGTGCAAAAGGTGGACAGATATAAATACCTGAATGGCTTGGCCAAATGCATAATAGCAAACAGAACACTGTCCTAATGTGAGATTGGTGATCATGTGCCATGAATAACCTTATCGGCCCATACTTACTGGAATGGCACGTTGATGAGTCGAAACATCTAGAAGTATATTGCTGAATGGTTTTCTCATTCTTACTGTGGCACATGTTGATGAGTTGAAACATCTAGAAGTATATTGCTGAATGGTTTTCTCATTCTTACTGGAATGGCACATGTTGATGAGTTGAAACATCTAGAAGTTTATTGCTGAATGGTTTTCTCATTCTTACTGGAATGGCACATGTTGATGAGTTGAAACATCTAGAAGTTTATTGCAGAATGGTTTTTTCATTCTTACTGGAATGGCACATGTTGATGAGTTGAAACATCTAGAAGTTTATTGCTGAATGGTTTTCTCATTCTTACTGGAATGGCACATGTTGATGAGTTGAAACATCTAGAAGTAACCCAGTCAACAAACACCCGAAGAAGTCGGATGTATCGGCCTAAGGACACAACACAATTACGTCTGAAAAAACACTCCCGATGAACACAGAAGAAGAAGAAAAAGTATATGTTCTATGTAGCACTTCAACACTCTTTTTCTCATTGCAATTGACATATTTTTATTGGTCAGTATGTTTTCCAGGTGATGGGCTGGGGGTATTCCCTATCAAAGGAGAGCTAAGGTGCCTCCTTCCCTCCGCTAGCCTATGGGACACCCTTGGGCAAGGTGGAGTACCCGTTTAGTCCCCCAATAAGGGTTACATGAAGCCATGGGTACAGGTGGTGTATGAAGTTGAAGAGCAGCCAACAGATAGTTGTAGGTTAAGGTCTCCAGCTTCACGACGGTAGGCAGAGGATCTCTTTTGTTTTTGGGAAGACAATGACTACGGTCATCAAACAGTATGGTTACTGCTAGGAAGGAAAGCAATGGCAAACTACCTTCTTTACAGATGCCAAGAATATCATGTGCTGCAATCTCATTGATAATCAGAGAAACGGTGTAAATGGGTGCTCCACAGGAGCAGCCTCGCCCAGTGCAGGTAATCATGTGCACCAGGTGACTCCAGACCATCAGCAGGCGACTGAGTGCAAAGGAATATCAACATCGAAAGTAGAAACTTGGAATGTAAGAACTATAAGTGGGGATGGAAAATTTGATAACATTAAGAATGAAATGAGAAGACTAAATATTAACCTGTTAGGTATATGTGAGACCAGATGGACAGGAATGGGCATTATAATATCTGAGGAAAACAGAATAATCTATTCCGGTGGAGAGAAACAACAGCAAGGAGTAGCAATTATAATGGTACAGAGAGATGAAAATCGATCAAAGGATATTGGACTGTATCAGACAGAGTGTTACTGGTGAAGTTGAGTGGAAGACCTTTTGATGTCAACGTCATACAAGTTTGTGCACCAACAGCAGACAGTAGTGATGACAGCATTGATGAATTTTATAATGATTTAGAGAATGCCTTCAAGAAATGTAAGAATTCTGAAGTAAATATCATAATGGGTGACTTGAATGCCAAAGTTGGAAATCAACAGGACGGATGTATAGTAGGAAAGTATGGATTAGGGGAACAGAATGAAAGAGGTTGCAGACTTGTACCGTGGGCAGAAAAGCATGGTGTGATAAATTGGAAACACCTGGTATAAACAGCACCCAAGAAGATTATGGACATGGAAGAGCCCTGATCATAAGATCAGAAATCAGACTAATTACATTCTCATCAACAGAAAATTTCGAAATGCCTTAAAAGTCGCAAAAACTGTACCAAGCGCAGACTGCTACAGCGACCATAGATTAATCTTAAGCAAGATACATATAAAATTAAAGGAAGTCAAATATACACCAAGAAACACAAAATTGGATCTACGGGCACTGACAAGTGAGGAGACAAAAGATAAATTCAACATAGAGGTAAAGAATAGATTTTATGCATTGTCCGATATGGAAATATTATTTCAAGATGTCAGCGACCAATGGAAAATATTAAAGAAATCATTCAACCAAGCTGCAGAAACAACTATCTCAAAAATAAAGATAATAGGACGCAAGAAATGGATGACGGACGACATCTTACAACTCATGGAAATAAGAAGAAATAGCAAAAATAACAAAGAAAAATATGAAGAGATTCACAGGAAAATTACGAAGCTATGCAAAGAGGCAAAAGAAACATGGCTTAAGGAAAATTGTAAGGAAATTGAAAACCAACACAACACCCGGAATACCAAATTAATGCACAAAAGAATTAATGACATCACTTACAAAAGAACACACACATTAATGGGTTACCTAAAAACCAAAGATGGCAAAATCATAATAGAAAAAGATAAGATTTTACATGCGTGGTCAGATTATGTGAAAGACCTTTATGATGATACAAGAGAAGAACAATATGATCATCGGAAATCATCGACGCTCAGAGGAAAGGCGAGACGGACATATAATCAGATTGCTACTGGAACTATTAGTGTTGGAACTCTTCGCTGGCTGCTGGGGATGGGGACGGAGCGCTTATGGGAATGTCCCGAATGCTGTGATGTCGGTTCCTAAATCAATCAATCAATCAATCAATCATCGGAATAATAGTGAAGGACCATCAATTTTGAAGATGGAAGTATAGAATGCTCTTAACCAAATGAAAACTGGAAGACCCAGGGTACAGATAACATCACAATAGAAATGATCAATGCCTTAGAAGAATATGGAATAGACCAAGTGACTAGACTGCTGAACGCAATATATGATGTGTAATGTCTCCAGATCTTTTTTCCCTGTACAGTGAAAATATTTTCAGAAATATAGAAGATATGGAAGGAATCAACATTGGGGGACGATACATCAATAACATTAGATATGCAGATGATACAGTCTTTATTGCAGACAATGAACAGGACCTGCGGCATTTAGTAGATGCAGTTCTTGCACACAGTGAGCAACTAGGGTCAGAATTGATTAGTAAGAAGACACAGATTATGGTCGTCACTGGGAAGAAGGAAATACCACAATGTGATATATACGAGTAAATGGGTATACTCTTTAGCAAGTGAATCGATACAGTTATCTCGGAACAGTCGTGACATCTGGTGGGAGATGCCTTGAAGAGATTAGAACAAGAATTGCCATTGCGAAGGTAGCCTTTTGTTGAAGTGTTACATAGAACCTGTACTTTTGTATGGATGTGAAGCGTGGACAATGAGCAGTCAAGCTGAAAAACATCTGATGGCTGTGGAAATTTGGTTTCTGAGGAAAATGCAAAGAATACCATGGACAGACAGAAAAACCAATGAACAAGTCCTTCAAGAAACAAATGAAGATCGTAAACTGATTAGAATCATTAGATGTAAACAGTCAAAATGTTTTGGGCATGTTATGAGAAGAAATGACTTGGAGAACATGGTGACAACTGGCAAGATCAAAGGGAAAAAAAAAACCAGGGAAAGACCGAGAAGTAAATACCTGGATGGTTTGGCCATGTGGCATGGTCGAGACAGGAACACGGAGCTGATCCACTACTCTAGTGATTGAGTGAGATGGCAGAACATGACCGCCCACTCTTATCCGCATGGCACATGATGGATGGATGGATGTTTCCAATCTTGCTACCTTTGTCATAGCGATTCCTGTTCTAATCTCTTCAAGACACTTCCGATCAGATGTTCTGACTTCTGACCCTGAATCCATAAAAGATTGCATGAGGTCTTCAGTTTTCATAAATGTTATGCTATAAACACAATTCAAGCAGCCTGGTCTGCCACAGAAATGGTCATGCTTACGTGAAAAATCCCCACATATTTTGTAGAAATAGAGGAAAGACTTTGTTGGCATTTCAGAAGTGAATGAGTACTGGAAACAAGATGGACATAAGGAGAGATGATTAATTATAACACTGGACAAGATCATCATGAGCAAGAAATAGAGATTTTAGTAAGAAATGGATCTGGGCTCATAAAGATGATACTCAAAAGATAATATTCAAAATGAAGGCAAGACTTTTTGACACAGCAGTACTACAGATATATGCTCCTGCAACAGATTATAGTGATGAACAGCTAGAAACATAACTGAAGACCAACAACAAAGCCCGAAAGTAGTAAAATCATCAGTATTAATAGTCATGGAGACATGATCGCACAGGTAGGACAAATGAAATAATAGGGGCTAGAAATGACAGGAGACACG
Organism: Cepaea hortensis; assembly: GCA_963921405.1. Classification (NCBI taxonomy): domain Eukaryota; kingdom Metazoa; phylum Mollusca; class Gastropoda; order Stylommatophora; family Helicidae; genus Cepaea; species Cepaea hortensis. The sequence goes on from OY992878.1 coordinate 107,844,473, forward strand.
CTGCTACAGTTTCGTGAAAAGAACCATCTCATTATCTGTAACATATTTTTCCAACATGAACCTAGGAAATTGTATGTGTGGAAAAACCCTGGAGATAGAAGAAGAAACCAAAGTGATTATATTATGATTAGTTAATAGATTTAAAAACAGCATTAAGAATGCCAAAACATATCCAGGTACAGGTATTAATGTGGATCTCATGGTTATAACAATGAAAATAAAACTTTAAAAAACATAGGAATAAGGACATCAAAGTCACTTCAGATAGTATTGATGTGTAAATCCGGAGCAGAAAATTAGTAGCAAATGGGATTGTTTAGAAACTAGCATTTAAAGCAAAGACATGTACTGTGTTAGGACATTGAGATGAACCCTAGGTGGGCAAGTTTGCTGTCAGTAGTTTGCCATTGCTTTCTGAACAAGAAGTCAGCATTTCAGTCCAACTGAATGTCGCTGTAGAGAATGAACACCCTACCTTGCCATCAGAGCACTGGAAGTTTAAGAGCGAGCGCACTTATCCGGTTCACCTTGTCGAGCTCTAAAAACTAGTATACAAACATCACATGGCAACTTACCAGTGAAAGAAACATCACATGCCAACTTACCAGTGAAAGAAACATCACATGCCAACTTACCAGTGTAAGAAACATCACATGCCAACTTACCAGTGAAAGAAAACATCACATGAAAACTTACCAGTGAAAGAAAACATCACATGCCAACTTACCAGTGAAAGAAACATCACATGCCAACTTACCAGTGAAAGAAACATCACATGCCAACTTACCAGTGAAAGAAAACAAGTAAAGGAAATTATTGATGACTGATGTTATCATGAGCAAAATGATACAAAGAAAGAAAGCCAAGAAGACTCCAGGATATACATTAATGATCAGGATGAATCAGTACAGGAGAATTTACATGAAACTTCAAAGTATTATGAGTGCTCAAAGAAATGACAATATCAATTTTGATGAGTGACCTGAATGCCAAACAAGATAGGATCAGATAACACGGGTTAGGAAGGAGATACACAGACTTGGGAAAAATAGAGAAATTGAAGTATTATTCACCAATTTCTGTGCACTGAATCAATATGTCATAGGTCAAAGTGTTTTTCCACATACAAGAATACATAAGCAACATGGGTATTACAGACAATCAGATTGATCATCTGGGAAGGTTAACCTGGTCAACAAATGCCCGCAGAAGTCAGATGTGTCGGCCTAACGGCTCAAGAATGCAGCTCTGCTGAAAACAGGCACAACGCAGACACGTCCGAAAAAACTCTCAGGATGAACGCAGAAGAAGAAGAAGATTGATCATGTCTGTATTAACAGGAAATTTATATAATCTCTGCATGACATGAGATGGATACTTTAAGGAACTTCTGAATGGACCAGTCCCAAATGATTCTTCAGCCTGCAGAAGTGGAGCTGGATGTCAACCATGGTTAAATAAAGTTAGTTGTATATCCTTTACAGGACATAGAAATCAACCGCAGCATGTTTTGGCTGTTCGTGATTCCTGGGCAAGTTTACGCCTAGTAGTTTGCCATTGTTTTCTGAACGACCAGCACCCATACCATTTCATAAAAAGCCAACATAAGGCGGTCTGCTGCCAATTTGCCCACAGCCGTGTTTCAAACATGGTATGCAGGATTTTGAACTGTGATCGTAACCCCTTCGCCACAGTGCCGGCTGTTAACTATAAGGAACCTTCTAATAAAGAAATTTGAAAAAACTGTCAAACTTCTGGATGGAAGAGCTGATGATGTCCCAAAGTCTGCAGTGAAGAATATCTGGTGAAGCTGTCATTTATTATATCTCATTGCACGATTAAAAATTTAAAAAAAAATAAAATGTGAACACATAGAGTTATATATGCTACATGGAATATATTTATGTTTTATGTAGATTATATTTATGTTTGTTTCTTATGAAATAGTTATTTATCTTTGCAGCTGCCTTCCTACAGTTCACCTTGGAATAAAAATGATGAGAAGTTATGGAACGCTGTTAAACAACAAAATGTCAAACAAGTGAAGTCCCTTGTGTTGAAATCATCAGTCATGCCAACGAAGCTGGGACCTCAGGGAAAATCAGTGTCAGTGATGTTTTTATTTCTCACTTGTGTTTTAGCTGTTATTTTTATAGTCATAATTTTCTTTAAATGGAAATTGAATGCTTCTTCATGAAGCAGTGTTTTGGTCAGCTTAAATTTGCCAACCCTGATGCAAGCAGTTCAGTTAGTCACTGACAACATTCATATCATTTGCCTGCGCCTTGATATGCCTAGCATGCAGCAGATGTATTAACATCTAGGGCTGTGCATTTTAGTCCTGAAATCACATATCTGGTATATACCTAACATATCGAAGATACTTTGGTCTTGACTTTGAGTTTTTGACATACCTGGTATGTATCATACATATTAAAGAAAGGGCTGCATACTTTGGTCCTGACTTTTCCATATATCTGGTAAATACCGTACATATTAACACATTTTTCTTCTGATAGTCCATGTCGTTTGGTGTTGGTGATCATATCTGTCCACAGTTCTCTGACTTATGTCCTGCCAACCAGTTCGGATATTGATGTTCCTCCATGCCATAAAGTCAAACTGTCCAGCATCTTCTTTCTTGGCTTCCACCTGCTTCTCTTCCCCTCCAATTTTCCTGTTGTGATGACATATTCCAGCTTTCCTCTTCTCATGACATGCCCAAATAATATAGACCGTCTTCTTCTGATGTCAGTAGCCAGTTCTCTTTATGAGTTCACTTCTTTCAAGATGTCTTCATTGCTTTTTCTATTCACCCATGGTGTTCTCATCATCTATATATATATAAAAAGAATGTATGTCTGTATATATGTTATTTATGCGTTCGCGAACGGTCCATCCGATTGAGATGACATTTTCTACACGTCTTCTTCTCATTCCCGTGCTGTCAGGGAATAGTTTTTTAGTGTACAAACAGTTATTTACTTAATATTATTTAATATTTAATTTACATTATAATGTATATATAGCGAGGGGACATAACTTCTAATAGCATTGCTATATATGTAAAATTGTTGCATATTTCTCAAATAGGTGGACCTTTTCGCTACAGTTATCTACAGGCATATGCGTTATAATCCTCCTCCTCCTCTTCCTCCCCTCCTCCTCCCCCTTCTTCTCCCGCCATCCTCCTCCTCCTCTCCCCCTCCTCCTCCTCCCCCATCTCCACTTCCTCCTCCTCCTCCTCCTCCTCCCCCTCCTCCTCCCCCTCCTCCTCCTCCCCTCCTCCTCTTCCTCCTCCTCCTCCCCCTCTTCTCCCCTCCTCCTCCCCTCCTTCTCCTCCTCCTCCCTCCTGCTCTTCCTGCTGCTCCTCCTCCTCCCTCCTTCTCATCCTCCCTCCACCTCCTCCTCCCCCTCCCCCTCCTCCTCCACTCCTCCCTCTTCTTCTCCCTCCTCCTCCTCCCCTCCTCCTCCACCTCCTCCTCCTCATCCTCCTCCTTCCTCTCCTCCTCCTCCTCATCCCTCTCCTCCCCCTCCTCCTGCTCCCCTCCTCCTGCTCCCCTCCTCCTCCCCTGCTCCCTATTTAGTTATTGGGATGAAGATTGTTCTCTTCCAATCTGTTCGCCATATTTCCGGGAACAGGAACTGGAGCTTATATGACTACTTATATGAATTAAATGAGACGCTCCCTGCCAGCGGCTGGGCGAAGCCGGGCCGGGCTTCTTATATGGGAACGGGAACCGGAGCAGGGGCCGAATATGAATTAAATGAGACGCTCCTCGCCAGGGGCTGAGCGAAGCCTGGCCGGGTCGTTTTTTGGGGAACGGGAGCAGGGGCCAAATATGAATTAAATGAGACGCTCCATTTACCCAAGTTAATTGTTGGGGGAAGATGTAACGATCTTTCAAGTGCTCTTTCTAATAATAGACAGACAGACAGACAGACAGGTGGATAGTCGGGAACGGGAGCTTATATGACTCCATCCATCCATCATGTGCCATGCCGGTAAGCGTGGGCGGTCATGTTCTGCCATCTCACTCGATCAACAGAGTCGTGGATCAGTTCCGTGTTTCTGTCTCGACCATGCCACAAGGCCAAGCCATCCAGATACTTGTTTCTAGGTCTTCCCCTTGGTCTGTTCCCCTCGATCTTACCAGTTGTCACCAAGTTCTCCAAATCATTTCTTCTCATAACATGCCCAAAAAATTGTGACTGTCTACGTCTAATGTCTCTGATCAGTTTACGATCTTCATTTGTTTCTTGAAGGACTTGTTCATTGGTCTTTCTGGCTGTCCATGGTATTCTTTGCATTTTCCTCAGAAACCACATTTCTACAGCCATCAGATGTTTTTCAGCCTGGCTGCTCAATGTCCAAGCTTCACATCCATATAAAAGTACAGGTTCTATGTAGCATCTCAACACTCTTTTTCTCGTTTCAATTGACATCTTTTTATTGGTCAGTATGTTTTTCATCTTGCTAAAGGCTACTTTTGCCATGGCGATTCTTGTTCTAATCTCTTCAAGGCATCTCCCATCAGATGTTATTACTGTTCCGAGATAATTGTACCTGCTCACTTGTTGAAGAATATTCCCATTTACTTGTATATTACATTGTGGTATTTCGTCCTTCCTAGTGACGACCATAATCTGTGTCTTTTTACAATTTAATTCTAACCCTAGTTGTTCACTGTGTGTAACAATCGCATCTACTAAATGTTGCAGGTCCTGTTCATTGTCGCGCATGACTATCCCTACCGGGCGAGGCTGCTCCTATGGAGCACCCATTTACGCCGTTTCTCTGATTATCGATAAGTGAACACAACATGATTTTCTTGGCATGTGTAAAGAAGGTAGTTTGCCATTGCTTTCCTTCCCAGCAGTGACCATACTGGTCAGTGACCGTAGCCATTGTCTCCTCAAAAAAAGGAGATCCTCTGCCTACCGTCGTGAAGGTGGAGACCATAACCTACAACTATCTGTCGGCTGCTCTCCATCTTCATCCACCACCTGCACCCATGGCTTCACGTAACCCTTATATGACTACTTGTATGAATTAATTGAGATGCTCCCCACCAGGGGCTGGGCGAAGCCGGGCCGGGTCAGTCAGACAGACAGACAGACAGATAGTCGGGAACGGGAGCTTATATGACTACTTATATGAATTAAATGAGATGCTCCCCACCAGGGACTGGGTGAAGCCGGGTCAGACAGACAGACAGATAGACAGACAGACAGACAGATAGTCGGGAACGGGAGCTTATATGACTACTTATATGAATTAAATGAGATGCTCCCCACCAGGAGCTGGGCGAAGCCGGGTCAGACAGACAGATAGACAGACAGACATAGTCGGGAACGGGAGCTTATATGACTACTTATATGAATTAAATGAGATGCTCCCCACCAGGGACTGGGCGAAGCCGGGCCGGGTCAGCTAGTTCTTCTATAAAACCACATTTCTGCAGCTTCCACATAATTCTCCACTTGTCTGCTAATTGTCATGATTCGCTTCCATACATCAGAAATGGGCTTAATTTAGCTGTTGAGAACTCTGTTCCTCACCTAATTTGACAAATATACATTTCAGAGAATATTCTTCATCTTATGAAGTGCTGCCTTTGCTTGGGTTATTCATTTAACTGACTGAATATATCTTCCACCTCAAGTACCCAAATAATTAAATACAATGACTTGTTTCACATAGGACTGTATTATTTGGTACATAGTGTATTGACAGATGTACTGTGGTTTTTCTGTTCACTAGTAAAATTCAGATTCATTTTGGGTTATAATGGATGTCAAAATTATTTCTCAATTTACTCTCTGCATTGTTTATCACAGGTTTCATCTGGCATGTGAATCTGGAAATGATCAGATTATAGATGCCATCTTTGCAATAACACAAGATGTAAATGATCCCACAATTCAAGGTTTGTGAAACAACATTGAATGCTTTATATTCATTATTGTGTTGTAAATATTGTTGCATATGTGAGGTTATTGTTAGAGCATTGCATCTGCTGATCTGGCAGCTTCTGCATCTTGTCTTGTTTCAGATGTAATGGTGTTACCTTTGGGTAATTTTATTTATTCCTCTGGAGTAAACTAGGCAGGTCGAGAAAGGAATCATGCTGCATGGACAATTCATAGTCTCTACAATTTAGCTCAGGCTTTGTGCTATGGAGAGGTAGAACTCCATACCTGAGTCTTCTTTATGGCAGTGAAACCTGGTTATCTTACTCACTCCAAGAGAAACATTTAAACATTTAAGATGGGCACAGGGCATTAAAGATGCCTTGGGCATGAAAATGCATGAGGCAGTGGAACTTGCAAAGTTCAAGAATCTTTATGGCTGGCCATGATGAGAGCGACATCCTGCAATGGACATGCTACATATTATTAATTATTAAAATGAGATAATCTGACTTATGTTATTGCTTCCACAGGTGTAACAGCACTTCAGCGGGCAGCAGCTAAAGGTCACACAAGTACAGTGAATAAATTATTAAAGGTCAGTCAGATGTTACATTTTGGCGTGTTTATGTTATCTGTCTGTACAAACACACACGTAATGTAACAGATGTCACATTTATGAGACAGCCAGCGTGCTGAGTATAGAAAATGCCAGTCAACAAGTGCTATTATCCATCCAGTGGGAATCAATACTTTTGTAGATGCTACTGTATAACTCTGCTGACTTCCCTCTATATATCCATATCTAACTGTTTGCACACATTTGGCTCCACATTTTCTTATTTGGCACCTTTCACAACTGAACTGAACTGAACCTCTACACCGCCTTCCTAACAACGAAGGATTTGTGATTTAATATTACATTTTCTAATGTCCTGTTTTCCTTTAAGTCTGTTTATGTTGTTCCGGATGAAGATTAGTATAATCAAAACGTTTATTGTGTCGTATACTTATGTTTATTTTATTATTTATTTTTCCCCTGTGAATTATGTTTACCATAGTGGAGTTCGTTGTAAGGTATGTACACTGTCTATGTTTAGTATATGTCAATTTTTCGCAGAAGTTACACATGCCTAACTAATTTTATTTTCATGTGCTATTATGGACTGGCATGGTTGATTACACTTCTCCCAAAGGTTGAAGCTGATCTTGAAAAAATGGGGGGGGGGGGGTGTTGGGTTCAAACTTTGAAATGTGCATCCAATCTGCCAGGTTGGCCCAAGACTAAAATGGGTACCAGGAAGTTATCTGCAAAGATGGCCGACATGATATTTGACCACCACATAACACATCAAATTCTGATTGCTCTAAAAAATATGGGGCTAGCACCATATTCCCTTTATACTTCATGACATGAAAGGGGTTCCTTACTGTAATCTTTTACATTGCACCCTTGTTGCTACAATTACTCAAAGTTGTGTTTATTTGAAATAATCATGTTCTTATATTTAAGCTTAATGAAACACGTTTTAAAATGTGACTGTCTTCAGAAAGAGGCTAATGTTGATCAAAGAGATTGTAATAGCATGACTGCACTTCACCATGCTTGCTTTGGCCAGAATCAGGATTGTGTGAAACTGCTTTTGTTGAAGAATGCTGACCCAAATGCTGTTGACCAGGTAAAGTACTTGTAAACAATCGCCTTGATGTGTAGAGTAGACATGCATTTCTAATTTTTTTTATTATCTTCTTCATTAAAATGAGCGCCAGACAATTCTCAAATTGTCTGAGGATTGTCTTGGAAGGAATCTGGCCACTTCACCTCATTATATGGAAACTTAAAATATGTGAAGACTGACACTTCACACCCCAATGGCAGTATTTGCTGTGAAATGAACTTTATCTTTATGTTTATTAACATTTTCTCTTGTCTCCCAGACTTATTCCTTCATCTGTGTTTGTATAATCTTCTATGTGTTTTTCTATCCAATCTCTATTGGTCTTACTGTTCTCCAGTTACCTACCCAGTATTAAGATAGTATTAGCCGGGGATTTATTCAGTAAAATTGGTAATTGCTATATTATGATATTTTACCAGTGGGTGTCTGTAACTGCACTTCTGTGATTTATCGTTTTGATAAAGCTGAATAAAGTACTTCACTAAAGTCAAAAGCAAAATCCTCTAACATGTTATTTAGTTGTTTTCATATATTTCAGGGTGGCAAAACACCTCTGTTTTTCGCCGCCCATCAGGGGCTGTTTGATATTTCAAGATGGCTGCTAGACAAGGGTGCTGATGTTAATTGTCAAGATAAAGATAGTGTGTAAGTTTTGCTGTGTCAATGAATGTGTCTCAGATAGAGTTAGTGTATGATTTGTGCTTTGTGTCACTGGATGTGTCTCATATCGAGTTAGTGTATGATCTGTGCTTTGTGTCAACGGGTGTGTCTCAGATAGAGTTAGTGTATTATTTGTGCTTTGTGTCGATGGATGTGTCTCAGGTGGAGTTATTGTATGATCTGTGCTTTGTGTCGATGGATGTGTCTCAGGTGGAGTTATTGTATGATCTGTGCTTTATGTTGATGAATGTGATGCAGATGGAGTTATTGTAGGATCTGTGTTTTGTGTCGATAGATAGTCTCAGATAGAGTTATTGTATGATTTGTGCTTTGTGTCAATGGATGTGTCTCACGTAGAGTTATTGTAGCAGGTTCCATCATGATTTTAAAATTGAGTTTTTACAAATGTGACTACCACAGGTAGATAGGCCTTGAAAAATTAAATCTAATGGTACCTCAATGATGCCTGTATGTCAATTCTTCTAAGTGGAGATATTCACATTTTTGTGAAGGTAAAACGGATTAAGATTTTCTCATGTTCTGCGTACTTTTGAGGATCTTTAGTGTGTCTAATTTTCTCAGCTTCCGGTCCATCCGCGATTGTATCAAACATGTCATTGACGGATATGAAATCTTACTTCATCAATAAAAAGTCGCTTAAAAGTCGACAGGGTCGACTTCATTGCACCGGGTTTTATCCCATATGGCTCGGTCTCTTTCCGCAGCGCATGAACTCCGTAGCTTTTAGCGACGACCCACAGGAGTCTCTGAAACATTTAACTCGTAAACCGAAGGGCGCAGCCCGGAATCGAACCCACAACCTTCGGAGCACGAGTCATACGGCTTGACCACTTCGCCACAGAGACTCCCACTTCATCAATATGTTCCGTCATGTTAAATGATAAAAAAAAATAGTACAAGTATACAAATAAATTATTAATAATCTTTAAACTGGTATTTTCTTTAACTTTAGTAGTTCAAATAGCACGTTTTGAGCTGGTCTGATCGATATTCGTGTCGGCCGCCATCTTGGCTTTCCATACACAAAATAATTTTTTTTATATCACAGGTGGATGACGGTTGGCTATGAAACTCTCCAAATATATGTAAAAATGTGTGCAGAATTCGAAAATCCATCTAAAAATAAATACAGATTAATTTATACAAGCTCTAGAAAGTAAAATTACTATCCGTGTGCCAAATATAGGTATTTATTTAAAAGCCAACATAATTTCAACCAATCGTTATGCATAGAATATTAGACTGACCTATCCTGCAGAATCTAAGATGGCGTCTGTTATTCTCACGTGATATTTGAATGAATTAATGACGTCAAAAGTATGAATGGTCTTTACAGCAGACATCTTTGGAGACACAATGGATCATTGCTGGGTGGCGCGGTATATCACTTCCGGTTTCAGTTTGGGTCGTGGCATGATGGAATTACCTAGTTATTGTATAGTCTGTGCTTTGTGTCAATTGAGGTGTCTCAGATGGAGTTATTGTATGATCTGTGCCTTTTGTCTATGAATCTGTCTCAGATGGAGTTATTGTATGATCTGTTCCTTTTGTCTATGAATCTGTCTCAGATCGAGTTATTGTATAATCTGTGCTTTGTGTCCATTGATTTGTCTCAGATCAAGTTATTGTATGATTTTTGCTTTGTTTCAATGGATGTCTAAGATGAGTTAGTCTATGATTTGTGCTTTTTAGGTGTTACTGCTGAATTTACTTACTTTAACACTCATATATCTGTGAGTGGTGTGTGCAGTCATTGCTGGTTGTGTATTTGTGTGTGTTATCACCAAATGTGATTTCTTCTTCTGCGTTCATCCGGAGTTTTTTCCCGGACGTGATTGCGTTGTGCCTGTTTACAGCAGAGCTGCGTTCTTGCGCCGTTACGCAGACACATCCGGCTTCTGCTGGCATTTGTTGACCGGGTTAACCTTCCCGGGAAATGTGATTTTATTTCCTAGTAAAAGGTAAAGATTAAGATATGATGGCTTGGCATGGGTTGGTTGAGGTATGGCATGGGTTGGTTGAGGTATGGCATGAGTTGGTTGAGGTATGGCATGAGTTGGTTGAGGTATGGCATGGTTTGGTTGAGGTATGGCTTGGCATGGATAGGTTGAGGTATGACTTGGCATGGGTTGGTTGAGGTATGGCTTAGCATGGGTTGGTTGAGGTATGGCATGGGTTGGTTGAGGTATGGCATGAGTGGTTGAGGTATGGCATGGATTGGTTGAGGTATGGCATGGGTTGGTTGAGGTATGGCATGGGTTGGTTGAGGTAGGAGTTGGTTCAGGTGTGGCATGGGTTGGTTCAGGTGTGGCATGGGTTGGTTGAGGTATGTGTTGGTTGAGGTATGTGTTGGTTGAGGTATGTGTTGGTTGAGGTATGGGTTGGTTGAGGTATGGGTTGGTTGAGGTATGGGTTGGTTGAGGTATGTGTTGGTTGAGGTATGTTTTGGTTGAGGTATGTGTTGGTTGAGGTATGTGTTGGTTGAAGCATGAGTTGGTTGAGGTATGTGTTGGTTGAAGTATGTGTTGGTTGAGGTATGGCAGGGCATGGGTTGGTTGAGGTACGACATGGTTGGTTCAGGTGTGGCATGAGTTGGTTGAGGTATGGCGTGGCATGGGTTGGTTGAGGTATGTGTTGGTTGAGGTATGGGTTGGTTGAGGTATGTGTTGGTTGAGGTATGGCAGGGCATGGGTTGGTTGAGGGTCTATATCCCAGTTGGGGATAAAGGCCAGAAGAAGAAGTAAAGGTAGACAACTGCCATAAGGGTGTGACGTCAGTGGCACACTGAGGTCAGGGTGACCTGTTCCATTTCTCGTTGCCCTACCTTCCAAGACAATGCCCTGAAAAATAACCTGGCTCCCATTTTAAGAGGCTATGATGACCATAATATCGGACTGATCAGAAAAAGGGATCTTACTACTGCTGGGGGTTGAACCAGTGCCTTGGCAAGTGCAATAACCATTATGCCACTGCATCTAGTGCAACATTGAATTCTACAATCCAAAAATCTTTGTTCTTACATCATCAGCATTGAGATTTTCATTGTTTATGTAAGTGTATGTATTAATTTTAATAAAATATAGGATACTTAGTTTGATGGCGTTTTAATATTGCTGACTGATCATTTATCAGATTGAAATACCTAATTATTTATTGTTGTAAGCTTCATTATTTCTAATTCTATGAACACAGCACACCACTGATGCTAGCAGCAAAAGAAGGCCATCGGAATATTTGTGAGCTTTTGTTATCAAGAGGAGCTAATTCAGAGCTTACTGATCGATATGGTAAGTTTCATCCTTTCATCTCCCATGCTCTACAAGGAACACAAGGCAGTGATTAACATATTTTTTTCTTTATAATGTCATCTTTGTTTTTTAAATATATCTTTTATATTCTAACTGCTGTAAATAAAAATGTATAATACATATTCCTGTATTGCATTTTGTGAATATCAGTGTGCAAAATCCTAACTGTCAAATAGCAGTAGTAATGATAAGGGTGGTTTAAACATTTTAAAATTGACCTGAGTTCCAAGGTCGATCCAGCTTAACATTGGTGCCATGAAATGTCTTGGGAAGTAAAGACAACCTGCTTGATACCGACCACGTCACCTGCTGCATGTCATTTGGTCTATACACATTTGGGTCTAGCACCGCTTGCTCAGTGCACCTGTGGCTTGTTGAAGGATTCTTTCCTTTTTTTACTTTTGCTAGTATTAACCATAAAACAGCCTTACTTTTCTAATATTACAAAACCCCTCTGCTGTGTGTCTACTGTGACGAGTTAGAGGGGCTTGCTCGTTCCAATGACCCCAAGAGCTATGCAGACGGTAGCACAGCTACTGGTAGGGTCACCCATGTCGGACAGGTCAAGGGAGAGGAACCAGATGAAGAGACACATAAACCTGCTGCCTTGTAGGTAGACTGGGGACAGTCAAAGGCTAGGGAAAGCACCCCAAAAAATGCTTGTCGAAATCGGATGTACTGAGCCACAGGCTTGACAAAGCATTGCAATGTAACAATCAATTTATGATGCCACAGATGAAAATTAATTGTTATGGTGCGGGGGAAAGAAGACCCTGTTGAGCTTGACTCTAGTCCGACTTTGTGAAGACACATGAAGGGTGTAGCATAGGTGGGAGCGCAAGCGCAATTGAAATACCACTACTTTTATCGTTTCTTTACTTATTCAGTCTCTCGGTAGAGATTTGTTCGCAGCAGACGAGCAAATCTCCGGCGGGCCTATTCTCGCTGGTCGCGAGATCCGCACAGTGGAAGTATGGGAGATTTGCTTGCAAATAGACAGGCAATATCTCCTGCGGTAGCTATGGCGGACCTATTCCCGCTGGTCGCGGGGACCGCTATAAGTCAGGTGGGGAGTCTGACGATAGTGCACGCTTTACACAGGTCCGGACACTTGTGATTGACAGATGTGCGCGCCCTCATGGTCCGGGCTCGTACAAGGCCCTCACCTGTGGGACATGGCTGAACGTCTCTAAGCCGTGTCCCTTGGGTGTCAGGGTCTGGCCATAACTCGCCACCGGCTCGTGGTGGTGAGGTCTCGGTGGATTGACGCTGAGCCGCCAGCGTCTGCAGCCTACCTTGTGCCAGACGTATTGGTTACCCATTCCTCTGGAATACACAAGACTAGGCCGAGGGAGGGGTCATGTCGTTTGGGCATCACATGATCTCTGAAGCTCTGCCCAGACATTGTGATGGAATATTGGCCATATTCCACTCACATACTTTAGTCTGTCAAGACTGCAAGGTGTCTACTACAACGTGGGAAGCAGATGAGAAAGTTCTCAAGAAGTTATATACTGGATGAGTGAGGCCAGTACTGGAATATGGCATTGCAGCTTGGGCAACGGCAACTAAGTCAAACTTTAACAAAATGAGTCCAAAATCAAGGAATGCGAATCATAACTGGAAGCCTGAAGACAACGCCTATTAATGAACTAGAAAAGATCACTTGTTTACAACCAATGCAGGATAGAAGAGATAGCAGAGCCCAGCAACAAGCAGAAAAATTTAGAAGATTGACAGACCACCCTATGTATAACAGGTTTAATGGTTTTGGAAAGGGAAGACTGAAGCGTAGCAACTTTGTAGAACTGCAAAACGAAAGATTAGGGCAAATCCTATACTTAACAATCAACAGTCAAACCCATTTACAATGCACACAAGTTCCCAGCTTGGAGACAGCAGCAACTGCCCGAGATGATAGAAAACATTCCTAGTATTGAGAAAAAGAACACTCAGAATAAAACCGAAAGAAGAAAAATAACCCTAAACTACATAAAACAACCCAAGCAGCAATTGGACCCGTGCATATACAGATGGATCAGCCACAAATTTAATAGAAAATGGAGGAGGAGGATTTCTCCTAAATTTAAAAAATGGAGTGGGGAAAAAAAAACCAGTCAGTGGCAACTGTAAAATTTTCAAGTAACTTCAAAGCAGAGATAAAGGCTTTGAAAACTGCAGCAGAAAGGCTCTTGATGGAGCAAAATAAAGAGAAGCAAATAGCTATCTTCACAGATGCAAAGTCATCTGTCTCCAAATACTGAAGAGCAAAAACAGCACAGAACTAGCTGACCTAAGAGCAGCATTCCATGGTCTATGCCAAAAAACCAAAAAAAGTTGTAATACAGTGGATCCCATCACATTGCAGTATACCTGGAAATTAAGAGGCTGACAGACTAGCAAAAGAGGGCGGGCGACTACCACAGCCTGACATAGACATAACCTATAATGAGGCAAAAAGGTTTATAAAAAGCACTTTTAGAACCAAATGGGAATCAGAGCATCCAGGCCACCAGAAGGATGATGCATATTACAAACTCAACCAAAGAGAACAAGTAGCAATCTTCAGACTCTGCACAGGACATAACAGGCTGAATTACCACTTGTTCAATAAACTAAAGATAGGAGATACTGATGAATGTAATTGTGGAACTGGTAAAATGACAGCTAAACATTTGCTGCAGGAGTTCCCAATATATGCAGAACAGAGAAAGATATTTTGGCTTTATTTGAGGACAAGCTCTTTGGAGATATCAGCAAGCTCAAGTTGACCACAGCTTACTTTAACTGCATTCAGGTTGACATCTAAAGGTGCATAAAGAAGTATTTAGACTGCCACACTTCATGCCACAGGTATGTCGGTTACAAAAGCGTCCCAGAGGCATGAAATGGAATATTGCTTGGATAGCAAATCCATTATGTTGAAAGTCTGAATCAAAAGCTCACTGTGTGGGCTTCATAAAAAGTGGAAAAAGTGTCCTAGTGGCACGAAATGGAATATTGCTTGGATAGCAAATCCATTACGTGGAAAGTCTGAATCGAAAGCTCACTGTGTGGACATCATCTGTAGAATGCATTCTTCTGGTTTCCGGAAGAACAGCCTATGGTGAACGGAAGGCCCAATATACAGAAGTGAGGCTAAGCAGCCATATGCAGGACGTGACGATTCCTTGGGTGAGCCCAGTACCAGAGCACTGTGTGTCGGCTCTGCAAGTATGGAAGCCTCCTTGGAAGAGAGCTGGGATGGGGATAACACCACAACAGTGAGAGTCAAACGTCCTAAGAAACCCCTGGGCAGGTTAACCAGGTCAACAAATGCCTGCAGAAGTCGGATGTGTCGGCCTAATGGCACAAGAACGCAGCTCTGCTGTAAACAGGCACAGCGCAATCACGTCCGGAAAAAAAAACTCCAGATGAATGCAGAAGAAGAAGAATATTATAAAATACAGCTGGAAATACTAAAACTGTCCCTTCATCCACATGAAAAATGTGTAATGTAATTTTGTTCTGTTATGATAAAGATAATATGAAATGATGGTCAAAAGGGTGAATAACAAGATGATAATGATATTGGAAGTGGTGAATAAAGTAATGATTAAAATGATCTAGGCAACTAGGCTGATGATGATGAAAGAAGGATATGGCTCTAAAGATGATCATATGTAATGGCAAGAATAGTGCTGGATTATAGTATACCAATGGGGGAGGGGAAGCTTCTGGCTAAAAAGAGAAAAGTGGTGAATAAGCGAACTGGTCACCACACCGATTGCCATGACTCTAACACATCTCATCACAAGTTCAACATTTGCCATGACTCTAACACATCTCACCACAACTTCAACATTTGCCATGACTCTAACACATTTCACCACAACTTCAGCATTTGCCATGACTCTAACACATCTCTCCACAACTTCAACATTTGCCATGACACTAACACATCTCACCACAACTTCAACATTTGCCATGACTCTAACACATCTCACCACAACTTCAACATTTGCCATGACTCTAACACATCTCACCACAACTTCAACATTTGCCATGACTCTAACACATCTCTCCACAACTTCAACATTTGCCATGACTCTAACACATCTCACCACAACTTCAACATTTGCCATGACTCTAACACATCTCACCACAACTTCAACATTTGCCATGACTCTAACACATCTCACCACAACTTCAACATTTGCCATGACTCTAACACATCTCACTACAACTTCAACATTTGCCATGACTCTAACACATCTCACCACAACTTCAACATTTGCCATGACTCTAACACATCTCACCACAACTTCAACATCTGTCATGAGGCTACTTTTACCTTTGTGACATGTGTTACTTTTAATTATTTATTATGTAAATAACACAAATGGCCAAAAAATTAGAAATGAAAGTGCCAACAATATTGCTAATGTAGACAAATTATCTGCAAAATATCTTTTTTTTAAAAATTCGCATATCCTTTTTACAGGACATCGCTGTCAACAGCAGCATCTTTCAGCTGTCTGTTAATTTCTTGGCAAGATTACGCTCAGTAGTTTGCCATTGCTTTCTGAGCGGCCGGCTCAGTTATCCCGCAAGTCACCAGCGGGGGACGAACCGCTCCCAGTTCTCGCCCGCTACGAGACTGCGTGATAAACGGGATTACGCTAGGTTAAATAAATCACTGCTTTATTTCAATAGATGTGCAATCAACAGTACTATTTAAATGTAGCTGCAAAAGAACATTTTATTTATTAAAATAAATCACCACTATCTGGTCTCATCTCATCTCATCTCATCATGTTCCTCTTGTACCTTGCGGTGTCGAGGTGAAGTATAAACTTCGTGAGAGTGCCCGGTTATGGGCTTCGTATATCGACATTCCCATGGATTCTGTTATTCCCTCCGTCCAGCGTTTACGTGGTCGGCCTCTTCCTCTGTTTCCATCTGGTCTGTACGTCATTGCCTGTTGTGGCATGCTGTTGACTGGTAGCCTACTTGCATGGCCAAACCATTTGACTTGCTGCTTTCTAATAAAATCTAGAGCAGCTTTAACCCCCACTTTAGTCCTGATTTCTTCATTTCTGATCTTATCTCTTCTTGATACGTTGAGTATTCTTCTCAGGAACCTCATTTCTGTTGTTGTGATTTTTCTTTTCTCTTTTTCTGTCATTGTCCAGGTTTGGCATTGGTAGCCAGTCCGTTTATACTTCTTAGTTTTTCTACGAGCAGTATGAAGATCCCCTGCCGGCTTGCTAGGCCAGTCGCAGGTTTAGGACACTAATCTGACCACAGGGAGTCCATCCCCTATGGCGAGCCATAGCCCCGTTAGCCCATGACCTCGCGGTCATGGTTGCCCGGTCTGCACCACGTGGAGGTGGGGGTTGACTTGTGTAGTCTGCGGGTCATCGGCAGGCTACTAATTTTCGCTCTTCACCCCTCCTGGGAGAGGCTAGCCGATCCTAACCCTGCTGGCTGCAGGGCCAGGCGCATTCCACACCTTCCACTATCTGGTAAAAAATAAAAAACAAAGCTGCTAATAATATGGATCTTCCGAATACTACTCACTGCTCACTAACTGATAATTCTCAAATCTGAAAGGCTACCATAAAGATCTATCTATCAGACAATAGGCCTGAATAATATATAGCAATTAAATACTCCTTAGACATAAGGCAATGAATGCATAATACATTATGTAGTTTCAGATTGATGTTTTTAGCTATAAAGATGTCTGCCTAAATGTGTCCACTGTAAGACATGGACCATGAACCTAAAGTATCACTTTAAATTTCAAGGAACTTGACTTATTTTCCTTTTGTTTTCACCGCTTAGTTTCTAGTTTATGTCATACTGCACACAGATAAAACTGACTGTTTATCTAGGAAGACATAATTAGGTTTACATATCACATGATATAAATTATTTATTCAAAAAATAATATGGCAAACATTTATCAACCAATTATACACACATATTTTAAGCTTTCAATGTCCTGAAATGTCATCAGACATCAGCGTTTTAGCACTGGGTTATCTCAGAATAAATGTACATATTCACTATACAAAGGCTTTTCACTTTTGCCTTTTGGTAAATAGCTGGTGATAGATGGCGCTTGCCATGGAACCCAACAAACCCCATTATTTCCAGAGACTAGATTTTAGGCATACAGTTAATTTTATAATTTCATAATTTTAGTACTTTAAAGTCATTTCATGTTAATGAGCCAAAACACTGGTAAGAAGTTTTTTCAGCATGGCTTTATGACAGCCTATAAACTCATTTCTGGGATTATGATAGTGGTTTCCCTTGAATTCCCAGAAGTACGAATGACTGTCAAGTACATCATCTGCCATTAATTAGAGATTTGTTGTGAATGAAGCTTGGCTTTGTACAAAATAAGGAACTCAATTGTGTCATACTTTACCCTGATCCTGGAACATTGGATCTGACACCTGGTCCTCTTCAACAGGGTGAAAAGCTAGAAACACCTGTGTGCACATTGCACATGCTTAGAATCCTCAGTCAGCTGGAAATCAAGAAAAGTAGGATTAATAGGCTGCTTCCCAGGCTACACTTAAAAAATGAGAACACCAGTGCAGGATATTTATAACACATATAACTTTGATATACTTTGATTAGATCCCTATTGATGCTGTGAAGTTCATGCATCGTGCTGAATTTCTCCTTGTCTGATCTATAGGAGGAGCCTTTAGCACCTAGAAAGGGAGCCATGTACAATGAAAATGATCTTTAACAACTGTATGAAATCATGGATTCCATATTCACATTAGAGTCTGTATTCTTCTTCTTTCGTTCGCTTGAAATATGTCTATAACTGCAATGTTGTCCCTTGTATGAATTTAACTGTCTTGTTTTAGTTCACTCAGCGGTCCATAGAGTTTATCTTCCACTGTTGTCTCTCTAAACCAGAAGGTTTGCCTAGACATGTAATTTGGGCAGTCTTGGAGTATGTGCTCTGCTGTCTGCGATGCCAATCCAGATGTGCACATGGCTGATTCACCAATCTTGAATTTTGTATACATGTGGTTGCATAATCTATTGTGTCCTGTTCTGAGGCTCAAAATAATGACTTGTTCTGGTCTGTCCAAAATGTGGTAGTCGTCTTGAGCATGTTTTGGTGGCTTTCTGGCTGATTTGATCATTCTTTTCTTTTGGTGGTATGTAATGGGTACATCAGGCTGTTCTTCTTTTCCTCCTTCCTTAGCCAATCGATCAGCTCTGTCATTTCCAGGTATTCCACAGTGGGATGGTATCCACTGTATGGTGACCTTATGCTGACTGCTAAGTTCAGAAAGTAGTGTCCTTAGAACTGGCAATTTCTCAGACAGGAGCGCCTCGAGTACTGATTTTGCAACTGTCAATAGCACCACAGGTTGTGTACCATGGCTGGTATTTAGTAATTTCTCTGTTGCTATCTTGATTGTCTCAATTTCAGCATCATAGTTATGGCAGTACTTTCCTGTTGGTACTCTGGCCATGTCCCTAGTATTATTTGGGTATTCTATATACACACCTGCTCCTCCATTTTGTCGTGTGGGTATTCTTCATCAAGGAAGCTGAGAGTGGCTGTTCTGCGCTGCACACTGTTCTGTTCTTCCTTGTCAAATATTCCTCTCACTTTTGTCTGGATTTGTAGTGATAGTCTATGTTCATCTTTCCATGGAGTTTGCTCTGGAATAGTTTTCAGGGGAATACCAACTGTGGGCAGATCGGTGGTTTATCTGCAGAGTCATTTGGCCTGGTGGATAAAACTGCTTCTTTTCAACCTCCCCATAGCTAAGTTTTCAAATCTGTTCTTCATAGGGTGGCCTGGCAAGCTGACTTTTCTGCTTGTATTAATGTTTTCATATCTCTGCGCTGTCTCAGTGCTTGTGTCTTCCCCATCTTCTCCATCTCCACTATAGGGGTTGCCTAGACATCCTCTCAGTCCTTGTGTCCTCCCCATCTTCTCCATCTCCACTATAGGGGTTGATCTCATCCCTCCTGTGGTGACTCTAAGTGCTTGATTTTGCACCTTGTCCAGCTCTTGTAGTGTGAGTTTTGATGCTGAACACCACGCAGTCGACCCATATTCCAGGTGTGGTCATATGTTCTGTTGATAAACTTTCCTAAGTATTTTCCCACTGGCTCCCCATGTGGTTCTACTTAGTTTTCTCAGGATGGCTAATTTCCTTCTGGCTTTTCCTACTGCTTTGTTGATGTGCTTTCTCCATGTCAGCCTGCCATCAAATGTTACTCCAAGGTATGTTGGTTCTTTATCTTCTCTAAGGGGTATTCCATTTATCTGGATGATCCCTGCCTTTTGTTTTGGAGAGAGGGTAAATAGAGTGGTGCTGCACTTGTCAGTGTTTATGATGACACACCATTTATTTGCTCATGCAACAAATGCATCTACAGCTCTTTGTAGCAATCTTGTGGCCACTAATGCATGTTCATTTGTGCTCCATAGAACCAGGTCATCAGTGTACATTGCCGCTTTAATTACATGCTTTAGATTAGCAACAAGATCATTGATGAAGATTAGAAAAAGTGTGGGGGGGACAAGACTCCGCCCTGGGGACGTGATGCAGTAGTACTTTCTTGCTCTTGCGGCCGTCTATCTCGGGCTCTTCTGTTGTGCAAGTATGCTTTCACCCATTTGTACATTCTTCCATTGACTTTACAGTTTCTCACTTTCGTCAATAGACCTTCTTTCCAGACTTTGTCAAAGGCTTTCTTCAGATCTATCCATGCAGCAAGCACCAGCTTCTTCTCTTGGAATGCATCCTCAAGGATGTTTTCATTTTCAATATACCACTGCAGTCTGTGATTGATGATGCACTCCATTGTTTTGCAGGGACAGCTGGTGAGGCTAATTGGTCTGTAGCTGGAGGCAATGGAACTATCTTTCCCTGATTTTAGGAGGGGTAACATGATTGCTTCTCTCCAGGCTTGTGGAACACTGCTTAAGGTCCAGCTGTTATTGAAGATCTCACTGCTTAAGGTCCAGCTGTTATTGAAGATCTGCAACAGCTTTGCTTTGCCCTCTGTTCCAAAGTTCCTGATCATTTCATTAGAGATACCATCAGCTCCTGGTGACTTTCTTATTTTCAGTTTTGATGTGGCTAGCTCCAGTTCGCTGATTGTGATAGGTCCCTCCAGAACCTCATGTACTGTTTAGAGTCTGTATGATTTAAAGAGTGTAGTGCATAGATTTTCTCATTTTTAGAGTGTTATCTGGTCAGCTGGAAATTTCAACCTACTCTTTCTGATTTCCAACTCTCAATGAATTTGTATTGCTTACAGTGCTCTCCTACTTATTCATCCTTATCTGAGAAAGTGATATTTCCAATTTATGAATCTGAATCAGGGGGAAATTTAACAATATCTTTGAATTCTTTATTTGTAAAATCATTTACAAATGGATTGAGACAAATATATTAATCAAGTATATAATTATCTTTGTTTAAGTGTACACTTGGTGAAATTTCATAACTTTATCAGTTGAGCTTTTTAAAATTCTCACAGGCAGGACAGCTCTGGAGCTTGCCATATCTTCCAAACATTTAGAATTGCAGGAGGTTTTTGCCAAATCAACCAGAGGATCATTTCATATCAACTCAGGTGGACGTAGTATTTCGTTGAGTGACTCCATATCGCATCAGAATTATATTGTGAGTAGAACTGTTTAATTATAGCAGTTGCAACCAGTCTTTTAGTACTTAGGTAAGTTACAAGAAATGGATTGGAGAACTTAGTGACAACTGGCAAGATCGAGGGGAACAGACCACGAGAGGAAAATACCTGGATGGCTTGGCCACATGGCATGGACGAGACAGGAACACTGAGCTGATCCACGACACTGGTGATCAAGTGAAATGGCGAGTCATGACCGCCCACGCTTTCCGGCATGGCACATGATTGATTGATTGAAGTTACAGTTGTCTACGTTTGGACTGTTCTCTAACATATTGGTGACAGACGCACCAAAAGTAATGTTGATGTAAACAGGGGTCATGACAGTTGCACACAGAAATAGAAACATAGTTCTAGATTGAGAGTCAACATAAAGCAAGGATTTCACATACCTAAGTAGCATAATTTCATCTGTTAGAAAACTATGTGCAGTCATTGAACACAGGTGGAACAAAGCTAGCCAGGTCACTTGGCAGATGACATCATATAACAAAGCATGCTTGTGACACTTCAGTCAAAACACAAATTGTTCAACACAATTTTCCTCCGTACCCTATGCTATCAGTGCCAAACCTGAATACGGCAACAAACAAACAAATAAACATTGTTAGAACAGAGATGAAGTGCTGTGTAAAATACTTTCATAACAGAGAAACAGGATTTAAAATATGATTTAAAAAAAGAAGATCAGTAGGCCGGCATCAGAATGCAGCAAATAAAATAGTTTGGCTGCATATTACGACTACCTGTGCTATAATCTTCACTATGTAGCAAGCATGGGAAAGAAGTAGTTGTCACATGTATGCCGGTCTCTCTGGCCGAGGGGTTACACGACTTTCTCTGTAATCTCGTTTATCCACACAGGATAACGCAGCGCACAAGAATTGGAAGCGGTTCTCCCCGCGTTGGTGACTTGTGGGATAACTGAGCTCAGAAAGCAATGGCAAACTACTGAGTGTAATCTTGCCAAGAAATCAACAATCAGCTGAAAGATGCTGATGTTGACAGTGATGTCCTGTAAAGGATAGGCGAATTTAAAAAAAAAAAAAGTCACCTGTATGTAACATATCATAATGAAGAAAACTTAAGGGTAAACTTTAGAGAAATTAAAAGTTTTATTCTATTTGTGAACAGTTGCTTTTGTCATTTCCTGCAAATCTGAGCAATTTTTGGAAGTGTGGATTTTAACCGGAGAATTTGTGTAAAATATGAATATTTACATTGAAAGATTAACAGTATATGAAAAGTAACTGACACTTTGTTTTGTTAGTGATATTAAGTAATCATGTAGTGACATGTTTGTTTAATGACATCATAAAATAGGTATCAGTTGACATGGATAAAATGGGAGGGAAGTAGAAATTAGTAGCAGCATAAAACAGAAGTAGAAGTTAGAGGACACACAAGGTATCAGGCAATAAACAAAAACTATAGGTAAGACAATTCATACCTGGTCACTTCAAATTACCTTGTAGCCTTGCTGGAGAAAACAGACGTGTGAATCCATTGAGGTAGTGCTATTTTTGTGTATTGAATTTATTTGATTCCAATGGACAAAAACATACACCTAGTAAGTACTATGATACATTATTTGTAATTGTTGCTATGTGTTAAAGTTGCTACTAATTTTAAGTTTTGGTGTTTACTTTAAGACATTCTTGATTATTGTTGTGTAACTGATCTATTGTTGTGTAACTGATCTATTGTTGTGTAACTGATCTATTGCTGTGTAACTGATCTATTGCTGTGTGACTGATCTATTGCGGTGTGGCTGATCTATTGTTGTGTAACTGATCTATTGCTGTGTAACTGATCTATAGCTGTGTAACTGATCTATTGTTGTGTAACTGATCTATTGCTGTATAACTTATCTATTGTTGTGTAACTGATCTATTGCTGTGTGACTGATCTATTGAGGTGTGGCTGATCTATTGCTGTGTAACTGATCTATTGTTGTGTAACTGATCTACTGCTGTATAACTTATCTATTGCTGTGTAACTGATCTATTGCTGTGTGACTGATCTATTGCGGTGTGGCTGATCTATTGTTGTGTAACTGATCTATTGCTGTGTAACTGATCTATAGCTGTGTAACTGATCTATTGTTGTGTAACTGATCTATTGCTGTATAACTTATCTATTGCTGTGTAACTGATCTATTGCTGTGTGACTGATCTATTGCTGTGTAACTTATCTATTGTTGTGTGACTGATCTTTTGCTGTGTAGCTGATCTATTGCTTTGTGACTGATCTATTGCTGTGTGACTGATTTATTGTTGTGTGACCGATCCATTGCTGTGTGACCGATCTATTGCTGTGTAACTGATCTATTGCTGTGTAGCTGATCTTTTGCTGTGTAGCTGATCTTTTGTGTAGCTGATCTTTTGCTGTGTAACTGATCTATTGTTGTGTATCTGATCTCAGACTAGACTGTTCTATATTTCTTCCTAGTCAGGGACAGTTGACTCATCCCCAGCACATAGTACATCGTCAGGGGCCAGGAGTGCAGAATATGTGAATGATGATGAGGTATGTCATGGGAAGAGAATGACTTAAGAAGAAATAAAGATAACGAGACTACTTGAAGAGGTAGATAAATGGACAGAAAGGTGGAGGATCTATTTTAGTTATTTTTAAAACAATGGCTTGTGCTTTTAGCTACATGATTTGTGTGGTAGATGTAGACAATTGTGAGATTTGTAGATATGGTAAATTGTATATTCTTGCCTCAATAAATTTGTCAATCATAATTTATAAAACGTTCTTCACACAGTGGAATTTAATCATATTTTAATTGAAAACATAGTGTTTGCATTTTTATAAGAGCATAATTTCAGAGGATCTAATGATTACAACAGAGACATAAACATTCACTTGTTATAATGTTATGAAAATGTGAAAACAGCAGTGTCTCCTGGTATTAAATTAACTGCTTGTGAGAATGTGACATTAATATTTTTAAAACGGTGATTTTCATTCTTTAATATTTGCATAAAAATATTATACAATTATTGCTGTCCTTTAATTGATGGAAGATAGTATATTTCTTAGATAACATTGTGTTCATGCGTATGTTGACATGTTTCTTATTTGTAAAGTAGAATACTTATTTAGACATGGCGTTGTTGTGGCTTGTAGAACTGAATTAACCTGCATTTTATGGAACATGGGTAGATAACATTTATAACTGGTGAGTTATTTGTGCACCATATTTAAAAAACAAGTATAATTACATAGTTTATGTCATCTGACTTGACAGAGGCAAAGATCTGAGATGTCTTGTATTCAGAAAACAAGTATAATTACATAGTTTATGTCATCTGACTTGACAGAGGCAAAGATCTGAGATGTCTTGTATTCAGAAAACAAGTATAATTACATAGTTTATGTCATCTGACTTGACAGAGGCAAAGATCTGAGATGTCTTGTATTCAGAAAACAAGTATAATTACATAGTTTATATCATCTGACTTGACAGAGGCAAAGATCTGAGATGTCTTGTATTCAGAAAACAAGTATAATTACATAGTTTATGTCATCTGACTTGACAGAGGCAAAGATCTGAGATGTCTTGTATTCAGAAAACAAGTATAATTACATAGTTTATGTCATCTGACTTGACAGAGGCAAAGATCTGAGATGTCTTGTATTCAGAAAACAAGTATAATTACATAGTTTATGTCATCTGACTTGACAGAGGCAAAGATCTGAGATGTCTTGTATTCAGAAAACAAGTATAATTACATAGTTTATGTCATCTGACTTGACAGAGGCAAAGATCTGAGATGTCTTGTATTCAGAAAACAAGTATAATTACATAGTTTATGTCATCTGACTTGACAGAGGCAAAGATCTGAGATGTCTTGTATTCAGAAAACAAGTATAATTACATAGTTTATATCATCTGACTTGACAGAGGCAAAGATCTGAGATATCTTGTATTCAGAAAACAAGTATAATTACATAGTTTATGTCATCTGACTTGACAGAGGCAAAGATCTGAGATGTCTTGTATTCAGAAAACAAGTATAATTACATAGTTTATGTCATCTGACTTGACAGAGGCAAAGATCTGAGATGTCTTGTATTCAGAAAACAAGTATAATTACATAGTTTATGTCATCTGACTTGACAGAGGCAAAGATCTGAGATGTCTTGTATTCAGAAAACAAGTATAATTACATAGTTTATGTCATCTGACTTGACAGAGGCAAAGATCTGAGATGCCTTGTATTCAGAAAACAAGTATAATTACATAGTTTATGTCATCTGACTTGACAGAGGCAAAGATCTGAGATGTCTTGTATTCAGAATCCATAATGACTGTTTCACATTGCAGAGCATGAGCCATGCAGATGTTCATTCAATCCACTCAATGGATGATGCTTTGTTACCAAATCGTCAGTCTTCCCCGGTGCTTCCTAGACAGATTGCACCATCTAAAATTGAGCAGGCCCACAGAGTAAATGTCTAGTTTCTATTTTTATAAAATATTTATGTATGTATGAAACATTAATCTTTAGAAAACAATGTATGTCAGGTTATGAAACATGGTTAGTACGTAAGAACAGTATGCAAAAGGGCTGAAATGCCAAGGTTAGGGTTCATACTGACCAAGATCTCTCTAACAAAGGGAGGATCGACCTTGATCTCTGCTATGGTGGAGCTTGGACAGTCACTAGTCTGGCTAGTGAAAGGAAAATCAATCTCGTCTGTGCTGTAGTAAACCCTGGACAGTCACTAGTCTGGCTTGCTCGGACTGTGTTGCTTGCCAAACAGGATGAAATTAAGTCATCTCTCAATTTTCAAGTCAAACAAGAATGAGCAACAAGAATTGATGAGGTCTTACAACACAGACAATAACAGCAACTATATTAGAAAAAAAAGTACTGAATCAATAACAGTTGCACTAAGACAGAGAAAACACAAATTAATGCATCAAGTAGTAGCACTGCAGAAGTAATGTTGGCATGCATGTTTTGGGGAAGGCACATAAATTCTTTACATTCTTTCTCTTGTTCAGATGTTTTACATTCTTTCTCTTGTTCAGATGTTTAGATTAGAGATGTTTTCACATCCACAATTAACTTTCCTTAGTTATCAAAATAGAGCGCTGTTTTATAGTGAGCACGTGGCCACATGCGATTTTCAGCACTTTCTGTCACTCGCTCTGATGTTATCTTGTCACTTGCATTGCTGCCCTAACTCTTTCTCATTTGTCAGAATTTTTCCTCCAGTATGGTTTTTTTAAGTGTCATATGTTTTAATGTAGTCTAACTTTCATTTCTATTTTTCTCTTATTATTATGTTAATTCTGTGTTTATTCACAGCTTCTATAGCACCTGTTCTACTGTATTATCCATATATCTGAAGTCTTCATTTCATGTTCTAATTGTGTGTTCTCGTTGTCCATGCTTCTGCACTAATACATTCATTTGTAGAATATCACTCTCCGGGAAGGTTAACCCGGTCAACAAATGCCCGCAGAAGTCGGATGTGTCGGACGCAGCTCTGCTGTAAACAGGCACAACGCAATCACATCCGGAAAAAAAAACTCCTGGTTGAACGAAGAAGAAGAAGAAGAAGAATATCACTCTCATTAAGCCACAGATGTTTCTCAAATCTCTGGCCATTTCTCCCAGCTCCTGCTATGCACAATATATCCCCCCACCCCCCGCATATCCTTTACAGGGCATTGCAGTCAACACCAGCATTTTTCAGCTGCTGTTGATGTCTTGGGAAGTTTTACATTCAGTAGTTTACCATTGCTTTCTGAGTAACCTGCTCACATATCCCCGTAATTAACCAACACGATGTGATCCGCTGCCGAATTTCGCGCAGCTGTGCTTCGTACAAGAGTATACGGGATTACGAACAACGTCCTTAACCCCTATGCCAGGGAGACCGGCCACAATATATTAGTGTTTAATATATATATATATATATATATATATATATATAACATTTGACTATACTCATTTTGTAAGTCAGGTCTTAGTCAGATATGACTGAGCTACCATATAACAGTAGACAGTACTACCTGCTTTCTGTTAGTGCTGAATGTTGGGTGTTGCTCACCAAACCCAACACCCACATTGGGCCTATGACTTTGGGCAGAGGAGTGCAATTGGGAGGGTACAAGCCTTATCCTTGTATGAGGAAATGCAACCTAAAGACTAAATGTCATGGCAGGGCAGACCAGGTCCTAAGCTTTGGTCGGCAACTGGTCTAGGATGGAAGCTAAACAGGTGGTCAGATAGAGTATTGCTTTGCTGAACCAGCAGCTTCTGCAGCTTGTCTTGTTCCAGACATATAGGTGTTACATGTCCTCTGGAGTGAACTAGGCAGGCCGAGAGAGGGATCATGCTGCATGGGCAACACATGGTCTCTACAATTCAGCCCAGGCTTTGTGCTATAGAGAGGTATAACCCCATCCCTGGTTCTTGCCATGGGTTGTAGTTATTTTGCCTTTTTTAAAGCACAGTGTAAGAAACCATCGTCTGTTAAGACGGCAAGGTGCCAGTAGTAGTATTCTCATTTTAGTGTATTCTTTATCTTTCTAGATATTCATACTGAGTGCTCCTTTGGTCAATCCTATTATATTTTTAATTTGTTTAACATCTGCTATCATCTGTTATTGCATGTCCAAGATAAAGGAAACATGTTATCTGTTCTAGTACTTCATAAATGTAGTCTCTTCTTTGCATTGCTAATTATCATGTTTTTGATTATAGTTTATGTGTAACCCACTTTCTGCACTTCAGCTATTTACTTGCTCCACAAGGCCTGCAACTCCTGCGCACTTTCTGCTAACATCACTATGTCATTTGAATATATTTTGCTACTTTATCTATTTTATTTTGAACTCTTGTATGATCTTGAAGAGTATATATATATATATATATATATATATATATTTGTTTTGTGCTCGCTTGCTTTAAACTCAAGCATAGTCCATCACTACTGTTTATAGTAGTGATGGACTGAATTTTGCGTGTGGATTAGCTTTCTCTATTAACAGTGTCCCTCGCCATCAGGCGAACCCACTTCGACTTCAGAGGTACTTGTAATTTACGTCCCCAAGTCAAAGATGACAGGTCATCATTTTAGTCCAGCTGTCTGATGTAGGGGTTGAACCGCTTACCTCAGCATCAGCACAATGAACGTTTAAGAACACTTGCTCTTATCCATTTGACCATGCTGACCTGCCAAGAGTAAATTATTACCTTCCCTTGATGTAAAGCCTTTTCTTCCCAGAATATTGCCTGGTACCCACTTTGGGCTGCCTTGACCTGGCAGTTCTACCATTTTCAGTTAACAACTTTTGCTTTTGTTTTCTTAAATACGGATGTTATCAGATCTATGATTAATGCAAAAGTTGAATATAGATTTTATAATACATTTTCTTTGCAGGAACCACAATAAATGAGTTTTAAAAATCGTTTAATATTTTCACTAGCTGGTGACATTAGCATTAAGTTGGACTTTCAGAAACAATGGCAAACTGCTAAACATAACATTGCCTAGGAATTCAAAATGGAGTTGATTGCAACATCCTACAAAGAACTTGCAACATAAGTAAACATAATTCTTTAATGTTTCTTCTTCATCTTCTTCTTCTTCTTTTAGATCAATCAATCAATTAATCAATCAATCAAGCAATCAATCAGTCTTTCATTCGCTTTCTTTAATGTTAGATTTAGCATAAAATCTTGAGAACTGTAACTCTAACCTCAGAATTGCCCTTTAGAAAGGTTTTAAACAAAATGTTCCAGATTCTGTGAGAGGTTAGGGTATGGGAGTTAGATGTGTATGACAGATGTAAGAAAACATTATTGAGTGCTAAGAGTGTTAACATTTAATTTTTTTAAAATTAATAGACTGAAGATATATTTTCAAAAAGTAGTAAGTTTAAATATGAAGACAAAAGTTGTGACATTTTTAAAGCATGTTTTTAATGAGAAGCTTCTTTGGCTGCTCATTTATTTTAACCTTTTACAGGGCACATGTTTTTTCTGTTTTTTAACTCTGAACGGGCAAGATTTTTCAGGTGTTTAGTGAGATTTAGGGTTACATTAGTAAAAACATCAAATTTAAGGTGTTAGTGAACAGATTTTTTAAAATAAAAAACAAAATGAAGGAAAATGAATGCAGATTATTTTACTCACATGTGAAATAAATAATGCAATGTTGCCAGTAATCCACACATGAACACAAATATTTACAAAATACAACATATTGTTTGTGATTGTCAGTCATCTATACACTATTTACAAACACATTTTCAGAATCAGAATCACTTTCTTCAAAGTCCGAGAGATCCGAAGTGTGTACACTGCTTACGCTGATATCACTGATATCTAGCTCCGATTCATAGTCAACTTCATGCCTTTCAATGTACTTAAATTGAACCCAGCAAAATCTCCGCTATCACTTGAAGAATCGTCAAAATCTATTTTGAGAAACAAAGTGTAAAACCTTAAAAACTATAAAAAATGGGATCAAATTTAAAGAAAACACTTGCAAATGGCACCCATGTTATCAAGTTATCAGTTATCAACCTGTATCAGTAATGCATTATGAATAATTGTCATCCTCTTTCAGAATCATCGAGGAGTGTGTGTTTTAATCAGTTTAAAACTTGAAGGCATGTTTCAAGTAACTGGGATAAATGTTTACTGTATGGAACAGTAACAAATGCACATTGTAAATGAGAAATAATATACAATGTTTGTTGATATTCTTGACACATACAGGACTCAAGCACAAGAAAATGTTTTTACTTACAAACAGGAAACCACATTAAGTAGAGGAAACATTTGCTCTATAAATAACTAATGAATAATAACATAAGTAACCTTGTTAGCAGTAATGATCAAGGGATTGTTTGAAAGTGTTAGAATAGATGAAACAGGTAATTTTGTTCTTTTCCTTGAACAATAATCATTGAGCATCAAATCTTTGTAATTGTCATGTCATGTGTTATAAATGAGTTGATATACAGAGTAATGGGAGTTGGCGATAGCTTTCTTTTATTACTGTTAATCTTATTGTATGTTAAGTGGGCATTGTATTATCACTTGGGCATAACAGGTTTGATCCTATATCTTCAGAAGCATAGGTAATCTGAAGACTGTATACACTGGAGGGTTGGGCAAGGTAATGGAAAGAAAGTAAGATCTATTGATAAATATTTACTGGTAAGGAATTCCAGTAGAAGGGAGAATGACAGGGACATTTAGGTAAAGAGGGGAGATGAGAATCTTGAAAATAACATTGTTTGAGAAGTATACCACATGATAACTTTGGACATGTCATAACTAGACTTGGTTGGTTAATTACATAGGAGAGGATCTAAAAACTTGTAACTAAATCTACATGTTTCAAGATGTTATTGAACTGTCAGTTTTCAGATTTCGTGGCAGGAATCTTCAGAAGTTGTTAAACAGACTACAGTAGCCAAATATTTATTCTTGCAATAACTATATAATCATGTCTGAGGAAACATAGAAAGGTAGAATCTTCATAATAGATTTCTGCATGGTCACTAGTGTCTTGGTATGCACTTTGTACTTGCTCTCCAGAAATGCATGGCTTTATTTTACCCATCACTAGACAATAGTAAATTCCTGTTTTCACTGAAGGATCAAGTCTCTTATTTTATTTGGTTTCATTCTGTGTTGTTCAGCATTTTTGCCCAATGTTGACACCAGATTTACATGTTTAGTTGGCACATTGCCGTCAACACATATAGGACATCATCATATAAAGATATTTTTTTCCAGAACCTAAAGGAAACCTCAGAAAAGTTTTGAGCACCAACCATATAGGAAGGAAATAAATCTTGGAAAGCAAAGACATTTTGAACTAGATTGTTTTAAATGACTTTTTTGAGGTAGACTATTTTGAACTGAGCTGTCTTGTTTAGTTTATATTTTGATTACATTGGGCTGTGAAAAGACTAATCACTAAGTATATTTGATACATAGCACTATTTGACTCTCCGAGTCTCCTGGGGGTCATCGCTGAAACTACAGAGTTTGAGCTTTGAGCAATGCTATTGGCAGGCCACCCTGTGGAAAGAGGCTGAACCGTATGGGATGAAACCCAGTGCAATGAAATCGATCCTCTTGCCTCTAAACCCTTTAAACTATTTGACTTTCATACAAACACAAGCAAACAGGGAAACATAAACACTAGCAAACAGGGAAACATAAACACTAGCAAACAGGGAAACATAAACACTCGCAAACAGGGAAACATAAACACTAGCAAACAGTGAAACATAAACACTAGCAAACAGGGACACATAAACAATAGCAAACAGGGGCACATAAACACTAGCAAACAGTGAAACATAAACACTCGCAAACAGGGACACATAAACACTAGCAAACAGTGAAACATAAACACTAGCAAACAGGGACACATAAACACTAGCAAACAGTGAAACATAAACAATAGCGAACAGGGACACATAAACACTAGCAAACAGTGAAACATAAACACTAGCAAACAGGGACACATAAACACTAGCAAACAGGGACACATAAACACTAGCAAACAGTGAAACATAAACACTAGCAAACAGGGATACGTAAACACTAGCAAACAGGGATACATAAACACTAGCAAACAGTGAAACATAAACACTAGCAAACAGTGAAACATAAACAATAGCAAACAGGGACACATAAACACTAGCAAACAGTGAAACATAAACACTAGCAAACAGGGACACATAAACACTAGCAAACAGTGAAACATAAACAATAGCAAACAGGGACACATAAATACTAGCAAACAGTGAAACATAAACACTAGCAAACAGTGAAACATAAACACTAGCAAACAGGGACACATAAACACTAGCAAACAGTGAAACAAACACTAGCAAACAGGGATACATAAACACTAGCAAACAGTGAAACATAAACACTAGCAAACAGTGAAACATAAACACTAGCAAACAGGGACACATAAACACTAGCAAACAGTGAAACATAAACACTAGCAAACAGGGACACATAAACACTAGCAAACAGTGAAACATAAACACTAGCAAACAGTGAAACATAAACAATAGCAAACAGGGACACATAAACACTAGCAAACAGTGAAACATAAACACTAGCAAACAGGGACACATAAACACTAGAAAACAGGGACACATAAACACTAGCAAACAGGGACACATAAACACTAGCAAGCAGGGACACATAAACACAAGCAAACAGTGAAACATAAACACTAGCAAACAGTGAAACATAAACACTAGCAAACAGTGAAACATAAACACTAGCAAACAGTGAAACATAAACACTAGCAAACAGTGAAACATAAACACTAGCAAACAGTGAAACATAAACACTAGCAAACAGTGAAACATAAACACTAGCAAACAGTGAAACATAAACACTAGCAAACAGTGAAACATAAACACTAGCAAGCAGGGACACATTAACACTAGCAAGCAGTGAAACATAAACACAAGCAAACAGTGAAACATAAACACTAGCAAACAGTGAAACATAAACACTAGCAAACAGTGAAACATAAACACTAGCAAACAGGGACACATAAACACTAGCAAACAGTGAAACAAACACTAGCAAACAGGGATACAAACACTAGCAAACAGTGAAACATAAACACTAGCAAACAGTGAAACATAAACACTAGCAAACAGTGAAACATAAACACTAGCAAACAGGGACACATAAACACTAGCAAACAGTGAAACATAAACACTAGCAAACAGGGACACATAAACACTAGCAAACAGGGACACATAAACACTAGCAAACAGTGAAACATAAACACTAGCAAACAGTGAAAC
This sequence comes from Cepaea hortensis, assembly GCA_963921405.1. Lineage (NCBI taxonomy): Eukaryota > Metazoa > Mollusca > Gastropoda > Stylommatophora > Helicidae > Cepaea > Cepaea hortensis. The sequence goes on from OY992878.1 coordinate 107,877,586, forward strand.
ATAAACAATAGCAAACAGGGACACATAAACAATAGCAAACAGTGAAACATAAACACTAGCAAACAGGGACACATAAACACTAGCAAACAGGGACACATAAACACTAGCAAACAGGGACACATAAACACTAGCAAGCAGGGACACATAAACACAAGCAAACAGTGAAGCATAAACACAAGCAAACAGTGAAGCATAAACACTAGCAAACAGTAAAGCATAAACACTAGCAAACAGTGAAACATAAACACTAGCAAACAGTGAAACATAAACACTAGCAAACGGTGAAACATAAACACTAGCAAACAGTGAAACATAAACACTAGCAAACGGTGAAGCATCAACACTAGCAAACGGTGAAGCATCAACACTAGCAAACAATGAAACATAAACACTAGCAAACAGGGAAACGTAAACACTAACAAACAGAGACACATAAACACTAGCAAACAGAGACACAAACACTAGCAAAACAGGGAAACATAAACACTAGCAAACAGAGACACATAAACACTAGCAAACAGAGACACATAAACACTAGCAAAACCGGGAAACATAAACACTAGCAAACAGAGACACATAAACACTAGCAAACAGAGACACATAAACACTAGCAAACAGTGAAACATAAACACTAGCAAATAGTGAAACATAAACACTAGCAAACAGTGAAACATAAACACTAGCAAACAGTGAAGCATCAAAACTAGCAAACGGACACATAAACACTAGCAAACAGTGAAACATCAACACTAGCAAACAGTGAAACATAAACACTAGCAAACAGGGAAACAACACTAGCAAACAGGGCAACATAAACACTAGTAAAAATGATAATATAACTTGGAAGCTTTTGAGAGTGACATGGGCAGAAACGAGATAAAATGATCAGTCTTAAATACTGAAATATATACAACTAATGAACATTAGACAGAAACAGTCTGCCGGGCTGTGATACAATAATAGACATGAAGGTGCACTTCTGAATATACTAGAGGACAATATTTAAAAGAACAGAACAAGTGGAGACTCAAGAAACAATGACATTACATGTCAGAACTTTGGGGTTCGGACTTTTGGAAAATTGCTGAATATTGAGGATAGCTGAGTGGCATTTTCAGCATCAGTTTTAGAATTGACTAACCTGATGACTTTGTTTAAATGCTAGAAAATATTAATCATGCAAATTATTTATGTCATAATGAATCAAATTCCTGTCCCTAGTTTTTATTTTTCCCATATAGAGAAACAAAGATGGGAAATATGCATGTCAGCATACAATTAAGAAAGACATTTAATGTCATGGAATTAATACATATGTCTTTTCCTAATTACTTTTTTAGAATTTGAAAGATGAACATGGTCGGCTCATTGAAAATTACAATAGCATATCCGTTGAAAATCTTAAACTTAGAGACACAGTGGAATCCTTGCTAAAGAAGCTTCCAGACATACATGACTCAGAACTTAAGGAGGTACTTGTATTCGTAATTTATTTTTGAGTCAGCAAAATGTGTAATAATGTTATTGGTTTATTCAGCTGAATGTTGAAATGATAGCGTAGTAAAGTGTATCCTTTTTATATAGGCCTGAAGAAGGACTACTGTCTTATTGTTTGAGATTTATATTTGTGAGCATCTCTGGTATGCATCTGTTTATTTTGTCCATAATTATAATATGTCCATATTTCTATTGTCTCCCTACCTCATCCTGCCTGTATGTATATCACTTTGTCCCTTTCTGTCCCTGTGTTTATGTCTGATTGAATGTTGTTGCCCGGGAAGGTATCCTAGTCAACAAATGCCTGAAGAAGTCAGATGTGTCAGCTGAAAGGTGCAATATCGCATCTCTGCTGTAAATAGGCACAATGAAATTATGTCTAAAACAACATTCCAGACGAACGCAGAAGAAGAAGAAGAAGAAGAAGAAGCAGAAGCAGCATGTTGTTGAAGTGTGAAAGGTACATGTGTACATAAGTTTGTCCATACACTTATATTTATTTAACTGTAGAATATGTATGCTTTTCACGTGTATAAAAAGTTAATTGTGACAAGACTACTCCCAGACAGCATACCACAAACAGCATTGACATTTAATTAAGACAAACAGTGGAAAGAGGCAAATCCTGCAAGAAATGAATTAGTGGAACAGCACAGGCAACAAACAGCACTGGCAACAAACAGCACTTTATACTCATGAAGGTCTTTTACAGAAAGCTCTTCCAAACCTATTGATGAAAGGCATAGTAGAGACAGAAGGGAAAAAGAAGAAAAAGAGAACGTGCCATGTGATTCATCTTTAGCAACGAACCATGGAAAGTTTAACATTGGTTATTTTAATTACTCTAGACTAATCATTCTAAAGTATAGTGTAGTGTATGAGAAATGGCTTCATGGCCTTGATGTTCTGAAGGTTAAATTCCCATCTGTAATTCTACTGGCAGAGGAAGGGTCATGCACCAGATCATGTACAGATCAGTTATTGACCATAATAAATGGGCAATCTTGTGCCACCTGGATAGGGTAGGGCATGTACTTGTCCTGATGGCTGGAAATTGCTGTCAAAGGTGGAGATCATAGTATTAATGTTATACATAGATATAGCATAAATATTTAACAAATATAATCAGGTCAATTAACCCTTTACAGGGCAGATGCTTGTCCGTTTTTTAGCTCTGAACGGCAAGAATTTTTCAGGTTCGGAAAAATTTTGGGTTGTGTTAGTAAAAACAACATAAATAAGGTGTTAGTCAACCGATTTTAGTTAAATAAACAACACAATGAAGGAAAAAGCATGCAGAATATGTTACTCACGTGATTGTTGTTGATAATCTATATATGAACACAAATATTTATGAAATACAGCATGTTGTTTGTGATTTTCCGTCATCTATACGGCAATTTACAAACACATTTTCAGAATCATAATCACTTTCTTTAAAGTCCGACTCAGACTGCTAATGTAAAGTAACGCTTTGTGACTGATATCTAGTTCCGATTAATAGTCAACTTCGTGCCCTTTAATGTCACTTAAATTGAACCTAGCAAAATCTTGGCTATCACTTGAAGAATCGCCGAAATCCGCTTTGAAAAACTAAGCGTAAAAACCCCGAAAATTATCCAAAAAAGTCTGTAAAAGTCCGTTCAAATTCATAGTCGGCGCTTACAAATGGCGGCCACGTTGTCAAGCTATCGGCGAAAGCGAAAGTAGTCGTCGGAAGTATCGCAAGGCCGAGAAATCGCGTTTTTACAATGCATAATAGTATCGGACGGAATTGGCCGAAATGCTCGTTAAAGGCATCGGCCGCAAATGGCCGTTCTGCCCTGTATAGGGTTAAAAAATAAAGAAGTTTGTTAAAGGTGCACTGCCTTCACAGGTCCTTGGAAACGTCATGACAATTAGTTCAGCCCAAAGGCTTCTTCTGTTGCCTTTTATCCCCGTCTTGACAGTAAAGGGTCTCTTTGGTCAGAAGCCTGCCTGTTCATTGCATAGTTGTTTGGCAGTGGCATCTCTTAATCTCTCCAGATTGATTATTCATTATATTTTCCCAGGAACTGACAATAACTATATTCATGTATAATTTACAATCCTGCAGATCACTTTTCTTTGGCAGCTTCACCAGATATCCTTCTCTCCAGTCTGCTGGCTTTTTCAGTCTCTCAGACTGCTAAATAATTTGTGTAGTAATTATGTCAAAATTGATTTTAATAGCTTTCCATTGTCCAGGAATTATGATAGCTTTTCTAATTTCTTCTGTAGATGATTTCTCACAGTTGATATCCAACAACACTTCTCCATGCTGCATGTGTGTGAGAACTGGTCTATTTAGAAGTTCCTCACAGAATTTAGTCCATCCGTTCATTTGATCTCTAATGTTGGTAACAACTTTCCCATTATTATTTTTTATATGCTCACTTGGCTGGTTATGTTTACCTAGTTTAGTTTAGTTTAGTTTATGGATCAACATCACGGCACACGGGTACAACCCATAAGTGCTCCGTTCTCCTCCTAACTCAAACCTGAGTCTGGAGAAACTCAGCTCAGTGCACGAACTCCGTAGCACCGCTGAGGATCCTGAAATACTTGGGTAGATTTTTAACTCGAAATTTTGCCCGGGCAGCGCCGTTAGGCTACTCTTTTTCGATTTCCAACTGCCAAGGGATTTTTTACGTGCGCAACAATACACCTATTTTTTATGTTTACCTATTTTCCTTGTAGTGTTGTAAAGATCTCTGTGATTCCTTTTGCTGCTGCTACTTCTGTCTGTTATGGTAGGCCATTTGAATATTGTCTTTTATCCACCCTTGTTTGCTTTATATCTTCTTTATAAGCTGCTGTATATTTTTCCTGCACACTTGATTTTAGTAGTTCTGCATCTGCTATTGTCTAAAACTTTTTTTTTTTTCTTTTCTTCTCTTTTGTTTAGTCATTTCAGGTGTTTTCCATGCTTTATGTTTTTGTTCCCTTTTGCCAAGTACTTCTAAATATAATTTGCTTCAAATGGTTTTAGCTTGCTGCCAACAGTCTTCTGTTCTCACTTCTACTAACTGTTGTAGGACCTGGAACTTCTTCGAGACTGTTCCCATAAATTGTTTCTTAGTTTCTTGATTTATGTGGTCATCCGACATTGTATTGATTTCTGTGTTTATGAGATATTATGTATCTCTTGAACTTCAGTTTAATTTTATTTATCAGCAAATGATGATCTGCATTTACGTCAATACCTCTATATACTCTTGTGCGGAGATGATTTTGAGTGTGTTAGTCTACTTTAAATCTAATTTTGTAAATGGCTATAACATTTTTCTTGGGAAATTAATGCAGTAGTTTCCTCTTGACTTCCACATGTACATAAGAGAATTGTGAGTTATAAATATTTTCTTGTGAGTAATTTTAATGATTTAAAAAAAATATCAGGATAGTGGCCAATAGTAACCTACTATTTGCGATTTTCTACTGCTTAGGGATTTCTAACCCACTGTACAAAGTGAGACACTACAAGTTTATTCCCACTCCCTGTAGAGCTTTGATCATTACAAGTAACAATTGCTTACGATAGAATGAGCTACAGTAACATCAGCCCAGGACTGAACAAGTACATGTTCAGTGTGCACATGTGACCTCTTTTTGTTGTTACACTTATCTGAGAAAACTAGCCATCTGATCCACTGGCCCAGCATCAGGGGGTGTAAAATTTCCTAGACTTTTCCATGGTGTCCAAATGTATTGAAATGCTGGCCCCAAATTCAGTGCCAAAGGATACTATATCGCCAAATGTGACCTTTCATTTGGACAGAAGGACAATATATCACCATCCTAGGGTCATCATTTTATTTGTTTTGTTTCATGGTATCTTCCTCAGTTTCAATGCTCAGTGAACAGACATTTACATTATAATACTTAAAAAAACAAAACAATACTTGTTCATTTGATTGTGTACCATGTTTGGTCTAAACCTACTTTTTGTTTTTCACTGATCTGTTGATATCCTTGGTGGTAGGCATAATTTATATGCATTGATGTTAGTATTTCTGGCATCCTGACAATTATTGAAATGTTTCATGATTTTGATTTCTCCCATTTAGGTTGGTGAAACCATACCAAAGTCAGTTTATTTAAAAGAGGTAGGTTCCTGTGATGTTTGCAGTGGTAAAAGTATATTTTTAGACAGAATTTCCTAATCTCGAGCAGGCTGATAGTCTCCTAAAGTTGTCTCATTAAATTCAGAAGAATATTTGGATTTTAACATTGACTTCTTGTTCGGAAATTAATGGCAAACTTCTGAACTTAAAATTGCCTAGGAAATCAACATGGGGCTGATCGTAACATCTTGCAAAGGTCATGCAATCAAACAAACATTCTTAAGGAAGGCCACAATAGAAATGGAGTCTGAGGTGTTAATTGTGGAGCATGGGTAAAGGAAGGCCACAATAGAAATGGAGTCTGAGGTGTTAATTGTGGAGCATGGGTAAAGGAAGGCCACAATAGAAATGGAGTCTGAGGTGTTAATTGTGGAGCATGGGTAAAGGAAGGCCACAATAGAAATGGAGACTGAGGTGTTAATCGTGGAGCATGGGGTAAGTAGATAGGACTAGCCCTGCACAGACAGACAGACTTAAACAGGGTATCAAAATCAAAAACATTTATAAACCCCCAAAAAAGGAATCTAAAGAGTGTTCTTAGAACACTTTCACTCGTGCACCTTCTCATCCATGCACCTCCTCACCCATGCACCTCCTCACCTCACTCTACAAGAGTGGACAGTTTGCTTGAGTGAGAATTTATAAGAATATAATAAGATTTATACAGATATGAAGCTGTTGTTGGGAAGTTATGATGTTTGGCTGTGGCTGTAATGTTAGAGATCCTTGGTTTACTACTAGCCACCTTGTTAAGCTGGTGGATTTCTGAAGGGATGTGGTCTAAGCACAGAGTTGTTCAAGTGATGTTTTGCCTCCCACTGGACCAGCAATGATGGGTTATGAATTGCCTCTGTAGTTTCTCTCCTTCACTTATGATCACTTCTCGGGTAAGGCTTTTGTTCTGAGTATGTTTCAGAGATCGTTGTTGGTGCTGCTGCGACAATGTAGTCGGGCATTAGAGAAGGAAACATACACATGAAAGGCTTTTTCCTTTAATAAAGGTTTGAGTGGTTTTGGTGTGTTTCTTGTTGTTCTCCCCACTTGAGGACTTAGAACCTGGCGAGGAGTGGGTACAAGTGCCAACATATTTCTGTACGTCCTTTTCTGTTTGCATCCAACTAGACAGAAAATGCAGACAAGAAAATCCAGCTGCTGTGGAGGGGGAAGTACAAGCGTTGATTTTCGAGAATTCATTAGACGGTAATGCTGTCTTCTACACAGATGGGTCAGTCATCCGACATGTGAGAAGCTTATGGACCTTTACGGCTCAGGCTGGAGGGAGAATTGTGAAGGAGGACTCTGGTGCTTTTGTTGAGACCACAAGTAGCCTGACTATGGAAGTCATGGCAGTAAGTAAAGCAATAACATGGCTAGAAACACAGACATTCTCTAGGGCATGTTTCCTTAGTGACTCAATGATCATGCTCAAGAGGATAGAGATAGGGTGGATCCGAAGAGAGTGGTTGCTGTCTCTGGAGCAGTCTCGGCTGGCAAAGATTAGTTTCATCTTTGTGCCAGGGCATGCGGGAGTACAAGGAAATGAGCGGGCAGACAAGCTCGCAAGTAAGGCTACTGTGGAGGGCGGACGCGCCATGGACCAGGCTGACATTCTGAATGCTCTACGAGAAGTAAGTCTTTTGCGAGAACCAAGTGATGACTGTGAATCTACAACCATGGTCAGACTGCGAGAACAGCAAATTAAAAGAAGTGTGGCCAAACAAGAACACTACGCAGGAAGCCAAAGAAGATTGATAAACTAACACAGAACTGGTGTCGTTAGTCGCTACACGCTGCAGGATTTGCTGAGGAGGGGATCCGAGCACTTATGGACTGAATGGTTTGATGTGCAATGAGGATGATCTGTCGACTAACTAACGTTCTCCCCCTAACTGTCTTTGTTGCGATTCTAAAATCGACATTGTCATTTTGATTGATAAGCTTCCCTCTTGTAAATTTGTTGAGGTATATTACATATATATTTATTGAACGTTCTCCCGGATGAAAACAACCATTCCACAGACAAGAACACCACAGAACACTATACACTGTACAAACTGGCCACAAGATCACCACAGAACACAATACACTGTACAAACTGGCGAGAAGATAGGCTCCTGTGGCTGGGGATCAGGCCACAGTAATGTGCAGAGATGAAAACATTCCAAAGAAATGTAAACAAAATCTTCTTCTTCCTCTTGTTTGTTGTTGGATGGTAATGTCTGCACAGTAAATCCAGTTCTCTGTGTGTACGTTGCTGTGACTGAGAATTCATCAAGACTACCAAATAGCTGCATGTGGACACATGGTTATGTTGGTCAATGTTCATTCTGCCAACTAAGAACAAAAATTTGTTCTCTGAAGCTCTGCCTAGGCATTGTGAGATGGAATTTTGGCCAAATTGCAATCCACATACTTTGGTCTGTCAAAACTGCAAGATGCCACTCACTATTGAAAGTTGCACCCGTGTGCTCAATGTTTCTTGTATGGTAACCCACAGCGTCCATATAATTTTTCAAAACCCACACGCTTTTTCCCTTCTTAAGACACTAATTATTTTAACAAGATTTCTTTAACCGTATTAATAATCCCAGAAAATCATTGCATACTTTAAGGCATACTGAGGATTTGATTCATAGTATTCTTTCACAATTCTTTTAACTATATTTTAAGAATACTAATGCTCTGGCCCTTGTACAATCTTTTAGGAAAAATGAAACTTTGTACAGGGAACCTGTTTATAAATCATCACAAATACATTTTACGCAAATAATAAAGAATACATGAAATATACACACATGAATAACAAATAATTTCCTAGCCCTCGTTTAGTGTCTCGGATACTGCTTAAACTTGGTTTGGGATCATGTCGGGGGTGCAATTTCACTAGCTCTCAGTGTCAGTACAGATGTTATCTGTCTGAAACTCGCAAGGTAAATTACCTTGTTTAGAATGGACTCTGGGAATGCTGGGAAATTTGTGCATGATTGTTCTGACCAAGACTCATACTGTATTGTTTCAGGCTCAGTCGGAGCATGTGCACAGATCAGCCTTGTTTTCTTACTGCTGACCACTTTGTCATGTGTAGGGAATGGACCATTTATTCATGGACACAACTATTCTGCTTAGTGTTTGCATGTATGCACACATCTAGCATGTGCACTTTGTGAGAAGGATCTTGACAGCCCTGTTTTCATGGCACAGAAAGGTGTCAGAACACACATTTATACATGCTATTAGAGATCACAAGATGTGGAGAGACATGATTGCCACTCAAGGCAAGACTTTATGATGATGATGTTCTTTCTTAGCTTCTGCAAGTTGTTTTTTCCCCCTGTTTTTGTTTTTCTTATTTTCATTGTTTTTTTAATTTTTCTTTCAGTAATTCTTTTTCTTTCTTTAGTTATTGATTTATTTTCTCCACGATGACGATTGGCTAACAATGGTATTAGTGATTTCCTCAAGTGGAGGTGGAGGCAGTAACAGCGGCATTCCGGTGGCTAGAGGAGACTACTGCAACACACGTTGTATTCATTACGGATTCAAAGAGTATGCTTAGCAAGGTGGAGAAAGGAATGTTTCGTGTGGAATGGCTCTTGTCACTTCCGAGGTCACAGATCGTGAGAATTATACGGATATTTTGCCCTGGCCATGCGGGTGTACGAGGGAATGAACAGGCTGATAGGCTAGCAGGGAAGGCACCTCTTGGTGGAATTTTGCCTATGGGCAAGGGGGAGGTGGTCGTGCGCTTGTGTGACCAGGTGGAGAAGGTGGAGGAACGGATTGAGAACCCATATGTGAAAAGAATGAGATTGCGGGGGATCGGCAAGGGTTCTGGAAGAATCTCAAAACTGAGAGGGAAGACCAGGAGAACTTTTAATCAGATAGCGGTGGGAACAATTAGTAGTATGACTCTTTGCTGGCTGTTGAATGAGTGGACGGAGCACATATGAGAATGTCCTGAGTGCAGTGATGTTGGTTCTTAACTCGACTCAACTCAACTCAACTCCTCAAGTATCATCTCTGCAATTAAATCTTGATGTAGAGGATTTCCAACACTTCCTGTTTCTCTGGTTGTGCATTGTGACAGTCTCTTGATGTTAGTTTCTTATTTTCACAGCTTCCTACCACTCGCTGGCCTGTCTTTGAAATGTCCCTTCAGTATGTATTTTATGCAGTGTGGCTTTATCTCTTTTATTTTATTTCGTTCATCAGCTCTCATTTAATTTCCAGCTTCTCTGGGACCTCCACATTTGTTTGCTTTTGTTTCCTTGAAACATATATTATGTTATATGCTATTATGTATTATATATTATCACACGCCAGTGATCCGGGGCTTGTTTCCGGATCCGGTCAGGGATATGCACTATTGACGAGCTCAAACGAGAGTGAAACTCGAGTATAGTGCTTCCATATTGACGTGGATAGGCCTTAGTCTCGTACCAGAATACAATCAGCGTTGCCAGTAGTGGGTTGTGCTCAATATTTAAATTTCAAATCCTGAAACAACCAAATAATCAATATATTATGTGGGCTCTGCTAGCTATTTAAGAGGATCATCAGGCAATCAAAGCTTTATTTTCTCTGTGAAATACAAGTGTAACTAGCAACCAGTGTCAGCCAGGACTTAAAACTTAGACCTTCAGAAGTTGGCTAACGTGTTAAAACCTTGTAACTTCTTTGTTTAAAAATGTTAGTATCAACTTTAAATTGAGGCTAGAGACAACAGCTGTGAGGCTAGAGACAACAGCTGTGAGGCTAGAGACAACAATTGTGAAGCAAGAGACAACAATTGTGAGGCTAGAGACAACAATTGTGAGGCTAGAGACAACAGTTGTGGGGCTAGAGACAACAGTTGTGAGGCTAGAGACAACAATTGTGGGGCTAGAGACAACAGTTGTGAGGCTAGAGACAACAGTTGTGGGGCTAGAGACAACAATTGTGAGGCTAGAGACAACAGTTGTGGGGCTAGAGACAACAATTGTGAGGCTAGAGACAACAGTTGTGGGGCTAGAGACAACAATTGTGGGGCTAGAGACAACAATTGTGGGGCTAGAGACAACAATTGTAAGGCTAGAGACAACAGTTGTGTGGCTAGAGACAACAGCTGTGAGGCTAGAGACAACAATTGTGAGGCTAGAGACAACAATTGTGAGGTTAGAGACAACAATTGTGGGGCTAGAGACAACAATTGTGAGGCTAGAGACAACAGTTGTGAGGCTAGAGACAACAATTGTGGGGCTAGAGACAACAATTGTGAGGCTAGAGACAACAATTGTGGGGCTAGAGACAACAATTGCGAGGCTAGAGACAACAGTTGTGAGGCTAGAGACAACAATTGTGGGGCTAGAGACAACAGTTGTGAGGCTAGAGACAACAGTTGTGGGGCTAGAGACAACAGTTGTGAGGCTAGAGACAACAGTTGTGAGGCTAGAGACAACAATTGTAAGGCTAGAGACAACAATTGTGGGGCTAGAGACAACAGTTGTGGGGCTAGAGACAACAGTTGTGGGGCTAGAGACAACAATTGTGGGGCTAGAGACAACAATTGTAAGGCTAGAGACAACAGTTGTGTGGCTAGAGACAACAGTTGTGAGGCTAGAGACAACAATTGTGGGGCTAGAGACAACAGTTGTGAGGCTAGAGACAACAGTTGTGGGGCTAGAGACAACAATTGTGAGGCTAGAGACAACAATTGTGGGGCTAGAGACAACAATTGTGAGGCTAGAGACAACAGTTGTGGGGCTAGAGACAACAATTGTGAGGCTAGAGACAACAGTTGTGGGGCTAGAGACAACAATTGTGGGGCTAGAGACAACAGTTGTGTGGCTAGAGACAACAATTGTGAGGCTAGAGACAACAGTTGTGGGGCTAGAGACAACAATTGTGAGGCTAGAGACAACAGTTGTGGGGCTAGAGACAACAATTGTAAGGCTAGAGACAACAGTTGTGTGGCTAGAGACAACAGCTGTGAGGCTAGAGACAACAATTGTGAGGCTAGAGACAACAATTGTGAGGCTAGAGACAACAATTGTGGGGCTAGAGACAACAATTGTGAGGCTAGAGACAACAGTTGTGAGGCTAGAGACAACAATTGTGGGGCTAGAGACAACAATTGTGAGGCTAGAGACAACAATTGTGGGGCTAGAGACAACAATTGTAAGGCTAGAGACAACAGTTGTGTGGCTAGAGACAACAATTGTGAGGCTAGAGACAACAGTTGTGGGGCTAGAGACAACAATTGTGAGGCTAGAGACAACAGTTGTGGGGCTAGAGACAACAATTGTAAGGCTAGAGACAACAGTTGTGTGGCTAGAGACAACAGCTGTGAGGCTAGAGACAACAATTGTGAGGCTAGAGACAACAATTGTGAGGCTAGAGACAACAATTGTGGGGCTAGAGACAACAATTGTGAGGCTAGAGACAACAGTTGTGAGGCTAGAGACAACAATTGTGGGGCTAGAGACAACAATTGTGAGGCTAGAGACAACAATTGTGGGGCTAGAGACAACAATTGTGAGGCTAGAGACAACAATTGTGAGGCTAGAGACAACAATTGTGGGGCTAGAGACAACAGTTGTGAGGCTAGAGACAACAGTTGTGGGGCTAGAGACAACAGTTGTGAGGCTAGAGACAACAATTGTAAGGCTAGAGACAACAGTTGTGAGGCTAGAGACAACAATTGTGTGGCTAGAGACAACAGTTGTAAGGCTAGAGACAACAATTGTGGGGCTAGAGACAACAGTTGTGAGGCTAGAGACAACAATTGTGTGGCTAGAGACAACAGTTGTAAGGCTAGAGACAACAATTGTGGGGCTAGAGACAACAATTGTAAGGCTAGAGACAACAATTGTGTGGCTAGAGACAACAATTGTAAGGCTAGAGACAACAATTGTAAGGCTAGAGACAACAGTTGTGAGGCTAGAGACAACAATTGTGGGGCTAGAGACAACAGTTGTAAGGCTAGAGACAACAATTGTGGGGCTAGAGACAACAGTTGTGAGGCTAGAGACAACAATTGTGTGGCTAGAGACAACAGTTGTAAGGCTAGAGACAACAATTGTGAGGCTAGAGACAACAGTTGTAAGGCTAGAGACAACAATTGTGTGGCTAGAGACAACAATTGTGAGGCTAGAGACAACAATTGTGAGGCTAGAGACAACAGTTGTGAGGCTAGAGACAACAATTGTGGGGCTAGAGACAACAGTTGTGAGGCTAGAGACAACAGTTGTGGGGCTAGAGACAACAATTGTGTGGCTAGAGACAACAGTTGTAAGGCTAGAGACAACAATTGTGAGGCTAGAGACAACAATTGTGAGGCTAGAGACAACAATTGTGAGGCTAGAGACAACAATTGTGAGGCTAGAGACAACAGTTGTGAGGCTAGAGACAACAATTGTGTGGCTAGAGACAACAGTTGTAAGGCTAGAGACAACAATTGTGAGGCTAGAGACAACAGTTGTAAGGCTAGAGACAACAATTGTGTGGCTAGAGACAACAGTTGTAAGGCTAGAGACAACAATTGTGAGGCTAGAGACAACAGTTGTGAGGCTAGAGACAACAATTGTGAGGCTAGAGACAACAATTGTGGGGCTAGAGACAACAGTTGTAAGGCTAGAGACAACAATTGTGGGGCTAGAGACAACAGTTGTAAGGCTAGAGACAACAGTTGTGTGGCTAGAGACAACAGTTGTGAGGCTAGAGACAACAATTGTGAGGCTAGAGACAACAATTGTGAGGCTAGAGACAACAGTTGTAAGGCTAGAGACAACAATTGTGAGGCTAGAGACAACAGTTGTAAGGCTAGAGACAACAGTTGTGGGGCTAGAGACAACAGTTGTAAGGCTAGAGACAACAATTGTGTGGCTAGAGACAACAGTTGTGGGGCTAGAGACAACAGTTGTGGGGCTAGAGACAACAGTTGTGTGGCTAGAGACAACAGTTGTGGGGCTAGAGACAACAGTTGTAAGGCTAGAGACAACAATTGTGTGGCTAGAGACAACAATTGTGAGGCTAGAGACAACAGTTGTGTGGCTAGAGACAACAATTGTAAGGCTAGAGACAACAATTGTGAGGCTAGAGACAACAGTTGTGGGGCTAGAGACAACAGTTGTGAGGCTAGAGACAACAATTGTAAGGCTAGAGACAACAGTTGTGAGGCTAGAGACAACAGTTGTAAGGCTAGAGACAACAATTGTGGGGCTAGAGACAACAATTGTAAGGCTAGAGACAACAATTGTGAGGCTAGAGACAACAATTGTAAGGCTAGAGACAACAGTTGTGTGGCTAGAGACAACAATTGTAAGGCTAGAGACAACAATTGTGAGGCTAGAGACAACAATTGTGAGGCTAGAGACAACAATTGTAAGGCTAGAGACAACAGTTGTGTGGCTAGAGACAACAGTTGTGTGGCTAGAGACAACAGTTGTGTGGCTAGAGACAACAATTGTAAGGCTAGAGACAACAATTGTGAGGCTAGAGACAACAATTGTGAGGCTAGAGACAACAATTGTAAGGCTAGAGACAACAGTTGTGTGGCTAGAGACAACAGTTGTGTGGCTAGAGACAACAGTTGTGTGGCTAGAGACAACAGTTGTGTGGCTAGAGACAACAATTGTAAGGCTAGAGACAACAATCGTAAGGCTAGAGACAACAATTGTTAGGCTAGAGACAACAATTGTGAGGCTAGAGACAACAATTGTGAGGCTAGAGACAACAGTTGTGAAGCAAGAGACAACAATTGTGAGGCTAGAGACAACAATTGTGAGGCTAGAGACAACAATTGTGAGGCTAGAGACAACAATTGTGAGGCTAGAAAGACCAATTGTGAAGCTAGAGACAACAATTGTGAGGCTAGAGACAACAATTGTGAGGCTAGAGACAACAATTGTGAGGCTAGAGACAACAATTGTGAAGCAAGAGACAACAATTGTGAGGCTAGAGACAACAATTGTGAGGCTAGAGACAACAATTGTGAGGCTAGAGACAACAATTGTGAGGCTAGAGACAACAATTGTGAGGCTAGAGACAACAATTGTGAGGCTAGAGACAACAATTGTGAAGCAAGAGACAACAATTGTGAGGCTAGAGACAACAATTGTGAGGCTAGAGACAACAATTGTGAGGCTAGAGACAACAATTGTGAGGCTAGAGACAACAATTGTGAGGCTAGAGACAACAATTGTGAGGCTAGAGACAACAATTGTGAGGCTAGAGACAACAATTGTGAGGCTAGAGACAACAATTGTGAGGCTAGAGACAACAGTTGTGTGGCTAGAGACAACAATTGTAAGGCTAGAGACAACAGTTGTAAGGCTAGAGACAACAATTGTTAGGCTAGAGACAACAGTTGTGTGGCTAGAGACAACAATTGTAAGGCTAGAGACAACAGTTGTAAGGCTAGAGACAACAATTGTTAGGCTAGAGACAACAATTGTGAGGCTAGAGACAACAGTTGTAAGGCTAGAGACAACAATTGTGAGGCTAGAGACAACAGTTGTAAGGCTAGAGACAACAATTGTGAAGCTAGAGACAACAGTTGTAAGGCTAGAGACAACAGTTGTAAGGCTAGAGACAACAATTGTGAAGCTAGAGACAACAGTTGTAAGGCTAGAGACAACAGTTGTAAGGCTAGAGACAACAGTTGTAAGGCTAGAGACAACAGTTGTAAGGCTAGAGACAACAGGTGTGAAGCAAGAGACAATTGTGAGGCTAGAGACAACAATTGTGAAGCTAGAGACAACAATTGTGAAGCAAGAGACAACAATTGTGAAGCAAGAGACAACATTTGTGAAGCAAGAGACAACAATTGTGAAGCTAGAAAGACCAATTGTGAAGCTAGAGACAACAGTTTTGAGGCTAGAGACAACAATTGTAATGTTAGAGACAACAGTTGTGAGGCCATGTTGTTTTATGCATTTGTTGACAGGTACAAAGTTTGCAGGAGCAGCTTGAACAGCAGCGCAAGTTAGTGGAAGCATATGAACCCAATAAAATTAAGCAGGTCAGTAGTTATAGGGTAAAACAGTGACATTTTGTGCATCATTTGTCTAATGACGGGAGAATTTAAGCATTTATCATTGCATGTTTGCTTAAGCTATTCACATATTATAAGGAGTCTCCGTGGCTAAGTGGTCAAACCGTTTGACTCGGGTTCCGAAGGTTGTGGGTTCGCTTCCTGGCCGCGTCCTTCGGTTCATGAGTGAACTTTTTCGGAGACTCCTGTGAGTCATCACTAGAGCTACGGAGTTTGTGCTTTGTGCAACACTTTCTGCGCTACGGAAAGAGACTGAGCCATATGGGATAAAACCCGGTGCAATGAAGTCGACCCTGTCAACTTTTAAGCAACTTTTTTAAGCATATTAGAGAGATATTGAATGAGTGGTCAGCAATAATGAGGAATATGGGCTTTCCTTCACATGTAGTACATCTCATAAAAATGCTATATCTAGACCAACAAGCAGCAGTTAGAATAGATGGCGAGACATCAGATTGGTTTGACATCAAGCAAGGAGTCCATCAGGGCTGCGTGCTGTCACCCTATTTGTTTAACCTGTACTCCGAAAATATAATGAGAAATGTAAGAGATGATATAAACAGGGAGCCATATGATGCCCTAAATATCGGCGGTCATGACATACCAGAGATTCGATATGCTGATGATACAATATTACTATCCACAACACAGAATGGCATAGAAAACCTAATAGCCTCAACACAATTGAATAGTGAAAATCACAACTTATATCTTAACATAGCAAAAACTAAGATAATGCATACAGATAAAACTACTATGGAGAAAGAAATATACATTAATGGGAGAAAATTGGAGGTGGTGGAAAATTTTGAATATCTTGGGTCATTGATTACGAATAATGGTGACACAATGAAAGAAATTAAACGGCGACTATCCATTGCTCTTCAAAGACTAAAACAGATGAATAAATTATGGTGTGGGACAGACAAAATAACAAAAATTAGATTTTTAAGAGCATGCATCTTTCCCATTGCAACATACGCCTGTGAGACATGGACACTTACTAAACAAGCTGAACAGCGCATACATGCCTTTGAATATAAATGTTATAGATGAGATCTAAGAATATCTTGGGTAAAGAAAAGAACAAAAGCATCCATACTTCAAGAGTTGAATATTGAGGAGGGATGGCTATTAAAGACAATAAAACAAAGAAAATTGAAGTATTTTGGTCACTTGAAACGTCACGACAGTTTGGAGAGAACAATAATGGAAGGGTATATGCCTGGGAAGAGAGGAAGAGGAAGGCCAAAGAGAAGATGGGTGCAGGATGTGGCAGATGATCTCTAGATGGGTGTATCAGACGCGGGACATCTTGCTTGTGATCGAGAAGTTTTCCGGAAGGTTGTTATGGGAGCGAGGTTCTGCAAAGGACATGCTACTGAATGAATGGTCAGCAATAATCCCCCAGATTTAGTCTGAGATAACCATTGATTGATTGATTGATTTAGGAACCGACATCATAGCGTTCGGGGCATTCCCATAAGCGCTCTGTCCCCAGCCTCAGCAGCCAGCGAAGAGTTCCAACAACAATAGTACCAGTAGCAATCTGATTATATGTCCATCTCGCCTTTCCTCTGAGCATCGAGCGTCGCCCAGATCCCCTCGTCACTCCTCTCTGTCTCATTCTTGCCAGACCATGGTGATCCATTTGCTCCTCCGAGGTGTACACGTGCTCCCACAAGGCCGCAATCACGTCTGCCTTGTCATGTATCAGTCTGAGATAACCATCTGAGTGGTCAGCAATAATCCCCCAGATTCAGTCTGAGATAACCATCTGAGTGGTCAGCAATAATCCCCCAGATTCAGTCTGAGATAACCATCTGAGTGGTCAGCAATAATCCCCCAGATTCAGTCTGAGATAACCATCTGAGACAAATGAGTGGTCAGCAATAATCCCCCAGATTCAGTCTGAGGTAACCATCTGAGACAAATGACCAGTATGACTCTGGGGTTGACTCAGCCTTATAAAATAGGTGCAGGATAATGTTCATAATTGTCTGGGAAGGGAAAGTGGTGAGAAAGGGAACTGACCAACCTACCTCATAATGCTGTGGAATATGTGGTCTAACACTACACATCCCAGTGGCAGTAATCACCATGGGATGACCTTTGCCTGGTCAAATGAATGAATAGGAACAATAGTGACTTTCAGGGGGATGTGGTAACATTAAATGTGACAAACAGGGTAAGCAAAGACCCTAAAGAGAAAGAATAAATGTAAGCTCTTGTCTTAACACCCCAGGTAAACAAAATAGTAAACGTCAAGGGTCCTCTTCCACACCATCAGGTGTATTGGGTATATGGTGCTAGATCCATGTTTGTATAGACCCTTGGACACTAAATGGATGTTGTGGTCAGTATCATCCCAGAACATATCCTGGCACCCATTTGAGGCTGGGTCAACCTTGCCTTTGTGGGGATTCAACACATGAGAAATGGGCCGGCACACAAGCCTGCTAGCTACTGGCCGAGTGGAGCTGCCGATCACTATATAGTACTAGAACAATGTACATGAAAGAAAACACAAAACGAGAAAAGATATGACCAAGAGATGCCAAATGGTTTGACTATAAAGTCTTTGTCAGAGACAAAACCAACACTTCTGCTTTATACATGTGTATATTAATAGTTAGTTAGTTAGTTAGTTAGTTAGTCGCAGTTCCAACTTCACAGCAACGGGTCGTCCCCATTATGCCCCGTTCCTGTGCCAGTGAATATCACACAAAATGCTCCCCACTGCCCAATGTGAAAAAGTGGAGAAGACAGGAGTCTCGACAAACAACAGCCCGCACAGATACACTGTGCATAATGCCGCCACCAGAATGTCAACACAATAGTCCCCCACAAAACACCCAGTATATTAATAGTGATGACATTTGATTGACACAGGCCCCCCAAGTGCACACAGTTTGATATATAGTGCCTTTTTATAGATAATAGATTGTTTTCATCAACAGCCTGTGCTCACCAATAACCTATGTTACATAGATCACATGTTAAACAGCCCTAGTGTTGTATTTTGGCTTTTAAAATTTACAATTTTCATGAAATATTTATTTCAGATTGTTGTTGACAGTGAGAACTCTACTCTTGAGCATATAAAGAAGACAGAAATTGTGGATTCTGTGACTGGCAATCATGATGTCATCATTGCTGGTACTGAGATGTCTGTTTAGCTTTATATGTCACAGCAGTTTCTCACTATTGGCTCTGTTTGTCTTGTCACTCATCAGCCTGCTTATACAGCCATGGTTAGAATTTAGGTGACTAATCAAAAGTTTGAATGAAAATTAACTGCAAGACAGTCATAACCACTGAAAGTGAAAAGAAAGGCTAAAACTAAACAAAACAGAAACAAAAGTTAATGTTATGATCAAGAGAAGAAAAAAACCTACCAGAATGTACAGTGACAATAAATTGAATAATACTGAACAAGTAGGCAGATTAAGTTGCATGGTGCCAAGGAAAACAACAGATGGAAACAAGCAGCACAGGAATAACATGCAGAATAATCCAAGAATGGGCAGCATTCTATCATGTAATGAACATTCTATGTAACTTACCTCTATGGAGATGTGATTTCTTTGGAGAATGATAAGGATCCAATGGACAGATAAGAAGACCAATATCCAAGGATTGCAAAAGGCCAATTCACAAAGATATTTGATTACCCACATGACTACAAGACAATTTTCTTATTTTGGCCACATACGAGACAAGTGGGTCTGGTGAATGTTGTGACAGCTGTGGAGATTGAGGGAGTTAGAGATTATGATAATGCTGGATGGGTTGATGGAGTGGCATGGAAAATGATCAGTAGTCAGACTTAATCAAGAACATTGAGGACATATGTTTGTGTAGAAACATCACTGTCTAAGCTCCTCAGCAAGTCACATGATGAAGCAAAATTTGGTTTAGAAATTTATATTGGACTTAGCTTTTTACGTAAGTAAAAAAAATTAGCAAAATAAAAAATATTCTAAGCAAGTTGAATCATCTGACCTATTTACCATATTAAGTTTATTATGCATTTTCTGGTTAATTTGGGTCATTTATTTAATCTTCTTATTGACTGTGCTGGAGGTTAGTAGCTTTGATTGTTTGAAAGATTGACAAACTAGAATTAATGTCATTTCAATCGGGGCATGCCTATATGTGCTCTGTCTGTCTCTCAGCAGATATCAGAATATAGGAGAAATTAATTGTCATTATGACTCTACCTTTTGTCTAAACACTTAGATTTATGGGGCAATAATAATGAAAACGTGTGATATAGAGATTCAAAGAAAAAAAAAAAGTACTAGAGCAATTATATAGAAAAATCCATAATAATGTACTCATTTAAATCAAAACTTTATTGTGTGAAATGTTCAGTCATATTCTGTGTTTAATTTGCACATAAGCACACGTGTGATTTAGATTATGGAAACACATCATTTTGCTACAATTGTAGTTTGAGAATATAGAATTCTACCAGTGCAGGGGAAAGGCTGTAGTCTGTACAGTACAGATTCTAACTTGATCTTTGATGAAATATCTCAGACAAACAACATGTGGACAATTTAGGCAGCCCATTTAATAATTATCTCCAGCCCTATCAATCATTTAAAAAAGGATGTTGAAATGCAGAGGACTGACTTCGTTGCACAAGATTTCCTTCCCATAAGGCTCGTTCACTTAACACTTATCTGGCTCCGTGGCGAAGGAGTTACAGACACAGCTCTTAATCCTGCATACCCTCAATCGAAACACAGCTGCATGCGATTTGGCAGCAGACCGCCTTGCATTGTTTTTTTTTCTTCTGAAAATGGTATGGCTGCCAGTCATTCAGAAAGTAATGGCAAACTACTGAACGTAAATTTGCCAAGAAATCACAAGCAGCCAAAAATGCTGGGATTGACTGCGACATCCTGTAAAATATGTAGAGCGTCTGCCAAAAGCGTCATACAGGGCACAAACTATATAGCTCAAGGAATGACCCCCATAAGTCGCAGAGAAACTTTCAGAGCATGAAGCTGGCGACTTAATCACTTCACCTCATAGACCTACAAAATGTCACTAGTCACATGGCTTTAGTATTTTGTTTCTACTATGTTCGAAAATGACATTATAATTCTCTTCTGAATATGTTTAATTTAAAATGATTAGCAGACAAAAGATAACGATTTGATGTCATGTCTGCATCATCATTATATAGTTACTAGCTGACCCTGCCCGGCTTCGCCCAGACCCTGGTGGGGAGCATCTCATTTAATTCATATAAGTAGTCATATAAGTTCTCGTTCCCGTTAACCGACTATCTGTCTGTCTGACTGTCTGTCTGTCTGTCTGTCTGACCCAGCCCGTCTTCGCCCAGACCCTGATGGGGAGCATGTCATTTAATTAATATAAGTAGTCATGATAAGTTCCCGTTCCCGACTGTCTGTCTGTCTGTCTATCTATCTGTCTGTCTGTCTGACCCAGTCCAGCCATGGTGGAGAGCATCTCATTATATCATATAAGTAGTCATATAAGATCCCGTTCCCGACTATCTGTCTGACTGTCTGTCTGTCTTGGTTAAATGGAGGAGGAGAGGAGGAAGAGGGAGGTGGAGGAGGGAGGAGGAGGGCGGAGACAGGAGGAGTAGGGAGAATAGGAGGGAGGAGGAGGGATTAGGAGGAGGAGGGAGGAGGAGGAGGGAGGAGAAGGAGGGAGGATGAGGGAGCAGGAGGAGGAGAGGGAGGAGGAGGGAGGATGAGGGAGTCATATAAGATCCCGTTCCCGACTATCTGACTGTCTGTCTGTCTTGGTTAAATGGAGAGGGAGGAGGAAGAGGGAGGTGGAGGAGGGAGGAGGAGGGCGGAGACAGGAGGAGTAGGGAGGAATAGGAGGGAGGAGGAGGGATTAGGAGGAGGAGGGGGAGGAGGAGGGAGGAGGAGGAGGGAGGATGAGGGAGGAGGAGGGAGCAGAGGAGGAGAAAGAGGGAGGAGGAGGATGTGAAGGGAGGGGGAGGTAGAGGGAGGAGGAGGAGGGAAGAGGAGGTAGAGGGAGGAGTGAGGATGGTAGAGGGAGGAAAAGGGAGGAGGAGGGAGGAGAAGGAAGAAGGAGGAGGAGGGAGAGGCAGGAGGGAGAAGGAGGAAGGAGGAGGAGGGAGGAAGAGGAGCAGGAAGAGGGAGCAGGAAGAGGAGGAGGAGAGGGAGGAGGAAGAGGGAGGAGGAAGAGGAGGGAGAGGGAGGAGGGGAAGAGGAAGAGGGTAGGAGGAGAGGGGAGAGGAGGAGGAGGAGAAGGGAGGATGGTAGTAGGATGGAGAAGTAAGAGGGAGGAGGTAGGAGGAGGAGGAGGGACGAGGAGGCAGGAGGAGGAAGAGGGTAGGGAGGAGGAAGAGGGGAGAGGAGGAGAAGAAATGGAGAAGGAGGGAGGAGGAGAAGGAGGAGTGAGGAGGAGGAGCAGAGGGAGAAGAAGGAAGGAGGAGGAGGAAGGAGGGAGAGGAAGGAGGGGAGGAAGGAAAGGGAGGTGGAGGAGGAGGAGGTAGAGGGAGGAGGAGGAGGAGGAGGGAGAGGAGGGAGGAGAAGGAAGAAGGAGGAGGAAGAGGGAGGAGGAGGATGGAAGAAGGAGGAGGAAGAGGGAGGAGGAGGAGGTAGAGGGGAGGAGGAGGGAAGAGGGAGGAGGAGGAGTAGGAGGGAGGAGGAGGAGTGAGGAGGTAGAGGGAGGAGGAGGAGGGAGGAAAAGGGGGGAGGAGAAGGAAGAAGGAGGAGGGAGGAGGTAGAGGGAGGAGGAGGAGGAGGGAGGAGGTAGAGGGAGGAAAAGGGAGGAGGAGGGAGGAGAAGGAAGAAGGAGGAGGAAGAGGGAGGAGGAGGATGGAAGAAGGAGGAGGAAGAGGGAGGAGGAGGATGGAGGAGGGAGAGGGAGGAAGAGGGAGGAGGAGGAAGGAGGAGGAAGAGGGAGGAGGAGGATGGAGGGAGGGAGAGGGAGGAGGGAAGAGGAGAGGGTAGGAGGAGGAGGAGGGCAGAGGAGGAGAAGAATGGAGAAGGAGGGAGGAGGAGGGAGGAAGAGGGAGGAGGAGGAAGGAGGAGGGGGAGGGAAGAGGAGGAGAGAGGAGGAGGGAGAGGGAGGAGGAGGAGGAGGGAGGATGAGAACGCAGGAGGAGGAGGAGGAGGGAGGAAGAGGGAGGAGGGAGGAAGGAGGAGGGGAGGGAAGAGGAGGAGAGAGGGGGAGGAGGAGGAGATGAGAATGCAGGAGGAGGGAGAGGGAGGAGGATGAGGAGGAGAGAGGAGGTGGGAGAGAGGAAGAGGTAGAAGGAGGAGGGAGAAGGAGGAGGAGGAGAAGAGGGGGAGGAGGAGGAGGAGTATGATGAGGAGGGAGGAGGAGGAAGAGGGAAGAGGGAGGGATGTGGAGGAAGGAGAGGAGGAGAGGTTGAGGGAGGAGTAGGAGAAAGGAAAAGGGAGGAGGAGAGAGGAGGAGAAGTGAGGAGGTAGGAGGAGGAGGAAGAGGGAGGAAGAGGAAGAGGGAGGTGGAGAAAAGGGAGAGGAGGATGAAGAAGGAGGAGGTAGAGGGAGGAGGGGGAGCGGAGAGAAGAGGGGTAGGAGGGGGAGGGTGAGAGGAGGAGGAGGGATGTGGAGGAAGGAGGAGGAGGGAGGATGAGGAGGGAGGAAAGGGAGGAGGATGGGAGGAGAAGGAAGAAGAGGAGGAGGGAGGAGGTAGAGGGAGGAGGATGAGAGTGAGGAGGAGGAGTGAGGAGGAAGAGGGAGGAGGAGGAAGAGGGAGGAGGAGGATGGAGGAGGAAGAGGAGGGAGAGGGAGGAGGGAAGAGGAAGAGGGTAGGAGGAGGAGGGAGAGGAGGAGGAGGGAGGAGGTAGTAGGATGATTAATTGCCATCCCACCAGGTTAATATGTTATCGCGGACCTCAGAGAGAAGTGTCTATGTAGAAGACCATTTCCTGACGTACGTATTTTGGGAGGGGGAGGAGGGAGGAGGGAGGAGAGGAAGAAGAAAAAAAAAATACGACAGTTGGCTGCTCTGGAATGAAGGAAGACGTGTAGAAAATTTCATCTCAATCGGATGGGCCGTTCGCGAGCGTATAAAGGATCATACATACATACATACAGAGATACGCACATCCTAATTTATATATAAGACTAGCTGACCCTGCCCGGCTTCGCCCAGACCCTGGTGGGGAGCATCTCATTTAATTCATATAAGTAGTCATATAAGTTCTCGTTCCCGTTACCGACTATCTGTCTGTCTGACTGTCTGTCTGTCTGTCTGTCTGACCCAGCCCGTCTTCGCCCAGACCCTGATGGGAGCATGTCATTTAATTCATATAAGTAGTCATATAAGTTCCCGTTCCAGACTGTCTGTCTGTCTGTCTATCTATCTATCTGTCTGTCTGTCTGACCCAGTCCAGCCCATGGTGGAGAGCATCTCATTTAAATCATATAAGTAGTCATATAAGATCCCGTTCCCGACTATCTGTCTGACTGTCTGTCTGTCTTGGGTAATATGGAGGAGGGAGGAGGAAGAGGGAGGTGGAGGAGGGAGGAGGAGGGCGGAGACAGGAGGATAGGGAGGAATAGGAGGGAGGATGGAGGGGGATTAGGAGGAGGGGGAGGAGGAGGGAGGAGGAGGGAGCAGGAGGGAGGAGGAGAGGGAGAGGAGAAAGAGGGAGGAGGAGGAATGTGAAGGGAGAGGAGGTAGAGGGAGGAGGAGGAGGGAGGAGGAGGGGGAGGAGGAGGAGGTAGAGGGAGGAGGAGGGAAGAGGGAGGAGGAGGAAGGGGGAGGAAGAGGGAGGAGGAGGAGTGAGGAGGTAGAGGGAGGAGGAGGGAGGGAGGAAAAGGGAGGAGAAGGAAGAAGGAGGAGGAGGATGGAGGAGGGAGAGGGAGGAGAGGGAGGAGGAGGAAGGAGGAGGAAGAGGGAGGAGGAGGATGGAGGAGGGAGAGGGAGGAGGGGAAGAGGAAGAGGGTAGGAGGAGGAGGAGGGAGGAGGAGGAGAAGAATGGAGAAGGAGGGAGGAGGAGGGAGGAAGAGGAAGAGGGAGGAGGGGGAGGAAGAGGAGGAGAGAGGAGGAGGGAGAGGGAGGAGGAGGGAGGAGGAAGAAAGGAGGAGGAGGGAGGATGAGAACGCAGGAGGAGGAGGAGGAGGGAGGAAGAGGGAGGAGGAGGAAGGAGGAGGGGAGGGAAGAGGAGGAGGAGGGAGGAGGGAGGAGGAAGAAGGAGGAGGAGGAGGGAGGAATGAGAACGCAGCGGAGGAGGGAGCAGGGAGAGGGAGGAGGAGGAGGAGAGGGAGGAAAAGGGAGGAGGAGGGAGGAGAAGGAAGAAGGAGGAGGAAGAGGGAGGAGGAGGATGGAAGAAGGAGGTGGAAGAGTAGAGGAGGAGGAGGGAAGAGGGAGAGGAGGAAGGAGGAGGAAGAGGAGGAGGAGGGAGGAGGAGGAGGAAGAGGTAGAGGGAGAGGAGGAGGGAGGAAAAGGAGAGGAGGAGGGAGGAGAAGGAAGAAGGAGGAGGAGAGGAGGGTAGAGGAGGAGGAGGATGGAGGAGGAAGAGGAGGGAGAGGGAGGAGGGGAAGAGGAGAGGGTAGGAGGAGGAGGGGAGAGGAGGAGGAGGAGAAGGGAGGAGGAGGGGAGGAGGTAGTAGGATGATTGATTGCCCATCCCACCAGGTTAATATGTTATCGCGGACCTCAGAGAGAAGTGTCTATGTAGAAGCACCATTCCTGGACGTACGTATTTTGGGAGGGGGAGGAGGGAGGAGGAGGAAG
Source organism: Cepaea hortensis (assembly GCA_963921405.1). NCBI lineage: Eukaryota > Metazoa > Mollusca > Gastropoda > Stylommatophora > Helicidae > Cepaea > Cepaea hortensis. Next base: position 107,902,989 of record OY992878.1, read on the forward strand.
AAGAAAAAAAACTACGACAGTTGGCATCTCTGGAATGAAAGGAAGGCGTGTAGAAAATTTCATCTCAATCGGATGGGCCGTTCGCGAGCGTATAAAGGACATACATACAGACAGACATACATACAGAGATACGCACATCCTAATTTATATATAAGAAGATGATCCCTGTTTTTTTTTCTTTAAATGAATAACTATTTTTTATATCTGTTTATTTTCTGCTAGGTCTAAAGAAACAGATATTTGTCTTACAGAAAGAGAATGAACGGTTGAAGTACACAGCTGTATGTATTCATGATATAGATTTCTTTTATTGTTTGTCAAGACTGAACCTGTGTTTGTTCAGTGTTTTAGAGTTTTTTGTAGTTAAGAATAACATCAGATTTTCATATCAATTAGCAGTGAAATAAAATATGTCTATAAAAATGTGTTTCAAAAGACATTGAACTAGTACAGTGGAAACTCACGACATGAGTGTGTTTTTATGTTCTTGGGCTTTTCCAAAACCACCCTCCAGTTTAAGTGGCTTTGTAACAATAATAACAGAAGCAAAACTATTCCTTGAAATGTGATAGAAAGATCTTCAGTGTTAAAAGTTATATTTACAGATGACTTTCTTAGCTAGCTCATGTCACAATTGAGTCATTCCTCTGGGAGTCATGGTAGTTAAGTGGTTAGTATGCTTGCCTGCCAATGGTCATGTATGCAGATCCCCTTCATTTTCCATTCACTTGAGCTCCTAGGTCACCCAGCCTAAAACTGGTAGCAGGAAATTCTCTGGGAAGTAAAGGCAGCCTCCGTGATGTTGATCACATCACCCATCAAGCACCAACTGGTCTAAAAATATGTGGCTTTTGCCATAAGCCCAACAAGTTTCATTGAGTGAAAAGCGGTTCTTTAATTTTCCCGATTGCCGTGATTTTGAGCTATAGCCTACGATGGGTTACATTGTGATATTCTAGTGTGATAATATGGTCACATATAGTGTGTGCTGCGTGGTTTAGTGGTTACACACCCACATTGCATGCCAGTGATCCGGGTTGATCCTGGGTCCAGTCAAGGATATGCACTGCTGACGAACGAGAACGAAACTCAACTCTAGTGCTTTCATTTGACGTGGAAAGGGCCTTAGGTTCGTACCAGAATACGATCAGCGTTGCCAGTAGTGGGTTGAGCTCAATGTTTAAATCTCAAATCACGGAATAAAATACATCAATACAATTGGGGCTTATAAAAGAGAATACCATCATTGCAGCAGGATGTGGTAAAATAAAATGTAGCAAATGGGGTAGGCTGAGAAAGTACAGGAAAGATGGAATGCTGACTCCGTGTATGACATAGATTCATTGTTTGTGGTCAGGACCTTATCCTAGCATGCTTATTACATTTCATATTATGTTGCTGGATGCTGTACAAACACATTTCAAAGAGAAACATTTACAGAAACCTTAACACGGATAAGAGTCAGTGTTAATTTCAGAATAAAGATAATGATGAGGCATGAAATGGAATATTGCTTGGCTAGAAAATCCATTACGTGGAAAGTCCAAATAAAAAGCCCCCTCTGTGGGCGTCATCAAAGGTGGAAAAGCATCCCAGTGGTACGAAATGGAATATTGCTTGGATAGCAAATCCATTAACTGGAAAGTCCAAATCAAAAGCTCACTGTGTGGAAGTCATCTGCAGATTGCATTTTTCTGGTTTCCGGAGGAACAGCCTGTGGTGACTGGAAGGCTCAATATATGGAAGTGAGTCTAAGCAGACATGTGCAGGACGTGACGATTCCTTGGGTGAGCCCAGTACCAGAGCTCTATGTGTCGGCTCTGCAATTATGGAAGCCTCCTTGGATGGCAGGGAATGCCCATGGTCTGCCTCTGCCTTCCCTTGGGGACTCACCAGGATGTCTTCGGCTGTTCTAAATGGGCCAGCTGGGATGGGGGATAACCATAAGAGTGAGAGCCAAACGTCCTAAGAAACCCCTGGGAAGGTTAACCCGGTCAACAAATGCCCACACAAGTCGGACGTGTCGGCCTAACGGCGCAAGAGCGCAATTCCCCTGTAAACAGGCACAAGGCAATCACGTCCAAAAAAAGTCCGGATCAACGCAGAATAAGAAGAAGACGATAACGATAATTTATTATCAGTTATATATATGAAAACTCAATCAGTAAAACAGGCTGTTTTTATGGCTAATTCATATGTTGTTCTGCCTGCAAACATTGCGGGAGAAAATAACATGTTACAAGACTACACAGCAGTGTACTTCTTGATCATTGTTATGTTTTCATTATTGTATCTTGTTTCATTTCTGTTCTCTGTTCACTTTTCATGTCACCAGAATGTAACATCTGGTAGTTTGGAATCATCACCTGATGGAAGTAGTCAGCATGCACAAGAAATGAGAACTGTTTTGTTAGAAAAAGAACAGCTTGAGAAACAGGTAAACAGGGGTTACCAGTTTTTGTGTCAAGCTAAACATAATGTCAGCTAGTCAAATATCTATTTCAGGCTTTCTATAATTGTGAGAAAGTGGTTTTTTGACAGTTAGCACTTAATAGTTTGAGGTAAGAATATAAACATTCTGAGATATGCTATATTATCAGTTTTATCAATAGGCTATATATTCCATTGCAGCATACGCGATCTGGACACTTACTAAACAAGCTGAACAGCGCATAAATGTCTTTGACTATAAATGTTATAGACGGGTTCTAAGAATACCTTGGGTAAAGAAAAGAACAAATGCATCCATACTTCAAGAGCTGAATATTGAAGAGGGTTGGCTATTAAAGATGATAAAACAAAGAAAATTGATATATTTTGGTCACTTGAAACGAGTTGGAGAGAACAATAATGGAAGGGTATATGCCTGGGAAGAGAGGAAGGCCTAAAAGAAAATGGGTGCAGGATGTGGGGGATGATCTCCAGATGGGTGTTTCGAATGCGGGACATCTTACTTGTGATCGAGAAGTTTTCCAAAAGGTTGTTATGGGAGGGAGGTTTTGCAAAGGACATGCTACTGAATGAATGAATGAATGAATGAATGAGATATGCTAATCATACATTTTTAATAGTGGAGTCTGAAAGTAGTCTACAAACTATTCTAGACAAGATGATGGAGGTGAGTGAGAGGAAAGGATTGTCTATAAATATTAGCAAAATTAAATCAGTGGTAGTTGTCATGGGTGGTTTAACTCACTGTTGTCTTTCATGGTGGGTGTGAGTTCAAACCATGTGCACTCCAGATCCAGGTGAGAAAACTCTGGAATAATGCCTCTTTTAGCAATTATCAGATACAAAGTGGCTGTATGCTCAAGAAACAATGTAAAGTTTTTTTTATGTGCCCTTTCTAATGCTGTTTGTAAGTTGGTATTTGTTTCTTTAAGGTTGTTCTGGATACCATCACTTCATCTTTTACATGGTCTTCCCCTTGCTGTATATCAATTATATTTCTTCAATGTGGCTCTTTGTGGCAGATGGTGCGAGGGCATTCTTGAAAAGTGGCCAAACCATTTCATGTGTTGTTCTTTAATAACTGATTTCAGACAGTCTTCTAATTTTCCCATTCCTAATTATATTTCTCACAGTTACTCCCTCAGCTCTTCTAAGGCATCTCATCTTGTTTATGATTGTGCACTCATTAGTTGCAGTAACATCCATGTCTGATTTTGATAGCATAATGTCAGTTTAAAAATAGCCTTAGTACTTTATTGCGACTGAAGCAAAGCTAGTTGTCCCAAAACCTGATTTGCCCTTGGACAACATGTGTCGTCTCTATCCAAACCCCCATCTGAAGTGAAAATTGACCTTAGATATTTAAATTCACTGGTTTGTTTTATTTCTAATTTCTTTGTTTTTTGATTGACAGATTTTCTGACTGTCAGCCCATCACCATTGTCTCTTATTTAGATGGTTCTGAAGGTGCTCCTGCTATTAACACTTTGGCAAATAATAATTCATAAATGTTATCTTCTTCTTCACACTCTGCGTTTTGGCCAACTTTGTTAATGTATGATATATAAAGTAGAGAGGAGAGCACACATTCTTATCATACACCTGAATTTATGTCAAAGGATTTTGATGTGCCTGCCATTGTTCTTACACAATTTCTGCTTGACATATAAACTTTTGCAAACAATGATTAGATGTTTGCGATTTCCATATTTTCTTAGACAGTCCAAAGTCAGCCATCATTTGAAGGCATCTGGATGATGCTACCACTGTCAGATGGTATATATATAGCAAATAAAGACATTTATGTAAAATTCCACTCTACACACTAAGAGTTGAGGAAGGATGACTGAGGAAGAAAGTATGTTATAAACGAAAAATATATGAAGAGGTATTTTATTATAATTTTTGTGGTACTGCATGAGCTATTCAAGTTGCTTCCTCTTCAGAATTATACAGACCTTTATGTGTGAAATTAATTTGAAATTGTTTGTTTTTTGTGTCTGTTGTTCTAATCTTGTGGTTACCTGAGCTGGCAGTACCATCACCATAGGAATGATGGGTAAATCCATTCAGGCAGTGAGGTGAGTTCCTGTGTTTGTATATATATATTTGTTTGTTTGTACAGTTGAATGAACACTTAGAGAAACAAAAGCTCAAGGCGGCAGTTGATCAAGGGGATCTGCTGTACCAGAACAAAACACTGACCATGGAGGTTGAATCTCTGAAGCAAGCAGTATTATCCCTTCAGGAACAGTTGGAAGTTTCCAGGAGTGTACCAACAGAAGCTGAAAGGCTGGATGCCATCTTGGCAGCCAGCAGGAATTTTGAGGTTGGTACCATGTTAATCATGTGTTCAATTCCCCTTTGGGGCACAGGTTTATAAAATAATTGACCTGGGCTCGCCTAAAATGGGTATCAGGTAGTATACTGGGAAGTAAATGTGGCACATAACCACCTGTCGAAAGCCAGTGATCTTTGCAAAAATGAGGCCATTATATATATATATATATAATATGTCTGAAGGCATGGAAAATGAAGCATTAGTTTTTTTTCCAGTTAATTCTGCTTGTAACAATGGCAATAAAACTTGATGAAACACTTACTTCTAGTGCACTGGACTGATTTTTGCATGTGGATTAGCTTTCCTATTACCAGTGTTTATGCACAGTTGATGAACTTTCCATAATGTCCACGTGTATCTGCTATGGAACAAATTATCAACTGGAAGAAAATGTAGCCTAAAATTGACAGCAGGCTGATTATGATGAAGGATCTCAAAAACAATCCTGTCACTCCTTGACTTCCGGATGGAGTTGGTAGCAAGGGGTTAAGAAACAGACACACCAGGTGCAAAAATGACTCGGCAGTTCACAATAACTTTACATGTTACACCATTCGTGGCGTACATCATTACGTAAGGGTGCAGTCACTTGTGAAGCAACCAGGACTGCAAGAGCTGTAAAGAAAAGCCTGGACAGAAAAACCACTGCAGGAGATCCTCCTCCTGGAACGTCAAGCATTCTTTGCCCACATTGTCAAAGAACATTTGGAGCCAAAATAGGCCTTATCAGCCATCTTAGAACTTACGGCTCTATACTTTCAACCACACTGGATGAAATGAATGGTCATCATCATTCTTGATGGACAAACAACACATGTTAAAGGACTTGAACAGAGTTTAGAAGTAAGAAATCTGAAAGTGTTCTCTTAGCTTCTCACTTATAGATAAGAATGCCCTTGCTGATTTCAGTTTTGTGGAAATGAATATGCTGACATTGTTGCGTTTCAGGAGGTTAACTTTGATGAGGAAGGTTTTGTTGAAGGTCGTGACATGACAAAAGAAGAGTTCTTACAAGCCCAAAATCAACAACTGAGGACACAGTGTGAACACCTTACAGAAGAACTAGAGAAACTCAGGGCCACATTTGATGCTATTCTCAAGGCTGGGGATAATCTGCAGGCGGATTATGACCACCTAGCTGTAAGTATTGCTCAGCATAATTGTACTCAGACATGATCTATCAATTCAATGTAAATTTTTGTCACCTTACTTTTATATACACATACAAATCATGTTGGTGGTGGTGTGACTTCTGTCACAGGCATGAGACGGGAGTCTCTGTGGCGAAGTGGTCAAGCCGTTTGACTCATGCTCCAAAGGTCGTGGGTTCGATTCCGGGCCGCGCCCTTCGGTTTACGAGTTAAATGTTTCGGAGACTCCTGTGGGTCGTTGCTAAAAGCTATGGAGTTCATGCTTTGTGTGACGCTTTCTGTGCTGCGAAAAGAGACCGAGCCATATGGGATAAAACCCGGTGCAATGACGTCGACCCTGTCGACTTTAAGCGACAGGCATGAGGGAAAGTTAAGGCCGGTGTGATGCATATAAAGGGATGCCCTATACCACACTTTGGACGCCGGTGAGCTCTGTGTTGGTTTCTGGGAACCCCATGCAAGACTTCTGCCATAGATCCTCGCCGTACACCATGGATAAATGGCCATCATTGGCCTAAACTGAACTAGCAGGGAATCTAAGAACTGAGATGCAGTGATCAAAAACCATTCTGGCACTCATCAGTGCACTGCCAAACCATAGGTAAAAATTTTCCCTCGAAGGTGGGCTGTATTAAATTACTTAATGTGCACAAAATGTGATTCCAATTAAATGACAGGTTCAAATGTTCACCAAATGAAAACCCTACTAAATGACAACTGTGTTCAAGTATCCACCACATGTCATCTACCAAATAAAATATCAGTGAGAGAAAAACCATGCTTCATGTCCACATTTCTCGAAATTGAAGGAAAGATCTAAATGTCCCTGGTCTACCACACTACATACCCTAGGTATGCAGGTTGTAAAATCATCTTGGTGGCTACCAAGTGGAAAATTATTTGGCTTGCATATTCATTAAGTGGAAAGTCAAACTCCACTGCTTATTGTGTGGGGTAATCAAAGCCCCATATCTACAAATCATGCACTTCTGGACTTTGAAGGTGCAGTGTGAGGCAAAACAGCCATAAGCAGGGCATGACGATTGCTTGGGTGAGCCTAATACCAGAGTGTTATGTGTCAACTCTGCATTTATTGAAGCCTCCTTAGATGGTGGAGAAATACCTGTGATCTGTCCCTGCATTTCCTTGAGGACCAACCAGCATGCATGTGGGTGTTTATGATGAACCAATCGGTGTGTCACTGTTGTATTGGTTCTATTTACTTTTCCACCTATAGATGGAGGGACAAAGATGATGACAAGACTTTGAGATTATAGAACATCTTACAAAACATCTGGGGAGGCTAATCCGGATAACAAATGCTCAAAGAATATGGATGTGTTGGCCAAAAAGCTCAAATATTCAGTTCTGCCATAAACTGACACGATGCCACACAATTATGTCCCAAACAAACCAAAAATTATCGGGCTAACAAAGAAGAAGGAGGAGAACAGTAATGTTGAGCACATTGAGCTGATCTTAAAGTTAATAAACTGGCATGGATTACATACTGTGACTAATAAGACAATCATACTATATGCCTGTGAATCATGGTCACTGAATTATGAGATCAGAGGTCACAGAGATGTGTCCTCTTTGTAGAATGCTAAGAAGCCCATGGAAATCTGTCATATAAACTGTAATGGCTTCTTTTTGCTGTCTAGAGGTTGTTCAGGCTTATGGTAAAGACTTTGGTGTGACCATGAATGACATCAACATGCATTGATGTTTTATTAAGAAGCATCCATCACTTGAGGAAAAGGATATTTAATCTTTAAGTATAAATATTGCACAAAAGATGACTACAATCCAGACATTGACATGGTACAGTACAGGATGTACATTCAAACACTCAGTGGGTCATAAAGAATCTCACTGCTGTACTGACAAGTCAATCAAATCCCATTTAGATTGCTACCCAGTGTACATCAGTACCCATGGTTTGCTGGATTCATAGCAGTCACAAATCTCAGACTGCCCTGTCTTACATACAGCTGGGAGTCATATTCACTGGCCCCTTGTCCACACTTTACCGAGCTCTGGACACAAACCTAAAGTAGATACCTAGTGGTTTCTACTAATTCCATCAGAACATTCTCCATCCCTATCATAATATAACAGGTCAAGAAGAGTTCACTCGCTGACACATCTAACAAGTCATATATCCATGTAGGACAAGAGTTCACTCGCTGACACATCTAACAAGTCATATATCCACGTAGGACAAGAGTTCACTCCCTGACACATCTAACAAGTCATATATCCATGTAGGACAAGAGTTCACACTCCCTGACACATCTAACAAGTCGTATATCCATGTAGGACAAGAGTTCACTCGCTGACACATCTAACAAGTCGTATATCCATGTAGGACAAGAGTTCACTCCCTGACACATCTAACAACTCATATATCCACGTAGGACAAGAGTTCACTCCCTGACACATCTAACAAGTCATATATCCATGTAGGACAAGAGTTCACTCGCTGACACATCTAACAAGTCATATATCCACGTAGGACAAGAGTTCACTCGCTGACACATCTAACAAGTCATATATCCACGTAGGACAAGAGTTCACTCCCTGACACATCTAACAAGTCATATATCCATGTAGGACAAGAGTTCACTCGCTGACACATCTAACAAGTCATATATCCATGTAGGACAAGAGTTCACTCGCTGACACATCTAACAAGTCGTATATCCATGTAGGACAAGAGTTCACTCCCTGACACATCTAACAAGTCATATATCCATGTAGGACAAGAGTTCACTCCCTGACACATCTAACAAGTCATATATCCATGTAGGACAAGAGTTCACTCGCTGACACATCTAACAAGTCATATATCCACGTAGGACAAGAGTTCACTCCCTGACACATCTAACAAGTCATATATCCACGTAGGACAAGAGTTCACTCGCTGACACATCTAACAAGTCATATATCCACGTAGGACAAGAGTTCACTCGCTGACACATCAAACAAGTCGTATATCCATGTAGGACAAGAGTTCACTCCCTGACACATCTAACAAGTCGTATATCCATGTAGGACAAGAGTTCACTCCCTGACACATCTAACAAGTCATATATCCATGTAGGACAAGAGTTCACTCCCTGACACATCTAACAAGTCATATATCCATGTAGGACAAGAGTTCACTCCCTGACACATCTAACAAGTCATATATCCATGTAGGACAAGAGTTCACTCCCTGACACATCTAACAAGTCATATATCCATGTAGGACAAGAGTTCACTCGCTGACACATCTAACAAGTCATATATCCATGTAGGACAAGAGTTCACTCCCTGACACATCTAACAAGTCATATATCCATGTAGGACAAGAGGCCTGCTTACATAGATAGATAACTACCAATGTCTGGATAGTACAGCATCATTTGTGTGGCCATTTTATGAGATGAGGGGGTCTGGATAAAATTATCACGTCCAGGAAGATCAAGGATATTAGTAATTAGTAACAAGTAGACAGATCATTTGTAACAAGTAGACAGATCATTTGTAACAAGAAGACAGATCATTTGTAACAAGAAGACAGATCATTTGTAAAAAGAAGACAGATCATTTGTAACTCCTACACGGCATTAAGTTGGAGTTCAGTGTTGATTTCTCCTTCAGAATGCAATGGTAAACTACTAGAAAATCAACCTGGGGTTGATTACAAAGTTCTGCAGAGGACAAATGCTGGATGGGTTGTTAGAGTGGCATCAGCAATCAGACATACAGGCAACACAGAGGGCTGATGTTTATGGGGTATCATGATTGCCTGAGCCACCCAGCTAGGCACAAGGTGATGAACACTTAAAAGAATGTAACTGACAGTTAACCCAGGTACATTAGGCTTGGTCTTCCTACACTGATTACACTAACACTAATATCAAACAATGCTATTGTTTTGGTGTTAGAGGAAAATATGTCATTGTGCTGAGTGCCAGTTGGTCTGTCAAAATGTAGGTCTAACACCACATGCCCAATGCACCTGAAGGTGTGAAAGAGCTCTTTACTTGACTGTTTTGAAGTTATGAATGTTTTGCCTGTTGTTTTGAATTGTGATATAATTTATGCACTTGTTTTAATCCAACTGGCAGACAGAGAAGGACGCCCTTCATGATGAACTGGAGGAAGCATTGAAAGAGAAGAGTGATGTAATTGCTGAAAATGAATTATTGCTCACGGATAATAATGAACTTCATGAAAACCTCAAGAAAATAGTCCATGAACTTGAAAAAATGCAGGAAAAATATCAGACAGCCCAGGTAGAAATTGAAGAGCTCAAACGCAGTGTTACAGTGGCTAGCAAAGTGGGTGAAGTGGCCAGGTTGCTAGAGGAGAGAGATATTCTACAACAGAGATGTGCAGACTTGGAATTAACCTCACAAAGACTGAAGGTAAACTACCGTTATCTCAATTGTGATTTACATAAACACATTATATCTTAGACCACTTGGAGTGGCATGAATGTTAGGCCAAGAACCAGAAAAAAAAAACAAAAAAACCAGACATTATTTTTTTGATAGTTTATCAAAGGATGTCTTCAAATATTAGAAACAAAATTCAGTACTTTCTAACAGATGTCATTAAGGCTGTTTTCCTATTGCATTCACGTTCCCAGCAGCAACAAATGGCTGTGAGATATGGTAATTTCATTTTTACATATCTAGGATCAGAGGTAAATAGCAAATTATCCCTAGATCTGGAAATCAACATCAGTTTTGGTATGGCAGCAACAACAATGAACAGGTTAACAAAAAAGAGTGGGAGAACAGGAAGCTTTCTGCCACAAAAATGTCCTTGTCTATCAAGCCTGTGTCCTTAGTTCTCTTCTTTATGGCAGTGAAGCCTGGTCAACTTACTCACATCAAGAGAAACACCTTTTGCGGTGTCTACAAAGAATACTTGGTATTAAGTGGCAAGACAAAATCACAAATACTGAAGTATTGGAAAGATCAGGTTATGTGACGGTTTGTTCCATGCTCAGTCTTTGTAGACTTAAATTGATAGGACATATTAGGAGGATGGATGATGGTAGAATACCAAATGACATCTTGTGTGGTGAATTACAGATGTGTAGGAGATCTTAGGGTCGGCCTTTACTACAATACAAAAATGTGTGTAAGCGGGACATGATTGATAATGCAAGTCGCCATTGAACACATTGCATGGTGGCAAAGATCAGAAATGGAATAAAGATAAAAGAGAACATGATTGCAGATAGGTCACACACTGAGCGTATGATATGTAAGATAGTAGAAATGACCATGTGTTCACATGCATCCATTGTGGATGAACATTTACAGCGCAAATTGGTCTGATCAGTCACATTCGCTACCACCAAGGGTTGTAGTTATGATGCCTTTTTGAAGCACAATGTAACAAACTATCGTCTGTCAAGACGGCAACATGCCAGTGATGGATGATGATGATGATTATATATATATATATAAAACAGATATGACGCAGTAACTAATATATTAAGTGTAAACAATTTTTGTGGATTAGCTTTGCCTGTTATCAGTGTCAAGGGGTTAGGACGCTGTTTGTAATTCCGTATACTCTTGTAAGAAACACAGCTGTGTGAGATTCGGCAGCGGATCGTGTCACGGTTAATTACGGAGGTATGTGAGCCGGTCGTTCAGAAAGTAATGGCAAACTACTGAACGTTAAACATGCCAAGACATCAACAGCAGCTGAAAATGCTGGTGTTGACTGTAATGTCCTGTAAAGGATATGCAGGGGGAAAAAAATTATCAGTGTCCCCCACCATCAGGCGAACCCACTCCGACTCCAGAGGTACTTGTAATGTACGTCCCCAAGTCAAGGACGACAGGTCATCATTTTAGTCCAACTGTCCAGTGTAGATGTTGAACCCCTTACCTCGACATCAGCACACCGGGTGTTTAAGAACAGGCTTTCTTATCCATTCCGCTATTAATTGTAAATGAACAATCTGAAATGGTAAGGGACTCCATTCACCAAACAATCAAAGGGAGATTACTGGAGAGAAGCAAAAAGGTATAAAGAAATTGGTGGCTAAAAAATCTTAATGTTGATAAACAAATGAAAACTGATTGATTGATTGATCTAGGAACCGACATCACAGCATTCGGGTATAAATAGCGAAAAAGAATATTATAGATACACACATAAATAAGAGATAAGTGCATGCAAGCAAATGAAAATTGGTTAAATGAGCAGTGGAACAAGACTGATCTAAAATCTCTTAAAGATAAAAAAAAAAATATGCACAGATAGATCAGTGAGTGTAAACACAGGATGCTTAAAAATCAAAGACAGGAAAATTATTATTGGAAGAAGGTACAATAATAATCAGATGGAATGAATACACAATTGAGAATATATAATGGAGAAAGAGTAGAATTAACACAAGACAATAACTTTGAAATGTCCACCTATACTAAAATAAGAAGTCAGTGTTGCTAGTTCTATCTGGTAAAGTGAAACATGATGAAATGATAAAAATGTTGGGAAAATAATATGTAGAATAATTAAGAATATAAACTGGAAACAAGTAGCAGCAAATAAAATGGGAAATAAAGAGGGCAGTTATGAACAGTTAAAGCAAGAAGTAGACAAGGGTCCAGTTTTGCCACTGGATTTCTTCTCTCTCTCTATAGTGAAATAATAATGAGAGAGATCAAAGGGACATATAAGTTGAAGGTTGTAATATAAACATTCTGAGCTATCCAGAGGACACAATGTTAGTGGCAGAAAATGCAAAAGATCTACAGCCTTTGAACATTGTAGTAATAGAGAGTGCAAAAAGGACTTACCTTGAATAATAAGAAAATAGAAACAATGGTTATATCAAAGAAAAAGATAACATAAATATGAGATACAGGCTCCATTTCCTCTAGGTTTGCAATAAGCTGGTCTCTGCCCAGTCAACCGATTAACTGACTCATTCAGGCTATGAACCTCTTCCAAGAGAATATGAGATATGTAGGGACATATAAGTTAAAGGTTGTAATATAAACATTATAATCTATCCAGAGGACATAGTGTTGGTGGTAGAGAATGCAAAAGATCTACAGCCTTTGAACATTGTAGTAATAGAGAGTGCAAAAAGGACACCTCAAATAATAAGAAAATAAAAACAGTGGTTATATCAAAGAAAAAGATAACATAAATATGTGATACATCAATAGTAATAAAAACATGTAACAAAGTTGATAAATTTAAATACCTAGGGATAATCACAAAATAAGATTGAAGATGCATAACAGAAATTAAGAGTAGAATAAATCTAGCAAAAGCTGCATGTAATAAAATGAAAAGTATATGTATAAATGTATAAGTGAAAAGTATATATATATATGAAAAGTAGTATGCAATAAGCCTCTATCATTGTGTGTCAGAAAGAGGGTACTTAGTATGAAAAGAATCTTATGCAATGTGCCTCACCACTACCATGAATGTCAGAAAGAAGGTACTAAATATATTCTAAACATTACTTGGAGGTACAGGAAGGCCCCGCTATATGTCGCTTCGGTTTGCATCGTTTCGCTATAATGTTGTCACAATGGGAAATAACTTCACTTTACTTCGCTACATTCCGCCATAACGTCGTCACCTGTGTTGCTATGCTGTGTTAACGTCGCCATTTTACATTTTGTGCAGAGCATTTTTCCAGGATTTTATTGTGTCATCACCCATGAGTTCAAAGCTCACAGTAAGTGCTGATAGTGTGTCTGGTTGTAAGAGAACCAAGAAAAGTGTTACTCTTGAAGTGAAGTTAGACATGTTACGTCTTTTTGAGGTTGGCGATAGGGCTGTTGATATCGGTAAAGTCCATGGTTTACCTCCAACCACGGTAAGGACAATTCGTGCAGGTGCTGACAAAATCAAAGAGGGCGCTATAAACGTAACCCCTTTGAGTCCTTCGAAGATCACTCGTACCAGAAGTGTTCTTATGGAGAACATGGAAGCACTATTGGCCGTCTGGATTTAAGACCAGAACCAACGGACTATGCCGGTGAGCAAGATGGTTATCCTAGAGAAAGTCTCTCTATGAAGATCTAGCTAAGAAAGCGGGTGAGAGCAGTACTAGTAGTGCTGATAATAGTTTTGGAGCGAATCGTGGTTTTAATGCCTCAACGTCCCAATAACTCTACCACTCGCCCTCCAACCCACCTCTGTTTAGCAAATAAATATCAACAACCATCAAAATAAACATTACATAATACACTGCATTTCCTTTAATTCTATGGGAAATAGTGTTTCGCTATACATCGTTTCACTTAAAGTTGCACTTTCCAAGAACGTAACCCCAACGTTAACCGGGGCCTTCCTGTACAATCTTTCTATTCCTATGGCTGTGGTGTCCCAGGATGCCCCTTGAATGCCAATAGCTGCTGGTTGGATGCCATGTGATACTGCATAGTTCTAGAATTTCTCTAAGTAGACGTGTGCAACAATCACAATGCATCTGTACAATTATTACAAACTACTTTCTCATCTACTACACACAAGCCAAATGTGAATAAATCATTTCATGTCATCTAAAACAACTGATAGAAGTAGGAGGAGAATTTGTCTTACGTTTCATGCTGTCATGGCTGTTTAAGAAAAATCTATCAAAACTTTAGACAGATAATTTAAAGCTAGATTACGTTTTTACCCTTACTCTTTTCTTCAAATATGTTACCCTGGTTTATTAGCAGATCACAGTTATGCACATATTTCTGTTGCAACCTGATGTACTGCTGAGTTGAATGAGGGCAGAAGTCAGTGGACATCCATGGATGTTAGTAATTTTCATGTCATCTTCACGATCATGTGCCAAACTGATAAACGTGAACGGTCATGTTTTGCCATCTCACTCGATCACCAGGGTCTTGGGTTGGCTCTGTGTTCTTGTCTCGACTATACCACGTGATCATGCCATCCAGGTATTTACTTCTCTGCCTTCCTCTTGTTCTTTTCCCCTCAATCTTGCCAGTTGTCACCAAGTTCTCCAGTTTATTTCTTCTCATAATGTGTCCAAAAAATTGTGACCCTTTACATCTAGTTTCTCTAATTAGTTTACTGTTTTCATTTGTTTCTTATAGGACTTGGTCATTGGTTTTTCTGTCCATGGTATTCTTTGCATTTTCCTTAGAAACCACATTTCCACAACCATTAGATGTTTCAGCTTGTCTACTCATTGTCCTTGCTACACACCCTTACACAAGTACAGGTTCTATGTAGCACTTGAATACTCTGTTTCTCATTGCAAATGACATCTTTTTATTGGTCAGTATGTTTTCCATCTTGCAAAAGATTACCTTCACCATGATGAGTCTTGTTCTAATCTCTTCAAGGCATCTCCCATCAGATGTTATGACTGTTCTGAGGTAATTGTACCAATTCACTTGTTTAAGAGTATTCCCATTTACTTGTATATTACATTTTCATGTCACCTTATGGCTATTGCACTAAGCAATGTAGTTTTCCTCAGGAGCACTATCCATTATGACTATACATCTTTACTAAAGAACCTTTCTATGAAACTACGTGATGTGTACCACTAAGTCTTTCCCATAGGTGCTTGTGATGTGATTGCATAGATATTCTGTTGCCGCATGCAAACATCTCAGAAACTTGACATCACAACTGTGAACATACAATGGATTTTCAAGTAATATACAGATACATAGTCAAGTCAAATGGTTTGGCCATGCAAGTAGGTTACCAGTCAACAGCATGCCACAACAAGCAATGATGTACAGACCAGATGGAAACAGGAAGAGGCTGACCACGTAAACGTTGGACTGAGGGAATAGCAGAATCCATGGGAATGTCGATATATGAAGCCCATAACCGGGCACTCTCACGAAGTTTATACTTCACCTCGACACCGCAAGGTACAAGAGGAACATGATGAGATGAGATGAGATACAGATACATGCCTCGTGCATCTGATCACACTCTATGTGAAAATGGTGCAATGCCTGCCATTATGCAACAAAACTATTACAGCCGATATAAACACATTAAATGAATTATTGCATAAACTATTTAGTTGACCTTGAGATACTGAAGAAATGCCAGCAGACTGGAGGGAAGGATATCTGGCGACGCTGCCAAAGAAAGGGGTCCTGCAGGAGTGCAAAAGTTAGAATAATAATACTGCTGTTAGTGTATGGGAAAATATTAAACAGAATCATTCTGGAGAGGTTAAGAGCTGCCATTGACATAAACAAATGAATGAACAGGCTTTCTTGTGAACAAGCTTTCTTGTGAACAAGCATTTAATACACGCATGAGTTGGTTGAGGCCCTATGATCCATTGGAAGATAAATGGCAGCAGAAGAAGAAAACGTGATGCTTTAATGACATTCCTCTCACGCTCATCAGGCACACACACAAAAAACAGATTTGTGGATTTTGAGTGCTTCACCATATGGCATGTTAAACTTAGCATGACCTTTACAGGAGGTAACAATCAACCCTAGCAATTTTTGGCTGCTTGTAATTTACTAGACAAGTTTACGTCCAGTAGTTTGCCATTGATTTCTGAATGACCAACACTCATACCATTGTTAAAAATCAACACAAGACAGTCTGCTTCCAAATTACTTGCAGCTGATTTTAAACGTATGCAGGATTGTGAACCGCATTCACCATCCCCTCACCTCAGATTCTGGCTGATGGCATGTAAGGTGACTTAATAACCAGTGCTGTCTGATTACCAGTGCTGTCAGATTACCAGTGCTGTCTGATTACCAGTGCTGTCGGATTACCAGTGCTGTCGGATTACCAGTGCTGTTGGGTTACTACTGGCACATTAAACTGCCTAGCATTGATACTGGCATTGTTATTTCTATTATGTCACTGTTTTTATCCAGTGTAATGAAAACTACATGACCTGCACTCTACCGTCAGCGTTCCACAGTGGCATTGATCACACCATACTGGTGCCTGATTGGTTTTGTCGGCTCAGTGTTTGTGTGTGTATGGTTTTGTTGGCTCAATTTTTGTGTGTGTGTGGTTTTGTCGGCTCAGTGTTTGTGTGTGTGCATTGCCACATCCATGAGTGTTTGTGTGTCTCTACAAGTAGATTGTAGGTTATTTAGTTAGTTATTTAGTTATCTGTTGGAGTATCATCCCAGGACTACAGACTAGTCCATAGATGCTAAGATCCTTCCCACAACATATGTATCAGAGCCCGGCAGCTAATTATGCCTGTTCTGTGTTGATAGATGAGACCCATCTTTCTCCCAATGTGCCGCTCATGTCTGGCTTCCAAGTCTCTCATTCTGAAAGTCATGTTAGGCTTACTTATCACCACCAGGCATTGATGAAACATCAAAGAAGTCCAGAATCATGTAAACGAACTCTGTTGTGTAGTCCAAACTCCATTTCACCCAGACACTCACACTCCAGACATAAACAAATGGGAAAATGCATGTTTCATCCTAATGGACAATAAAGTATTCTGCATTTTGTGTATGGTAAACTAGTTTCTCTGATTGTGTAATCATGTCCCTTTCTATTCAGCATGATCATAATATTCTCTTGGAAGAGGTTCAGAGCCTGAATGAGTCAGTTAATCAATTGACTGGGCAGAGGGACCAGCTTATTGCTGACCTAGAGGAAATGGAGCCTGTCTGTCAGCAGCATGAAGCACTTCAGCTTGAATACAGTCAGGTAGTCATTTGATAGTTTGTTGATTCTCATTCTTTCTTCTCTCCCACACTTTCTAATGCATCCGTGTTAGATTTTCCTTGTAAGGAGAGGCGCATAATTTAAATAATTCTGTTTCTGAAACTGTGACAAGTGTACATTTGCAGACGTTAATTCTGGAAACTGAAAGACACCACATGTAATTAGTTTTTGTGTTGTCCTCCAAACTTCCCTTCATCCCTGCCCCAGGACACACACACACATACCAAGTTTATAAGCTAAATTTATAAGGGGTAATCCAAATTGTTATTAATTTCTAAGAGATCTCACCTCTGCTGAGGCACTTTAGTACTGTAAATTTTTTTTGAAGAGATTTTCCTTTAATGTGATTAGTTCTTTAAATTTAACAAACATGTCCCTGTCTGAAGACATTCGTTTATTAGATTTTTGCCACCAAATGAATTTCTATAAGGCTGAAACTATCTTTTGTTTCAGTTTTTGAATATTTTTTTCCCCATTCATTTACAAAATACCCATCGTTAACAACATTCTATTTATATTTGGGAAAAGAAAATTGTAATTCCATAGCAGATATTACATTAGTGGGTGAAACATTAGACTTTCACATATTTTAGGCTATTACATAATGAGGGGAAATGGGCTAGTTTCCTCGCTGCCTTTCCGTCCCCGATAATTCTGAAAATCATCTAGTACCCATTTAATGAGACTTGGTGAACCCCAGAGTTTTATTGGTTGGAAATAATCATCCTACCATTGCTGGGGATTTAACACGGACTGCTGTCTTGATAAATAAGTGCACTAACCACTATTGTACCACAACTGAATAGTATTCTTTTTAACATTTGCAGTTCAACTTAAGTTCTTCAGGTGTGTGTGCATGTATGCATGCATGGCTGGCTGTGTAAAGCCTTGCTCTTTAGTTACTAATGAAATAATTGAAGATGTATTTGCCTGATTTTCATGTTGTAATTGGTGTTATTAAAAATATAGTATACTTTGAGATTTTGTTTTCAAGGTTTAAAGTTAGAGGGTCAAGTTTCTTTATTTCTTTACTTATTTCTCCACTTCTCTAAAGCCGAGAAACAAATAAAACTTTGCAATAAAGTGTTTGAAATCCTGTCTCGTTGTTTCATTGACCAGTGCTAATGTAATTATTTCATTAACTTCTTCCATCCCAGACATGTATTATTTTTAAAGTAATTTTCTTGTGGAGAAAGAGCTAAATTGGCTTGAGAACTGTTTTTTTTAAATGTTATATAAATTGTTTAATTATTTTAACCCCATAGTTAAAGTTACTTCTTTTAATAATTGTTATTAAGAAGCTCTAATAATGTAAAAGTTGTGAATGATAAAATTGATATTTGCTTAAGAAATCAGGGTTTCAAAAGGATGTGTGGAAACCCAGACCCATACTTCATCATCATCATCATTATTATGTGCCTTGCCAACTGGCATAGGCATTAATGTCTTTCTAGAGGTTGGCCCTTCATTTGGGTCAACTCTGCTGATGATCAGAGCCTCTGAGTTTATTGATTAACAAATTAGATAATTTCATTCATTTACTATAGTATTGTTCATTGTGCAAACCCCAATGTATTAAATTTAACTCCTAATATAATATAGCTTTATATTTTGCAATTTTGTTATTTTGTATGTTTCTTTATATTTTGAGAGAGAGAGAGACTTTTTTAATGTATATTTCACTTGTACAAATTTACAGTTAGAAATGGAATTTGCTGAATTGCTGAGGGATAAAGAGACCCTAGAGCAGCAAATCTCTAACAACAATGAAGTGAAGTTGGATACTGACTCAATGAGAGGAACTGAAACAGAAGCTCCGGAAATAACCCTGAAGCAACTGATGGCTGAGAAACAGCAGCTGGAGAAAGAGAGACAAGATCTGGAGGATGTAGTCAATGGACTGTCCAGACACATTGTTGCTACAGAAAATAAAGTATGCAGTTTGTATGATTCCCCCTTCTACCATCTCTCTCTGTCTGTCTGTCTGTCTGTCTGTCTCTGTGTGTGTGTGCGCGTGCGCGTTTTTTTTTTGGTGCCTTTATTTCTATTTCTCTCTCTCTCTCTCTCTCTCTCTCTCTCTCTCTCTCTCTCTCTCTCTCTCTCTCTCTCTCTCTCTCTCTCTCTCTCTCTCTCTCTCTCTGTGTGGATACTTTTATATATTCCATGATCCAATGACTCGCAAGGGCTTAGGTGGTTGATAACTCGTATATATTCCATGGTTGAATGATACAGGAGCGCCTGGCCGAGTGGGTAAAATGCCAGACTCCTCTTCGGGAGACCCGAAGGTAAGGTGTGGATTTATTTATGTTGGGGGAAAAAGGAAACCCTAGCCTGCACAGTTCACAGCGACTGCACTAGCCAGGCGGCCTTAAATCCTCAGGCTCAAGACACCCCTGTCCTACACCGCAAGGTACTATAGACAAGTAGATGACAGAATGACACAAAGGTTAGGTGCTAGGCCCATACATTCCATGGTTGAATGACACATAAAGGTGTTAGGATGGTTGGCCACTTTTACTGTCCAGAGATCTCTCTGCTGCTGATGTTGTGATGTTGAGTCAACTCTGGAGCTATAGCAGTTAAAACAAAACCCAACACGGCTGGGAATTGAACCTGTAACAGCTGTGTCTGTAATCAAGTGTACCATCCACTACTGTCCTGGTTTGATGTCAGTGTTCAGCAGTATTTAGTAATCCCGCATACCACGTTTGAAACACAATGTGTTGGTTTTTTTATTAAATGGTATGGGTGCTGGTCGTTCAGAAAGCAATCGCAAACTACTGAACGTAAACTTTAAACTTGCTCAGGAATAATGAACAACCAAAACATGCTGGGGTTGACTGCTACGTCTGTAAAGGATATGCAGCTAAGTTTTTATAAAGATATGTTGCATGTGTTTCGTACATACAATTTGCCGGTCTCCCTGGCCTAGGTGTTAACATCTTTCTCCGTAATCCTGTATATTCTCGTGAGTAATGTAACCTGCACGAGAA
Source organism: Cepaea hortensis (assembly GCA_963921405.1). NCBI lineage: Eukaryota > Metazoa > Mollusca > Gastropoda > Stylommatophora > Helicidae > Cepaea > Cepaea hortensis. The sequence goes on from OY992878.1 coordinate 107,923,622, forward strand.
TCGGTAGCAGTTCTCGTCGTGTTGGTAACTTACGGGGTATGTGAGTTGATTGCTCAGAGAGCAGTGGCAAACTACTGAGCGTAATCTTGCCTAGTGCATCAACAGCAGCTGAAAAATGCTGATGTTGACTGCAACATCCTGTAAGGGATATGCAAAAAAAACCCAAAAAACTTTAAATTTTCCTTCTTTCCTAATCTTGACATATAGTTTCCACGAGTGTTCAGTGATAAATTGTTTATTATTTGAAAGATTTCCTTGTGATTAAAAAAAATAAAAAACACCTTCAGATGCTTTCCTATCTCTGCCTTTATTCTTAAGACTTAACATAAATCATAAAATCTGTTATATCTGTCTGATACATCATCATCATCATCATCATCACATGCCTTGCCACCTGGCGTAGGTTTTTGTGTCTCTCCATAGATCTTCGTCTTTGGGTTCTGGATCAACTCTGCTGATGATATTCCTCTATGCCTCAATTTATCCAGCATCATTTATTTTGGTCTGCCTCTTTTCCCACTGATTTTTCCAGTTGTCATAATGTTCTCTATGTCCATCTTCTCATCACATGACCAAAGAAAGCTTGAAATCTCTGGAAGATGTGTTCTTTTGCCCTTGTCTTCCACATCCACATAGGGGTATTTTATCTCTGCCTTAGTCAGACATTTCCCATTGTCAGGACAAGTACTCTGCTCAGCTGCAGAGTTGTCTACTTATCCAGGTGATACTCGGTCCCCAGGGCTGCGTTTATCACACTGTGATGTGTTTCCCATCCTCTACCACTTCGAGGTTCAGTTGGGATTTTCCTTTCCTATGGTGATGGGGACATGATTGCATTTTCCCAAACTCTCAAATACTTTTAGAGAATGATTAATTCAGCCATTAAATATGTCATGTCATGTCTGCTTTGCCCGCAGGTGAAAGATCTTGAAGATAACTTGGAACAGTGTAAAGCTAAAATAGTCTCAAGTGAGTTTAACAGAAATGGAGTCGGTGATGACAACGAGAGTGATAAAAATGGTGATGTTTTGAAAGACAAGGAAGAAGTTACGAATCTCAAGAAACAGATTGCACAGCTTACAAAAGAAGTCGAGGTTAGTTTACATATTTAAAAATTATTTGTTATAAAATTGTGCATTGGTGACATTTGTGTAGCTGTAATATTAGTGGGAGGGGAGGACATAGCCTCAGTGGTTTGAGGTGCAGCATTATCCTATCATTAAAGACGTTGGGAGTGCCCACAGTGCAGTGAAACTTTATCCAGACTAGAGGTGATACGCTGTTTGTGCTTCAGCAACTCACAACCCTGTAATTGCGTCTATGTCCAGGTTGGGTAAGTAAAAGTAAAGGAGTCTTTTCCGTGCCTTGATCCATACTGGGCAAATGTTGCTAGCCCCATATTTGTATGGACCAATGAGTACTCTGTTGACAATGTGGTCAGTATCATGCAGGCTGCCTTTACTTCCCATGATCTTTCCTGGTACCAATTTTAGGCTGGGTTGAAGTGGGACACCAGGTCAGTTTAAAAAACAATATCCCTACTTTGACCGGGATTCAGTCATGTGACCACTGGATAGGCAGACAAGCTCGTGAGATGCTCAGTAGATAAGCAACAAAACAGATGACCACTGGGCCAGCAGACAAGCTCATGAGATGCTCAGTAGATAAGCAACAAAATACATGATCACTGGGTGGGCAGACAAGCTTGTGAGATGCTCAGTAGATAAGCAAAAAAACTCATGACCACTGGGTGGGCAGACAAGCATGTGAGATGCTCAGTAGATAAGCAACAAAACACATGATCACTGGGCCAGCAGACAAGCTCGTGAGATGCTCAGTAGATAAGCAACAAAACACATGACCACTGGGCCAGCAGACAAGCTTGTGAGATGCTCAGTAGATAAGCAACAAAACACATGACCACTGGGTGGGCAGACAAGCTTGTGAGATGCTCAGTAGATAAGCAACAAAACAGATGACCACTGGGCCAGCAGACAGGCTCATGAGATGCTCAGTAGATAAGCAAAAAAACTCATGACCACTGGGTGGGCAGACAAGCATGTGAGATGCTCAGTAGATAAGCAACAAAACACATGATCACTGGGCCAGCAGACAAGCTCGTGAGATGCTCAGTAGATAAGCAACAAAACACATGACCACTGGGCCAGCAGACAAGCTCGTGAGATGCTCAGTAGATAAGCAACAAAACACATGACCACTGGGTGGGCAGACAAGCTTGTGAGATGCTCAGTAGATAAGCAACAAAACACATGACCACTGGGTGGGCAGACAAGCTCGTGAGATGCTCAGTAGATAAGCAACAAAACACATGACCACTGGGCCAGCAGACAAGCTTGTGAGATGCTCAGTAGATAAGCAACAAAACACATGACCACTGGGCCAGCAGACAAGCTTGTTAGATGCTCAGTAGATAAGCAACAAAACACATGACCACTGGGCCAGCAGACAAGCTTGTGAGATGCTCAGTAGATAAGCAACAAAACACATGACCACTGGGCCAGCAGACAAGCTTGTTAGATGCTCAGTAGATAAGCAACAAAACACATGACCACTGGGCCAGCAGACAAGCTTGTGAGATGCTCAGTAGATAAGCAACAAAACACATGACCACTGGGCCAGCAGACAAGCTCGTGAGATGCTCAGTAGATAAGCAACAAAACACATGATCTCTGGGCCAGCAGACAAGCTCGTGAGATGCTCAGTAGATAAGCAACAAAACACATGACCACTGGGCCAGCAGACAAGCTCGTGAGATGCTCAGTAGATAAGCAACAAAACACATGACCACTTGGTGGGCAGACAAGCTCGTGAGATGCTCAGTAGATAAGCAACAAAACACATGACCACTGGTTGGGCAGACAAGCTCGTGAGATGCTCAGTAGATAAGCAACAAAACACATGACCACTGGGCCAGCAGACAAGCTTGTGAGATGCTCAGTAGATAAGCAACAAAACACATGACCACTGGGCCAGCAGACAAGCTCGTGAGATGCTCAGTAGATAAGCAACAAAACACATGACCACTGGGCCAGCAGACAAGCTTGTGAGATGCTCAGTAGATAAGCAACAAAACACATGACCACTGGGCCAGCAGACAAGCTTGTGAGATGCTCAGTAGATAAGCAACAAAACACATGACCACTGGGCCAGCAGACAAGCTTGTGAGATGCTCAGTAGATAAGCAACAAAACACATGACCACTGGGTGGGCAGACAAGCTCGTGAGATGCTCAGTAGATAAGCAACAAAACACATGACCACTGGGCCAGCAGACAAGCTTGTGAGATGCTCAGTAGATAAGCAACAAAACACATGACCACTGGGCCAGCAGACAAGCTTGTGAGATGCTCAGTAGATAAGCAACAAAACACATGACCACTGGGCCAGCAGACAAGCTCGTGAGATGCTCAATAGATAAGCAACAAAACACATGATCACTGGGCCAGCAGACAAGCTCGTGAGATGCTCAGTAGATAAGCAACAAAACACATGACCACTGGGCCAGCAGACAAGCTTGTGAGATGCTCAGTAGATAAGCAACAAAACACATGACCACTGGGTGGGCAGACAAGCTTGTGAGATGCTCAGTAGATAAGCAACAAAACAGATGACCACTGGGCCAGCAGACAGGCTCATGAGATGCTCAGTAGATAAGCAACAAAATACATGATCACTGGGTGGGCAGACAAGCTTGTGAGATGCTCAGTAGATAAGCAAAAAAACTCATGACCACTGGGTGGGCAGACAAGCATGTGAGATGCTCAGTAGATAAGCAACAAAACACATGATCACTGGGCCAGCAGACAAGCTCGTGAGATGCTCAGTAGATAAGCAACAAAACACATGACCACTGGGCCAGCAGACAAGCTTGTGAGATGCTCAGTAGATAAGCAACAAAACACATGACCACTGGGTGGGCAGACAAGCTTGTGAGATGCTCAGTAGATAAGCAACAAAACAGATGACCACTGGGCCAGCAGACAAGCTCATGAGATGCTCAGTAGATAAGCAACAAAATACATGATCACTGGGTGGGCAGACAAGCTTGTGAGATGCTCAGTAGATAAGCAAAAAAACTCATGACCACTGGGTGGGCAGACAAGCATGTGAGATGCTCAGTAGATAAGCAACAAAACACATGATCACTGGGCCAGCAGACAAGCTCGTGAGATGCTCAGTAGATAAGCAACAAAACACATGACCACTGGGCCAGCAGACAAGCTTGTGAGATGCTCAGTAGATAAGCAACAAAACACATGACCACTGGGTGGGCAGACAAGCTTGTGAGATGCTCAGTAGATAAGCAACAAAACAGATGACCACTGGGCCAGCAGACAGGCTCATGAGATGCTCAGTAGATAAGCAAAAAAACTCATGACCACTGGGTGGGCAGACAAGCATGTGAGATGCTCAGTAGATAAGCAACAAAACACATGATCACTGGGCCAGCAGACAAGCTCGTGAGATGCTCAGTAGATAAGCAACAAAACACATGACCACTGGGCCAGCAGACAAGCTCGTGAGATGCTCAGTAGATAAGCAACAAAACACATGACCACTGGGTGGGCAGACAAGCTTGTGAGATGCTCAGTAGATAAGCAACAAAACACATGACCACTGGGTGGGCAGACAAGCTCGTGAGATGCTCAGTAGATAAGCAACAAAACACATGACCACTGGGCCAGCAGACAAGCTTGTGAGATGCTCAGTAGATAAGCAACAAAACACATGACCACTGGGCCAGCAGACAAGCTTGTTAGATGCTCAGTAGATAAGCAACAAAACACATGACCACTGGGCCAGCAGACAAGCTTGTGAGATGCTCAGTAGATAAGCAACAAAACACATGACCACTGGGCCAGCAGACAAGCTTGTTAGATGCTCAGTAGATAAGCAACAAAACACATGACCACTGGGCCAGCAGACAAGCTTGTGAGATGCTCAGTAGATAAGCAACAAAACACATGACCACTGGGCCAGCAGACAAGCTCGTGAGATGCTCAGTAGATAAGCAACAAAACACATGATCACTGGGCCAGCAGACAAGCTCGTGAGATGCTCAGTAGATAAGCAACAAAACACATGACCACTGGGCCAGCAGACAAGCTCGTGAGATGCTCAGTAGATAAGCAACAAAACACATGACCACTTGGTGGGCAGACAAGCTCGTGAGATGCTCAGTAGATAAGCAACAAAACACATGACCACTGGTTGGGCAGACAAGCTCGTGAGATGCTCAGTAGATAAGCAACAAAACACATGACCACTGGGCCAGCAGACAAGCTTGTGAGATGCTCAGTAGATAAGCAACAAAACACATGACCACTGGGCCAGCAGACAAGCTCGTGAGATGCTCAGTAGATAAGCAACAAAACACATGACCACTGGGCCAGCAGACAAGCTTGTGAGATGCTCAGTAGATAAGCAACAAAACACATGACCACTGGGCCAGCAGACAAGCTTGTGAGATGCTCAGTAGATAAGCAACAAAACACATGACCACTGGGCCAGCAGACAAGCTTGTGAGATGCTCAGTAGATAAGCAACAAAACACATGACCACTGGGTGGGCAGACAAGCTCGTGAGATGCTCAGTAGATAAGCAACAAAACACATGACCACTGGGCCAGCAGACAAGCTTGTGAGATGCTCAGTAGATAAGCAACAAAACACATGACCACTGGGCCAGCAGACAAGCTTGTGAGATGCTCAGTAGATAAGCAACAAAACACATGACCACTGGGCCAGCAGACAAGCTCGTGAGATGCTCAGTAGATAAGCAACAAAACACATGATCACTGGGCCAGCAGACAAGCTCGTGAGATGCTCAGTAGATAAGCAACAAAACACATGACCACTGGGCCAGCAGACAAGCTTGTGAGATGCTCAGTAGATAAGCAACAAAACACATGACCACTGGGTGGGCAGACAAGCTTGTGAGATGCTCAGTAGATAAGCAACAAAACAGATGACCACTGGGCCAGCAGACAGGCTCATGAGATGCTCAGTAGATAAGCAACAAAATACATGATCACTGGGTGGGCAGACAAGCTTGTGAGATGCTCAGTAGATAAGCAAAAAAACTCATGACCACTGGGTGGGCAGACAAGCATGTGAGATGCTCAGTAGATAAGCAACAAAACACATGATCACTGGGCCAGCAGACAAGCTCGTGAGATGCTCAGTAGATAAGCAACAAAACACATGACCACTGGGCCAGCAGACAAGCTTGTGAGATGCTCAGTAGATAAGCAACAAAACACATGACCACTGGGTGGGCAGACAAGCTTGTGAGATGCTCAGTAGATAAGCAACAAAACAGATGACCACTGGGCCAGCAGACAAGCTCATGAGATGCTCAGTAGATAAGCAACAAAATACATGATCACTGGGTGGGCAGACAAGCTTGTGAGATGCTCAGTAGATAAGCAAAAAAACTCATGACCACTGGGTGGGCAGACAAGCATGTGAGATGCTCAGTAGATAAGCAACAAAACACATGATCACTGGGCCAGCAGACAAGCTCGTGAGATGCTCAGTAGATAAGCAACAAAACACATGACCACTGGGTGGGCAGACAAGCTTGTGAGATGCTCAGTAGATAAGCAACAAAACAGATGACCACTGGGCCAGCAGACAGGCTCATGAGATGCTCAGTAGATAAGCAAAAAAACTCATGACCACTGGGTGGGCAGACAAGCGTGTGAGATGCTCAGTAGATAAGCAACAAAACACATGATCACTGGGCCAGCAGACAAGCTCGTGAGATGCTCAGTAGATAAGCAACAAAACACATGACCACTGGGCCAGCAGACAAGCTCGTGAGATGCTCAGTAGATAAGCAACAAAACACATGACCACTGGGCCAGCAGACAAGCTCGTGAGATGCTCAGTAGATAAGCAACAAAACACATGACCACTGGGTGGGCAGACAAGCTCGTGAGATGCTCAGTAGATAAGCAACAAAACACATGACCACTGGGCCAGCAGACAAGCTTGTGAGATGCTCAGTAGATAAGCAACAAAACACATGACCACTGGGTGGGCAGACAAGCTTGTGAGATGCTCAGTAGATAAGCAACAAAACAGATGACCACTGGGCCAGCAGACAGGCTCATGAGATGCTCAGTAGATAAGCAAAAAAACTCATGACCACTGGGTGGGCAGACAAGCATGTGAGATGCTCAGTAGATAAGCAACAAAACACATGATCACTGGGCCAGCAGACAAGCTCGTGAGATGCTCAGTAGATAAGCAACAAAACACATGACCACTGGGCCAGCAGACAAGCTCGTGAGATGCTCAGTAGATAAGCAACAAAACACATGACCACTGGGTGGGCAGACAAGCTTGTGAGATGCTCAGTAGATAAGCAACAAAACACATGACCACTGGGTGGGCAGACAAGCTCGTGAGATGCTCAGTAGATAAGCAACAAAACACATGACCACTGGGCCAGCAGACAAGCTTGTGAGATGCTCAGTAGATAAGCAACAAAACACATGACCACTGGGCCAGCAGACAAGCTTGTTAGATGCTCAGTAGATAAGCAACAAAACACATGACCACTGGGCCAGCAGACAAGCTTGTGAGATGCTCAGTAGATAAGCAACAAAACACATGACCACTGGGCCAGCAGACAAGCTTGTTAGATGCTCAGTAGATAAGCAACAAAACACATGACCACTGGGCCAGCAGACAAGCTTGTGAGATGCTCAGTAGATAAGCAACAAAACACATGACCACTGGGCCAGCAGACAAGCTCGTGAGATGCTCAGTAGATAAGCAACAAAACACATGATCACTGGGCCAGCAGACAAGCTAGTGAGATGCTCAGTAGATAAGCAACAAAACACATGACCACTGGGCCAGCAGACAAGCTTGTGAGATGCTCAGTAGATAAGCAACAAAACACATGACCACTTGGTGGGCAGACAAGCTCGTGAGATGCTCAGTAGATAAGCAACAAAACACATGACCACTGGGTGGGCAGACAAGCTCGTGAGATGCTCAGTAGATAAGCAACAAAACACATGACCACTGGGCCAGCAGACAAGCTTGTGAGATGCTCAGTAGATAAGCAACAAAACACATGACCACTGGGCCAGCAGACAAGCTCGTGAGATGCTCAGTAGATAAGCAACAAAACACATGACCACTGGGTGGGCAGACAAGCTCGTGAGATGCTCAGTAGATAAGCAACAAAACACATGACCACTGGGTGGGCAGACAAGCTCGTGAGATGCTCAGTAGATAAGCAACAAAACACATGACCACTGGGCCAGCAGACAAGCTTGTGAGATGCTCAGTAGATAAGCAACAAAACACATGACCACTGGGCCAGCAGACAAGCTCGTGAGATGCTCAGTAGATAAGCAACAAAACACATGACCACTGGGCCAGTAGACAAGCTCGTGAGATGCTCAGTAGATAAGCAACAAAACACACAAAAGTCCCTGTGCAGGGACATGCTGCGAATATGTGAAGTGCTTGGACCATGACACTTTGTAGGCCTGAATGTGGCCAATCTTTCATTGGCGTTCATATCATTGTGAGCATAATGTCCTAGCCATTACACCAAAACGCCCGCTATGCCCAGTATATTGGGCCATACAATCATATTTTCTACTTCATATTAGGGTAGAATGAAAGCCATATAGAAAGAGGGAAGCAAACAAGGACAGAAATAAAATTGATGCTTTTAAATGTTCTTCAATAGATATATTTATTGAACTAACAATAACAGTGAAGTCTAAAGGAGAGACAGCATTGCAGATACATTTCAAGTGAAAAAACAAAAGAAGAAATATTTATTATGACCAGGGATGTTGAATATTTGTTATATCTTCTTCAGGAATGGGAGAAGAAGCATGAAGACACAGTGACTACCTACAGAACTCATTTACTCAGTGCAGTACAGGTAACTCACTATATATATATATATATATATATATGTGTGTGTGTGTGCGTGCGTGCGTGTGGTTTTTTTTTTTTTTCCCTGAACCCATTCCAATTTCTTAGGTACTTTTAATTTATGACCCCAAGTCAAGGACGAGAAGTCAACATTTTACTCCACATTACCAATGTAGGGGTTGAACCTGCTACCTTGGCAACAGCACACTGGAAGTTTAAGAGCAAGTGCTCTTATACAAGCAGCCAAGCTGACCTCCAGATATGTGTGTGTGATTGTTATAGTCATTCCTGGGCCTGTGCCAGTGGTTGTTGAAGTACCGCAAGGAGCTTGTACTTGACTGAACTCTTGACTGTTAACAGACATGTTTGTGGACATCTGATGTTATCTGCTGCTAGATTTACATTTTCATGAATGCTCATGCTGGTATTGTTTATAACCTATTAAGACTTAGTGAATGGTGGCTGTAGTGGCTCAAAATTACAACTTTAGTCCCAAGCACAAATCCACATTAGGATATTCTCAGTTTTCTCAAAGGAGCCCAGAACCAATATATTCTCCCCACCCCCATTCTATTCCCAATCTCTGGCTGCTGGGGCAGGTGCCTAATCTTTTTGAACCCGAGCAAAAAAAGAACGGGTTGTGTGTAAATTGTTCACTTCACAAAAATGTGTTGGTTGTTGAAAGTCATAAAATACATAACCCTATGGTAGTGTCTGTCACGTGATTATCTTGAGATGATTACATTGCTCCCATGTTATGACTGCGAGCTCTCACCTCCATATACTGCTTTGTAGGCTTGTACTTCTTCATTAGCAAACACACAGTGGCTGACACACAGTGGCTGACACACAGTGGCTGACACACAGTGGCTGACACACAGTGCTGACACACAGTGGCTGACACACAGTGGCTGACACACAGTGGCTGACACACAGTGGCTGACACACAGTGGCTGACACACAGTGCTGACACACAGTGGCTGACACACAGTGGCGCTGACACAGTGGCTGACACACAGTGCTGACACACAGTGGCTGACACACAGTGCTGACACACAGTGCTGACACACAGTGCTGACACACAGTGGCTGACACACAGTGCTGACACACAGTGGCTGACACACAGTGGCTGACACACAGTGCTGACACACAGTGGCTGACACACAGTGGCTGACACACAGTGCTGACACACAGTGCTGACACACAGTGGCGCTGACACACAGTGGCGCTGACACAGTGGCTGACACACAGTGCTGACACACAGTGGCTGACACACAGTGCTGACACACAGTGCTGACACACAGTGCTGACACACAGTGCTGACACACAGTGCTGACACACAGTGCTGACACACAGTGCTGACACACAGTGGCTGACACACAGTGCTGACACACAGTGGCTGACACACAGTGCTGACACACAGTGGCTGACACACAGTGCTGACACACAGTGGCTGACACACAGTGCTGACACACAGCAGCATTAAGTTTTCTTTAGTCTCGAGGAATGATTATAATATTTTAACATTCATGTTGCTATTTCATTTGACATAACAGGGTCACATGGATCCTGACGTGAAAGATGCCTTATACCACATCATTGAGCTGCGGAGCATGGAACAGTTTTGCTGATCTGTCTTGATGGACACATTTCAACAAATTCCACTCTATCTGGCTACGGAGAAATCATATCATGGAAATACAGCAAATGCTGTGGTATTCTGGATCCATAAAGTCCAGAAAGAAGTGAGAAGTCTGTGACATTAAGTTACCAGTTGAGAGACAAGTGGAACACTTAGATAGCAATCTCTTGAAGTGCCTGTAATAGATGAGATCTGCAGAGTTAATTGTTTGTAGTGCTCTTCTTGCCATCTAGTGATTTATTTGTGGTGGTACTGGCTGACTTTTTTATAATTGTATTAGATACCAGAGAGTATAATGTACATGAGCAATGTCTTTCTGTTCATAATTGTTCTTTTTACTTTTTAAATTTAGTTTGGTGTGTTCACAGATATGTCTATATATAAGCACTCTTCATTGCCAGAGGAGTACTTAACAATATGTGCATCTCTGCTGGATTGCCAATAATGATGATCTTTGCACAAGAAAATGTAATTTATAATTTTTGTGAAATAAACTGCAGTAGATTTGAAATGTATCATAAGTATTGTTTCACTTTGTGGTTACAATTAGTGTTCAACATTATAGAAAATAATGGTTGTAAATGTGTGTACATAAAAAAAAAACCAAGAGGATTGACTTATTGCACCGGGTTTTATCCTATTTGGCTTGATTGCTCTCTGCAGAGCAGCTGACTCCCTAAAGCATGAATTCCTTAGCTTCTGTGACAATCCCCAGAGGTCTCCGTAAACACTCTACTCAAGGACCGAATGATAGAGCCCAAAAACAAATACTTGACCTTCAGGGTGTCAGGCGTACGGTTTAATCGCTTCACCACAGAGATCTTTCCCCCCCCCCCCAACCTCACAATGTATGCACACTGTGTTATCTGCCTCATATTAGATTTCCAATAAGAATTGTCTTCCCTTGGATGTGTAATAACTCTTGATGACCTACCTGTCTGAGTTTTCCTGCACATTTAAATGAATGAATGACTGCTCATGGAAGAATTATTGACTTGTCTGTTTTGGTCATCAGGTGATCAAAAATAGAACAAGCATTTTCATTATTATAATTACAATTAAGGCCATCCCTCAGGTCTAGTTGTAATGGAGATTGACCTGTGCACAAATCAGTATCCTCCTATTTTCATTTTCTAGTTGTGACCTTGCATGTGAACAGTGAGCGTGTGAACTGCTAATGTTTATCTTCTTTAAAAGGTGGCACATTAGTTTGAGTTGGCTCCAGAGAAATCTGATTACTATAACTTTTCTTGCGTTTGTTCTTGATCGGTTTTCCCTGTAGGTCTTATTTGTATATATGATTGAACATTGTATATATTATTGATCATTGATTTGGATGTATTTTAAACACAATACCATTGGATCATAGTGGCTATTGTGCTTGCCTGGCAACACAGTTGTGGCCAGATTCTATTCCTGACCCTCATGGTCTGGGTTGACCCAGTCTTAGCGGATCGTGCCACGTTGGTTTCTTACGAGGGTATGTGAGCTGGTCGCTCAGAAATCAATGGCAAACTACTGAGTGTAATCTTGCCAAGTACCTTGCCTTGCGTGTAATTTATGTGCCAGGATGTAAAACCAGGAGTTTTTGCCTAGTACATCAACAGCAGCAAGATGCTTATGTTGACTGCAACGTCCTGTAAGGGATATGCAACCAAAAAAAAAAAAAAATTCAGAAATTTATCTGGATGAAGTAAAGTCATGCCGGTGTGGTCCCAATCTTATTACTCCATGTGTGCCTATTGGTCACTTAAAATATGGCCCTAACACTATATCAAGTTTCCTTAATGAAATGATAAAAGGCCTCACTGCTTACTTTACTAAATCACTAGAGGGGATTTATGTGTCAGTAGTCAGTTGTCCTCTTCCTGAGTTGGCCTTGGTGTGTTACAGTCTTTCTGAGAGTTTGTTAGAATCTGGCAAGTGCTTGTGTTATTTGTAATTTTTGTTTCTGTTATTCAAAACACCACAGATAGACTATCTATTATCACTACTTGTAACTCTATGCTATATTTATGTTGTTCTTGATACTGTATCATTACACAGCTTGTGCTTGCTGACTATTTGACAGTTTTTTTTGTATAGCTACTGCTAGCATTTAAACAATTCTCATGTTGCTACATGATGCAATTTCTTGTTCCATTCTCTTGTGTTGGTCATGTTTAATTGACACCTTTATGTATGTATACCATGCCAAAAATATGCTCAATTCAAGATAGCATCTACGTACTGTGGTTTAATTATATGTCAAATATTTTTCTTTTAAAGAAAGGATCTTCCACATGCACAGAAAACTTGTAAAGGCCAAAATGAATGAATGAATGGTTAACATTTTCAAAGTTAGCTATGATATTTTAAGCAAAACTAATAAAATACTCTTACTAATGGAGGATATTACCCTGCTGGAAGTCTAGCAATCAAAGTATTACACCAATTAAAATTACTGATTAAGTTTAATTAAAACAAATATTCTCTGCTGGTAAATGCTTTGTTTAACAGCCTTAAGTATGTGTAATATACCCTCACCCAAATCTCAAAAAAGATAAAGTGAATATGTATTATTGTTAGGAAAAACATCTTTTAAAATGTCCCTATAATAGATAATAAATAGAATAGTGGATTCGTTTAGCAATGTGGGCATTGTATCTGTATCTGTAAGTGTTTTGTTGCAATGTTTTACATTCTGTTGTATTTCTGTGAGGTCTCTTTGTTCACATTGCTTGCTTGATTGGGATTAAACTTCAGCACATTTCAGAGTTATAGAAAAAAAAAAGATATAAACATGTTAACATAACTAGTGTGTTGTTGTTTCAAGACTTCATTTTGTTGAAACTAGCAAAATGATTATGGTTATTTAATCCCTTCCACTCAATTGATCATTATTACTAGAATGCCATATTGTGAATGTTACCATGTACATACTTTCCCACAGATGATGGCAGGAAGGAAGTATTGCTAGACTCATGGTGTGAATATTTCAGAGTAAATACTTTGGAGATGAATAAAACACATTTATAGAGCTATAGATATAGCACATGCTTCTATTTATATATATATGTGTACATGCATATGTGTAAAGAGAGATAGATATAGCACATTATGAAAAGACAGAAACTTGGACATGTCATGGCAGCTGGAAAGATTTATGAAAATATTGGTAAAGGAAGACAGCAAAACAAAATTCTTGACAGCCTTGTGTCGTGGCATGAAAGAGTGTTAGTAAAATAATTAATGTATATTGTTGATCACAAGATGTGGAGAAGCATGATTGTCCGTGCCAGTCAGCAAGACACTTGATGATGATGATGAGATTTAACACACATCTATAGGGAGGTAGATATAGCACATTTTATGGAGAGATAAATGTAGCATATATTTATTGAGTTTTAAATATAGCACATGTTTGTAGAGAGATAAGTGTGGCACATGTTTATAGAGTGTGAAAGATCTTATACATGTTTACTGAGTGCTACATATAGCACATGTTGGAACAACTAATAATAAAGATCTGAATACCACTCAGCTGGTGTTTGTTTAGTGAATATTAAAGATCAGCCACTCAGCTGTTGAACTCACTATAATGGTGTTTGATTTCACAATTGCTTCAGCACACTAGAACTTTTCTAAATTTAAAAAAAAAATTAAATTAAAAGATCATTTCTAAATTTGTTCTTGCCTAACTGAAGAACAAACAGCAGTCCAGCAGTGAATGCTCCAAACAATGTATGAACATCACATGAACCCGGATGTAAACTCATTATGTGATGGTGGCTGTGTTTATGAGGCATGCAAATCCACACAAAAATTTGTTCTTATTATAGCACAGTGTTTTGACCAAAATGATGTTCATTAATATACTAATAAATCTGTTCATAGTATAGATGATATGATTACCATTGTTATTTGTTAATATTTATGAAATGTATGCAGTCTTGGTGGTTTCCTTTTCTTCCAAAAGTTCATTCTTATGCTTACTTTCTGCTTGTACTCCTGTTACACAAAGTTATTCCATACTTTTGGCACTCTTTATGTCTCTTCTAAAGTTTAAAACTACACAGAATACATTTTACAGTGTAAAGTGCATTGAATTGAATAGTTTTTGAAGGATTTTGAATGATGTACTTAAATTGACAATCACATCACAAAACAAAACTTATATACTAAATAATTCACATAAATCCTGGATTTGCAGTTGTTTGAATTTGTAAAGTTGAATAAGAAATGTTATTAATTAGCGTTGTTTAATCTTTGAAGATATTTTTTCTCTTCTTTCAAAGTTATGTTGTGAGGAAAATTAACCAGCCCACTATTAAATAACATGTTTCTGGATATCTGGCATGGGTAATGATGTCTCTCCACAACTTTAGTTGTTTAGCATGATTTGTCAGCTTAAGTTATATCTCTACATGCTATGATCCAGACTATATACTATCTTTTCTTTCTGCTGCCATATATATCTTTTGTAATTAATTTTACCATTTGTTATAGTATGTTTCAGTTTTTATCATCTCATAATGTGGCCAAAAAATCTTTAGTTTCCTACAGATGTTTGTGATGAGTATACTTTGTGTTTTGTTCTCTTAAAGAATGTTCAACTGCCTGCAGATATTTTTCATTTTAGCTGTTACGTAAAATTGTGTCATTGTTGGACATTTACTTTTCTTTTGTACCCCTGTCTCTAATAAAAAAATAATTATTCTGTCTATCTTTATTTGTTCACCAGTGCACTTCAACATGCTTAACAGATGTACAGGATCTGTTTCAGTGCCATCACAGCATATTAATGGTTTCCTTCCAGGGCCATATTTTTTCACCAAATGGTTAATGTTACAGAATGTTTGCTAGTCCCAGTTTAGTAACACTGGGTCGACCTCATAAAGTTAGTTGCATATCCTTTACAGTACATCACAGTAAACCCCAGCATTTTTGGCTGTTTGTGGTTTCTTGGCAAGTTTATGTTCAATAGTTTGCCATTGCTTTTTGAACAACTAGCACTCGTACCAATGCCAAAACGCCCTCAGGTGTGTTTTAAATGCAGTATGCGAGATTACGAATTGCGTATGTAATCCCTTTGCCATAGAGCTGGCCAACCTAATGGCCATGTGGTTAAGAAAGTCCTTGTCTGAAGCATTGTGGATGGTTAAATATTTGCTCATTAATTAGGTGCAAACCAACAATCACCAGACCACAGTTTTGTTAATTATGGTTATTGATAAATTATAATATGAATACATGCAGTTCAACACATTTATTCCCAATCTCTGAACATTCCGTAGTTTTGACTATTTCAAATGTCTAATCAATCTGTCATTGTTATTTTTCCTGTTGAACTTCACAACCCAGCTGAAATGTTACATTTCCTATTGAACCTCACAACCCAGCTGAAATGTTACATTTCCTGTTGAACCTCACAATCCAGCTGAAATGTTACATTTCCTGTTGAACCTCACAACCCAGCTTAAATGTTACATTTCCTGTTGATCCTCACATTCCAGCTGAAATGTTACATTTCCTGTTGAACCTCACAATCCAGCTGAAATGTTACATTTCCTGTTGAACCTCACAATCCAGCTGAAATGTTACATTTCCTTTGAACCTCAC
The DNA here is from genome assembly GCA_963921405.1 of Cepaea hortensis. Lineage (NCBI taxonomy): Eukaryota > Metazoa > Mollusca > Gastropoda > Stylommatophora > Helicidae > Cepaea > Cepaea hortensis. The sequence continues at coordinate 107,939,797 of OY992878.1, forward strand.
AACCCAGCGGAATATGGTTTGCAGATTTTTTAAAACCTTCTTTCCAACATATTTGTACCTCGCCTGTACGGATATTACAGGTGGCTGAAATCTGAGTCTTGCCTGAATGCTGGTTCCTTTCTGATGTTAACACTCTGTGCTAATGAACCGGGGTTTCTTTCTGATTGATTTAATTAAAGAGCTAATTTAAATGTATTATTAGAAATGCACCTCCTAGAAACGCTTACAGTATTATCTTGTGACAGGAGTGAGTACTTCTGATAAACAAGCAGCCTTTGCTGCTTATATAATACATCATCATCATTCATGGTGTCAATCTCCCACTTCAGTCATTGCTACTTATATAATACATCATCATCATTCATGCCCTCAGTCTCCCACTTCAGCAGTATCTTGATTCATGTTTAAATTGCTTCTGTCTGGTTTTAATTACCATCATTAATGTTTCAGTTTGCTTAACTCTTAGTATCTCTCATCATACAGTCACTCGTTATGTTTCCGTACCTACACTTAGTATCCTTTTTATTTTGCACATATAAATACTGAATATGTTGTATACCCTTATATCTGTTTTACATCCTATCTCCTACAATCTGGTATATAGTATTATACTGTTGAGGTAAATACTACATATGTAGAGAGTTAATCTAAAGTAGTGTTTATTCCAGTAGTTTTTTGCTACTTTTCTTCTCATTTGCTTAATGTTCATAGGTTGCAGATTGATGTTATGTATGTTTCATTTGTTTATTTGTTCATTTGTACCAGCCAGTTATTAGGAAGAAACTTCATTACTAGGAATGTGGCATAAGAGGAGAATTCTAGAAAGTGTTTCTGAAAGCAATAACTGACAAGTTTTTGCATCTAACAATCCATTGCCAGTTTATACTTATCCCAGAAGCATCATCTACTGTTTTCTAGAAGGGAGACTTTATTCGCAATCGAATTGTGAATACAACTGAGCTTTATTCGCAATCGAGTTGCAGGAGTTAACAAACATGTCACAGCGGCCGCTCACTAGTCAATTTTAGTTTGAGCCAGTAAGAAGGTGGTTAATATGGGGCGATATTTCATTTGGCAAATAAAATTCACCTTAAACAAAGACATCTATTGGATCCATCAATTCCGACACTCGATCACACCGTCGCTGCCTGGGGGCTACCCCTCCCCGGCAGCTTCCGCAGATCCATAGAGCACACTTTATTCACAAGCTTCGAGTTTCTCAGTTCTATGTTTTAGTTCCTAATGTTTAATATTTCTTATTAAAAAGTCGCTTTCACCTAATTAATTGCTGAAAATGGGGAAAAAATATTGCCTCCCCGGTGGGGAATCGAACCTCGAGCTCCCGCATGACAGGCGGAGACACTTACCACTATGCTACTGCAGACACGTTAATAGATCAGCAAAAATTGATAATATAGTCACGCGCATGTCCCGATGATGTCACGTATGTCACGTGACCAGCCGATTCGATTGTGAATAGGCACTTTGTTTCTAGAAATATTGCATCATTTTTAACTGTTTGCTTTACAAATTCTAGATGTTGACACTTGTAAGTTTTATTCTGCAGGTGTACTCTTGCTTGCTGGTAATTGTAACAGTAAATCCTAATTTCTCTCTTTCTCTCTCTTTCTCTCACTATGTGTGTCCCTCCTCTGTCTCTCACTGTCTCTCTTTTCTCTCTCTCTCTCTTGCCTCTCACACAATCTGTCATACACACACACACTCACCCACAGACTTACTCACAGACTCTCTCACACAGTCTCTCTCTCTCTCTCTCTCTCTCTCTCTCTCTCTCTCTCTCTCTCTCTCTCTCTCTCTCTCTCTCTCTCTCTCTCATCTCACACTCTCTCTGTTGTTGTTTTAATGTGTCATATTTTTATAAACTGTCATATAACAAACTGACTTATGTGTTATACAGATATTCATTCTTGCCTTCATAAAAATTTTTTGGTTTTATAGAAAGTCATTCTGATGTGATGTGCATATTCATTATTTTCTCTTCTACCTTGGAATATTGAGCTACATAGAGAATACTTAAGACAGCCCTTCTACCTTTTAATGTTGACTTATATTCAGAGCTCTTGAGACAATCCTATCAGTGGCTTCATTTTTTTTAAACCTATTTGTCTTGTCCTTGAGCCCTTTGTGTTTCATATTTTCTAATCAAATTTTTAGTTGCTCTGAATTTCTACTTTATCCTACTGTGCTTAATATTCTGTTTTAGTTGGTGAATTTTAGTAATATTTCTTCTTGGGCCTCTAACAGTAGTATGTGACTGCTCATGTAAATCAATGTGTGCCTTTGCTAAACTGATCTATGATGTTTGCTTTGGTAACTTTTTACCAGAATATTACAGTTGTTAAGTTTTGTTACATGTCCTTTACAGGACGTTGCAGGCAACCCCAGAATTTTTTGGTTGCTTGTGATTTCTTGACACGTTTACATTCAGTGGTTTACCATTGCTGTCTGAATGACCGACACTCATACCATTGTATGTAACACCAGCGCAAGGCAGTCTGCTTCCAGATCCCCTGCAGCTGTGTTTCGAACGCAGTATACAGGATTACGAATTTTGCTCGTAAACCCTTTGCCACAGAACCGGTAAACAGCACAGTAGGAATGCTTTATTTGTCTACTTGTTAGTGCTGGATATTTATTTACCTAGACAATAATTTTAGATGTTGAAATACTACACAAATTATTATATTTTCTGTTAAGAAATTTTATCTGTATAAAATCAGTTTTTATGAATTAGGAAAACAATACCCTATTCTTGCATTTTTAATGATCAAAAGGTATATTCTCCATGTCAGTTTATGGATATTTGGTGCATTCACATTCATCTTTTGCAGAGATTTATGTTTCAACATTTTGTTTGTGTGGAAAACTTGTGAGAATGTAGTAAGTGTATCCTTGATTGTTTTTGACACATTTAATTTATAACATTTGATAGCTAGGAATGTACAGTTTCAAATGTAAACATCATATTGCCTGTTTAGATTCAGTACCAGGTTTAAAGTTATGCGCTTTCCATCTCAGAATGAGATAGTTTACAAGAATTACTGTATATGCAGGAGTCGGGTGCTGCTTGAGAAATATTCTTCTATATCATCATCATACGCCATGCCGGTAAGCGTGGGCGGTCATGTTTTGCCATCTCACTCGATCACCAGAGTCGTGCATCAGCCCAGTGTTTTTGTTTCAACCATACAACGTGGCCAAGCCATCCAGGTATTTACTTCTCTGTCCTCCCCTTGTTCTCTTCCCCTCGATCTTGCCAGTTGTCACCAAGTTCTCCAAGTCATTTCTTCTCATAACATGTCAAAAAAATTGTGACTGACTTCGTCTAATTTCTCTAATCAATTTACAATTTTCATTTGTTTCTTGTAGTACTTGATCATTGGTTTTTCTGTTTGTCTATGATATTCCTCGTGTTATCCTCAAAAACCACATTTTCACAGCCATCAGATGTTTTTCAGCTTGTCTGCTCATTGTCCATGCGTCACATCCATAAAAAAGTACAGGTTCTATGTATCCCCTCAACACTCTTTTTCTCATTTCAGTTGACATCTTTTTATTGGTCAGTTTGTTTTTCATCTTGCAAAAGGCTACCTTCGCCATCACAATTCTTGTTCTAATCTCTTCAAGGCATCTCCCATCAGTTGTTATGACTGTTCTGAGATAATTGTACCGATTCACTTGTTTAAGAATATTTCCATTTACTTGTACATTACATTGTGATATTTCCTTCTTCTTAATGATGACCATAATCTGTGTCTTCTTACAATTTAATTCTAACCCAAGTTTTTCACTGTGTGCAACAATCGCATCTACTAAATGTTCCAGATCCTGCTCATTGTCTGCAATCAATACTATCATCCGCATATCTAATGTTATTGATGTTATGTCCCCCAATGATGATTCCTTTCATTTCGTCAACATTTCTGAAAATACTTTCACTATACGGGGAAAAAAAGATGTGGAGACATTACACATCCCTGTCTCACACCTCTCTTAATAGGCTGATATTGACCTACTTCATTATCAATCTTATGGCAGCTTGTTGTTTCCAATATATGTTTTTTATGAGTCTATGGTTTTTCCCATCAGTTTGCAGATTTGCAAGCATCTCCATTTTGACATGTCTTACTTTATCAAAAGCCTTTGTGTAGTCAATAAAGCAAAGGTGTAGATCTTTGTTTACTTCTATAGAATGTTCAATTACTGTTCTCAGTATATACACAGCATTTACTGTGCCCTTGCCTTCTACAAACCCACATTGTTCTTCTACTATTTCGGATTGTATTTTCTTCCTAATTCTTTGCATGATAATTCTTAGCAAAATATTTGTGATGTATCTCATTATACTAATTGTTTGATATTGATCACATTCCAAGGCTCCTGATTTCTTCAGGATTGCAATAAATATAGAATTACATAATTCTTCTATATAGTTTAGTGTTAGTTTTCTTCTTTCTGATTCATTCTAAACGTCCTTTTTCTCAATACCAGGAATGTTTCCTACCATCTCAGGCAGGCGCTGTTGTTCCAAGCTGGAAGTCCATTTCCATATTAATGGATTTAGTTGTTGATCTGCTGAGTATCGGATCTGTTCTAATCTTTCTTCTTGCAGATTCTGCAAGGTTGGTTTGCACATGGTCTTTCTCTTTCACGACCATTAAACCTCTGGTACATGAGTTGGTCTGTCAGTCTTTTACATTTTTCTGCTTGTTGCTGGGCTCTGCTATCTCTTCTGTCTTGCTAAAGTTGTAGACATGTGATCTTTTCCAATTTATTACTAGATGTTGTTTTGATGCTGCAATGATCTGCATTCCTTGATTTTGGACTTAGCTGGTGTTACAAAGCTGCAATTCTGCAATCAAGAACTGGCCTCTGTCACCCAGTGTAAATCTTCTTGAGAACTTTCTCCCCATGTTGTACCAGCAAAAGTTTTCATGATTGCCATTTGTTGTCTAACTCTTGTTCGATTTGTCTCACCATATGTTTTCCATGTTAAACGGCGATCAAATGTAAGACCTAGATATTGGGAGCTTTCTTTCTTAAGCATTATTTTTCCATTCCACAATAGCTAGTTTGCTATAATTTATTTGAGAGGAAGAAAACCTTGTACAAATAGCCTGAATATCGAGGCCATGGCTGAAGACCTTTTATTTAGACATGTTTTTGCAGTGACACAATGAGTAGGCTTATGAGGATTGAGAAGACAATGGGTGAAATCACTGAGGAGGTTAAACCTGATCCAAAAATCAGCTTCCTTTGTATTAAGCCTTGCAGGTGTAACAGGAAATGAACAGGCTGATAGGCTGGCAGGCCAGGCAAAGGTAGAAAGTGGATGAACAAAATGTTACGGCTGATATACTGAATGCCTTCAGATAGGCTTGGTGATTAAATGACTCAAGTGATGACTGTGAATCAGACACCTTGACCAGATTGCAAGATCAAGAAGTCAGGAGGTGTGAAGCCAGGCAAGATCGCCATCTAGGGGGACACAGAAGAAAAGTCAACCAATGCAGAACTGGTGTTGTCAACTACTGCACGCTGAGGGAGATACTAAGGAGGGCATCTGATTACTTATGGACTAAATGGTTCGCTCTGTGGTGAGGATAATCTGACAAATAAATAACTTTGATGATGTTTTTAAACTGTCTTTGGTGCTTGCTTTGCCTTTAGCTTTTCTTTGAAGTCTAGAAAATTCTCTATAGTTTATCATCATGTTTCTGTTTAACTAGACAATTGAACACTTCCCATATACAATGCCAATAGAACATGCTGCTCCACATTCTGTGCATTTTGTGTTTTTATAATCAGATTACAATGCTCTCTTGCCATGTCATTAGCATTTTACAAATGTCCATGTTCATCCTTGTTCTGTGTACAGTAATTTGTATCATGTACTGGGTCAAGTAAGCAAGACTGCTTGCTCCTTGAAAACATTTTTGTGAGTACATTTATGTGTCATTTATTGTATTGCTTAAAATATATGAGGACTGTAGATCTAGTTCTATCTTGATTTGCTTTAGACTATACTTCTTTGTGATGTGAACTTCATTTTGTCATTTACAATATAGCTGCAATATTTGCACTTTTCATTTGATAATCTGACTGAAGCAGCACATTTACTGGAACTGATATATGACTGAATCAGCACATTTACTGGGACTGACATCTGACTGAAGCAGCACATTTACTGGGACTGATATCTGACTGAAGCAGCACATTTACTGGGACTGACATCTGACTGAAGCAGCACATTTACTGGGACTGACATCTGACTGAAGCAGCACATTTACTGGGACTGACGTCTGACTGAAGCAGCACATTTACTGGGACTGACGTCTGACTGAAGCAGCACATTTACTGGGACTGACGTCTGACTGAAGCAGCACATTTACTGGGACTGACGTCTGACTGAAGCAGCACATTTACTGGGACTGACACATTTTATGAGACAAGGTCCATCCCATAGCCCTATGGTCAGAGCAAAGAACCATGCCACAGCCAGGGATCTTACCATTTTATCCCACATCAGAAACCATACAGTGATCACTTACTCCTTGCATTATCAAAACATCATATATGGAGAAACCAAATGAACATATGATGGTTTTCCTGGTATATGATGAATAAATTGTCTCAAATGTTAAGTTGTAGTCATTGCATCTGATATGTTTGGTTCTTTGCTATACATTTTATTTTTATAGTCTGCCCTTGTCTATCTGAGGGCACCTTATGATATTTTGACATTGTTTATCTTGCATAATTATGTATTGTCTTGTTTTGCCAAATTGGTTTTACGTTGCCTCTGGAGTAAACTAGGCAGGGCAAGAGGGGGATCATGGATAATGCTGCATGGGGCAATGCATGGTCTGTACATTTCAGCCCAGGCTTTGTGCTATGGAGAAGTATAACTCCATCACAAACTATCGTCTGTCAAGACAGTATGGTGCCAGTGAAGTGAAAGTCATGTAAGTGAGGCAGAGCACGGAAATCAAAATCTCTCTTTCCATATTGGTAAGGAGTTTGATATTCCCAGAGTTATATAAAGATCTTTGTTTACATCATCATCATCATCAAGTGCCCTGCCAGCTAGCATTAGGCGTTTATGTCTCCCCATATATCTCAGTCTTTGGTGTTTGGATCAACTCAGCTGATGATATTCCTCCATGCCACAATCTCAATCCATCCAGCATCATTTCTCCTTTATCTTTCCAGTTAACATGGTGTTCTCCAATGCCTCTCTTCTCATCACATGAAAAAAGAAAGCTGTGTCTTCTTAATGTTGTATATAATGTTGTAGTTTCACTAGCCTCTCTCGGGCAATCATTGTTAGTTACTCTGGTAGTCCAAGGAATTCACAAAATTCATCTTTGGAATCACATCTCTGTTGCTTTCAAGTTCTTCCTAATTTGTTCATTTACATTCCAAGATTCACTGCTATACAGTAAAACAGGTTCTGTATAGCATTTCAGCACTCTCTTTCTTACATTCAATGATAGTGACTTATTGAATAAGATAATTTTCATTCTCTGAAATTCCCTGTTCGGTTCTTAATCTATGTTGTACATCTTCGATCTGATGTTATAAATATCCCTAGTTATCTAAAATTATCCACTTGGTTAAGAATTTTCCTTTCTATTTCCTTTTCACATTTTATTGTCAACTTTTTCTTTGATGTTACTACTGTTATTGTTTTCTTGATATTCAAGGAGAGTCCTTTCTTTGCACTCTCTGTTACTACAATGTCCAACAATTGTTGTAGATCTTTAGCATTATCTGCCATCATTACTGTGTCATCTGCATAGTGTAGATTATTTATATTATAATCTCCGGTTAGTATTCCTGGCTTCTCTTTGATCTCTCTCATTATTATCACTTATAATTTCACCCGATCCCTTCCACCTCATCTCACTTATGCCTAAGATATTCATTTTCATGTTTACACTTTATTTACAGCTCTGCAAATAATGGGGTCAGTTTAGAATTGTTGCTGACATTCCTAATGACAAGGAAACCAAAGACATTGGTTGACTAACACATGATGCAACAGTAAATGTATACAGTATTGTTTTTTGTCATTGTAGAATTCTGTGCATTGAGTTTGTGATACAACTGGCATCATATTTTCCTAGATTATATCTGATTTGTTCTGTAAGAAAATGAATGATACAAGTATTGATTATCTCAGTGAGACTTGCCTTAACGACCGCTACCGATCTGTGTGTTATTTATTTATTGTTTATTCATATGCAGTTTATAAAGTGTTAATATACACTGTTAGTATTGATGTGTATGTATGTATCTTGTATGCACTTATTTACACTCACATCATGATCAATAAACTATTTATACTTTCATATATAATTATGTTGTTAATTGTCTGGGTGTCACCTTGCCAGATGGCTACAGGTGCATATATTCTCATGAGAAAGTCGGGGCAAGTGCCAGATACTGCTACCAGGATGTCATCTGATAGGGAATGTACATGCAGAAGGTCAAATCATTCATGTTGTGAGAAGCCAGCTCTCTTTTCATATTTTACTTTCCGTGCTCTGCATGTGTGTGCATGCACGCATGTGTGTGCATCTGCGTGCGTGCATGTATGTTTGATTGCAAGAGCAATATAATGGTTTAAATAGGACAATAAAATAAACAGTAAAACAGCACCAAGATGGCAAGAAACAGAACAATTGAATTTCTGATTTTCAGATCTCATGATCATTCTTCTTCTTCAAAATCATCTGTTTGTGTCCGACTGCTTTTTGCCATGAAGCATCACAGAGAGGAGGTAAATGTAATTTTATGGTTTTTGTTGTTGTTGCTTGTCTTGTTGCTTGTGTTAATGCCGTATTTGATTTCTACAATGTACCATTTATTCCATCTCTTCCTGTTTCGATCTCTCGCCCTGTATCCCTATATTCTCACATAGAACAGTAAATCCTCTGGTTGATCTTCTTCCATTCTATCTAAATGTCCAAGCAATATAATTCTTTTTTGTTCTATAAAGTTAATAATAGATGTTATCCCCATACTTGTTCTTAGTTTCTCATTTGTCTCTTTATCTCTTCTTGTTCTTACAGCTATGTTTCTTATGTATCTCATCTCACATGATGTGATTTTATGCTTGTGTGTTTCTAGGACTTTCCATGTTTGACATTGGTAATGCAGTGCTGGGATGAATACAGTATCTATCAACATCTTTTTGTATACATGTTGATATTTTGATGTTTTAGGATAGGTGCTAGTTGATAGTTGATATTGTTTGCTTTCTGTATTCTTGTTTCAATTTCTCTATCTGGTCTTCCATCCTCTGTGAACACACTGGCCAGATACTTGTACCCTCTAACTTGTTTACATGATTTTATATTTATATTTACATTATATTGCACTGGTGTTTGTTGAATTGTCATAAATTCTGTCTTTTCTATGTTAATCGTCATTTTGAAATTCTGACATTAGTTGTCAAGGCAGACAGTTAATGATAATCTGATTGTTTAATCGTTCAAATTGTGATACCATTCAGCATGTGACTTTTCCTAGGATATTCTGATGTAGTGTTTGCACAACATCTTGATAAGACATGTTTTTTTTTACTGTTTTGTTATTAGTTTACAGATGTGTGTACAAGCAATAAGCATATACTCTATTGTGGTTTGATTATAACAGTTTGTCAGATGTCAGATTATATTTTTACACATGTAAAATCTAATATCTTATTCCCTTTACTATAAAACCAAATATGTTGGTGCATATTACTACAAATGTTTTCAGTGTATGATTTTTCCATGTATGTGTTGTCAGAACATACACCCATCTTGAGTAGAGGAGATACAAAGTGTGTATATGTTCGTTTATGTACGCTTACAACATCACCCCAGTCCAAAGCGTTTATGATTCAGACAAGTGGAGATTTGTTGTAGTCTGAAAATTGAAAGGAGATCACAGTTGATGAAAGCTCTGTGGCTGTTCCATTACATGTGTAAATACGATGCTGGCTTATACAGTCACAATGAGAACAGAAATGTTTCAAGAATTTTCCAATCTTAGTCTTCAAGCTCTGATATACAACATGAAACATCAGTCATATTGAACAAAATACATTTTATCCAATCAACCATTTTGAATTTTAAGGCATCTGGTCACGCTTTCCGGCATGGCACATGATTGATTGATTGATTGATTGATTGGTCACGTTATGTCCAAATATTGCCATCATCTGTCAGTGCAGGTGAAATTCTATCACTGTAACCACCTGTATTCTGTGTGCTGGACAAAACTTGATTCCATCCCAGAATCTGTTCAGGAAGGTTTTGTTCCAAATAGTTTCTATCTCAGTATGTTTTTATGCCACAGTGAGCGGGCCTGACATCTCCATTTCTGATGATGCCTAAATTTGTCTCTTTTAGGCATTTTGTCTCTTTGCCCACTGTCTGGTGTGTTCTCAAACACAGTTTAAAATAAAGTGACTTGACACGACTCAACAACCTCAGTGTTGTTTGTGATTTACTAGAGTTTAGTTCAGTAGTTTGCCATTACTTTGTGAATGACCAACACTCATACTTTACTAGAGTTTAGTTCAGTAGTTTGCCATTGCTTTCTGAATGACCAACACTCATACCATTGTATGAAAACCAGTGCAAACGGTCTGCTTCAAAATCGCCTGCAACTGTGTTTCAGTTTGGTATGTGGGATCCTGAATTGCTTTTGTAACCCTTTCACCATGTTGCCATCTTTCTTGAACATATGTTCACATAATCTTTGACTCACTGGGTGACCTGCTTCATCTATGTAGGCTGTTTTTTCACACTGGCAGTGAGATGGAGTAAACAACAACTTGGCAGTTCTCATTGTAGGTCTTCTAGGTACTACTTGAGTGAGTCTCTTTTTCATTGTACCTGTGTCCCTCGCTACCAATCACATGTTGTATGTGTCACGTAGTCATCAGTTTTCCTATCAAACTCACCTGTAAGGTGCTACATCAGTTTTCCCATCAAACTCACCTGTAAGGTGCTACATCAGTTTTCCTATCAACTCACCTGGAAGGTGCTACAGTTGTGGGTTTATAGCTCACCTTGGGTCTACTGCAACCCACTTTGTTATCTTTGATTACTCTTTTGATTATTTTCTTGGAGTAGCCATTTATTTATATGTTTTGCAGTTCTTCTTGAGATTGTTCTGTCGTGCAGACCATTAGCTCTTTCAACTATGCCTTTGCCGGCTCCGTGGCGAAGGTGTTACGGACGAGGTTCGTGATCCTGTATCCCCAGATTTGAAACACAGCTGTGGGCGATTTGGCAGCAGACCGCATTGCATTGGTTATTTTAAGAAATGGTATGGGTGCCGGTTATTCAGAAAGTAATGGCAAACTACTGAATGTAAACTTGCCAAGACATCACAACAGCACCCAAAAAAAAAAAATTCTGGTCTTGACTGCAACATTCTGTAAAGGATATGCAACTAACTAACTATGCCTTTAACAAGACATCCTTGCTTGCTTGTGTTCGCTGGCTGTGACTCCAGTGCGAAGTCCTGTATGTCGGATGAAGACATCCTGTTGTCCAACATCAGTATGATGTCATACAGGACCTGAGGTTTGCGTGAGTATCTGTTGTCCCATGTCTGGCTTATTGGTGTGCAGACTGGTGGTTCCTTGCCATGCAGGCAGGTACTCTCCGACTTCGGAAGAATCAGCGATCCTACTACGTTAGCCAGGACCCTGAAGGGACCTGTTGCCCAGGATGCACGACTAGGACATGTTAGTAGGTCTTGACCAGTATAGAACCTGGCCCTGGTGCCTTGGAAACACCTCTGCGTCCCTTAACAAGACATCTTAGTTTTCATTGAATGGTTGCATTTCAGAAAAGAAATACATGGAGTCCAATACCTACTACATGTGCAATGTTTGTAGTGTAAACTGCATGTTGAGGAAAATGGCACCCAGCTGGTCGCTAAACTAACTAGGTTGCCTTGTGCTGTAATGTGTGGCTGCTGGTTTATAGTGATTGCCACTTCCATCGACGATGAATTGTATTTTTCGTGGCGGACTTGTGTTGGCATTCTGGCAGCGATATTATGCTTAGTATACCTGTGCGGACTGTTGGTTTGTCGGGACTCCTGTCTGTTCCACTTTTCACATGGGACAGTGAGGAGCAATTTGTGTCATATTCACTGGCACAGGAATGGATCATTATGGGGCGACCCTTTGCCATGAAATTGGAACTGCGACTGACTGACTGACTGACTGGCATGTGCAATGTTGTGTTAATATTGTGTATCTATCTCATTCGAGATGTTGGAGGTGGCACTCTCTGGTGCAAAGATAGTGTAATAGTTAGTGTTTTGGCCTAACCATTGTCCATGGTGGTTCATTATTCAAGTGTGCAAGTGGGGTGGGGGTTATGGAACCCAATCGAATAGAGCTGATCACTCTTGTATGACTTGAAGAGTTGTGGACTAGCGATTACTTGGTTCCATCCTTGTAGCAACACATTCATTCTGAGCATGACCATGAGGACACCAAGCAGTGACTGAGTGTGAGACGTGGGTGATGATTGTCTACCATCATTGTTGTCAGTTTCTGTGACTCTATTGCTATCTCATAGTGTGCAATGTTTGAGTCCTCAGAAGGCAACCTTCTCACAGTGGGGACACCTTCATTCACCAAACTGGTCCAGGATGCGCCACAGGGAGGTGAAGAGAGATCTTTGCCACTGCTGCATCCCTGGAGTAGGAGTAGTGTTGTCTGTGTGTGTGAGGGGTATACAAGTAAACAGAGTTCTCTTTGCACACATTGAGACATATTATGGTGCTAGCCCCATATTTGTATAAACCAATCAGATTCGAGGGGAGGGGGGAGGGGGGGGGTGATGAAGTCATTATCATGCCAGTCACCTTTGCTCACCAATACATTTCCTGGTGTATGTGAAGGCGTTGGCCTGGATAAGTGTAAGGATAGTGATTATTCCCTTAGTACATTACTCGTGAATCTCCACTGTCATCGCCAACTGTACTCGTGTCTGCTGCCGCCACATTTCATGGCAAGCACTTTCTTTGGGTCATCTCTGTATCAGCCTGAAGCAACTATAGTCCGTTTACAAATGATAGCTCTCATTCACGATCAATTTTTTTTGAAAACTCTGTTGCATCATTATGAAATTTTTTCCTGCTGTCTTATAATTACCCCCACCCAAGGAATATATCTTTGATGGGTCCAAAGGCAACTTAATTCATGGAAAGCGGCAAAATTTCTTTGATGTTTTGGTGAAACTAGTGAATTCATGCTAACAAACTTGTTTTACAGTAATACACGTCAATTCGGGTGACGACACAAGACGTATCCAGATTTGTATGGAAGTGGGTGCAATGTGTAATATTAGTGAAGACAAAGAATGTACAGAGGCATGGGGTAAATAATGTGGAATCAAAATGGAAATGGACAGGAAAGTAGAAGGAATATATGTTTCATTTCCTTCATGTTTCTTCAGCTACTGGTTAATAATGTGTACACAAGGAGTCATGTTACAAAGATGCTTTTAGCCTTTTATGTTTAGTTCCTGAAAGCTTCCAAACAGCTGTGCATTAATGTGCATATGGAGTGACCAGAGATGATACCACAATTTAGTCATCATGTGTCAATTTTTAAGAATCTGTTCAGCTGTCTGTGTAGTTTTTTTCACACATGCACATGGGTGACCAAACCATTTTGAGTCTTTGTGAAAGATTGTCTACTCTGCTGTTTACTGTTCAGAGATGGAACATGATTACCTGTTTTGCACAACGAATATAGATGTGAATGTTTCTGTAGTGGACTTCCTCCTTAATGGCCAAGATGTTGGTCCTCTTTTCATTGAAGTTTATAGATTGATTCGAATGTTCGTATGTTGTCCCTTCATTTGACAACATGTTTGTTCTCATGTTTCTTGTTATGCCACAAAATTATCAGTTTCCACCGCAATATTACTATTCTGATGGTATTCAATGCGTTTAGTGTTTTTGCTTTTCAATGCCAGTTGTTTGTCACCGTTGAGGGCTTGCGGAACTGAAAATTTATCACTGTAGAATACAAACTCATGCCATTGACAAGTTGTATTGTTTTTTTTACAATGCTGTAATATTTAGAGCCGGCAATTTGTCTGAATAGTTGGAGCAAAATATCCCAGTAGATGTGCTTGTGGATTAATGTTTGCGATCTGCCCAGACCTTAATCTGTGTCGGACGATTCAAGTAGGTTGATGACTGCTCTCGGTTGCATAAAATTCAATCCATCCTTTCTCCAATAGCCATCTTCCTCTTTCAACACATGGTCCTCACATTTTTTCCAGTAGCTTTTATCACTATTTAATAGCGTCGACTGGGTTAGTATCTTGACATCAGACAATTTGAATGTAGTATTGTCAGATACCACCAGTCCTTTAATTTTAGCCCACACAAGTTCTGTAGGGTTTAAATGAGAATGGTATGGCAGAAGTCTCAAGCACCCCTGGCCATGCTCTTCTATCAAATTGTGGATTTGATAGTTCTTGCTTTTTTGTGTCTGTTTAACAAGGGACAACAATTCTAGCTTCTTGCTAGTTTCTGGAAATGGTATGTTTTCCCTTCGGAGCCATATCTTTATTGCTTCCATTTTGCTCGATGCTGTAGGTATTTTGTCTTCTTGGGCAACAACATTGTGATATGGTGCATTGTCCATAATTAGACAGGACGGTCTATTTAGGTGATGGAAGCACTTATTCTCGAGCTAATCTCTAAATACATTACCATTTATCTCATTATGATAATCCCTATTGTCTGTATGCTTTGATACGAACACAAGTCCAACATTCTGTAGTAAGCCATTATGCTACTACCAGCATGGGCTGTGACCAAATGCTGTCCTTTACTACTGGGCACAAATCACTTTATCTTTCCATCCACTCATTGCCATTCCTTTTCACTTGTGTGGTGCGCATTGATCCAGGTTTCATCAGAATACACTATGTCGTAATTTTCTTTGTGCATTTCCCTTATTTCACGTAGGTATTTGCTTCTCATGGCTCCTAAATGCGGTTGCTCACAAATGAAATTTCTACCTCCATTGTACTTTCTAAACGTGAAGCCTAATCTCCTTATAATTTTCCACAAAGTTGTTTTGGATAGCTCTATGTCATTGTTCTTTGAATAACGAAGACACAAAAAATAGATTGTACGATTTATTGCCTGGCATATTTCGCTGCATCTCGTCAGGTACATACTGCAGAAATCACACAACATATAGTGAAATAACTAGATAACTCCTTCAAGCTGAACTATACACATGATCGCACAGTAATGTCGATTGTCTACCACGGTAATTTTAAACTGACCACCATGTCTTTCTGCTTGCACAAGGTCGGCTTACGTAGGTTGATCATTATAGCTTCTGCAAACTTTAACAAGTGACTACTTTGTGTGTTCAACAACACACAGAAGGCACTGTCTCTCTCAATCACATGACCGCTCTCAAGCACATGCCTCGCGTCAAATGAAGCGGTACTGTTCCGGTGTATCGGTCTACCTAGGCTACCATCGTCTGTGTGTAGTATCTTGTCGACCCAGTTCAGAATGTTTTCCAAAACCCTGCTGTGTAGCTGCCGCTCTGTTCTGCCGATGTAGATGGTCTCGCACCTGCATGTAAATTAGTAAATACAATTCGATTTGGCGTACAAAGCTACAGGTTCTTTTACCGCTGGGGTGGGGATAGGTGTGGTTCTGTACCTGATAACTGGAGTTGCAGCACAGAATGTTCGCCCGACTTTGAAATACGTACTTCCTTAAACAAAGGTTCTGGTTCTGTCTCTACACTTTCAGGCATGTTGAGCTCTTAGTCATATCTTCAGACATTCCTCCACAGTACTCCTTCTGTCTTTCTTACGTTCTGCTACACACACAGAAAAACACACATTCACGAGCGCGCGCACAAACACACACACACATATATCAGCCAATCTCCCCCCTCCCCCTTTTTCGACTCCCAACAGAAGTATCTGCCATAGGCCTGCCGCTACCTGTAAAACATCCAGGTTCCCAGAAGTTAACTGTTAAAGGAGTTTTTATCAAAGCAGAGAATATGACGTCTAGACAACTAGACAAACACGCGGGGATGTCTATACCACAGTCTAGTCACGCACTTGTCTCTAATCAATCATCTAACCTAGCGAGCGGTTCTTAAACTTCGCGGCACAGTCCTTGACTATGAGCACCATGTGAGGAACGTGACAGGCAGTGTGTGAAGTATAAATGTGGCAACCGTTGAGCTGAATTGTTAGCGGCTTTATGAATGTGGAAAAAACTCCGCCGCGGAGCAAGAACGCCATGAGGCTTCACATCATCACAATAAGTCTTCACCTTCGAGACGTTTGTTTTCGTGCATTTCCCATATGGACACCCTGTGTGCACTCAGGCCTACGGTATGTGATGGTCATATTACAATATATACCCACAGCAGGACTGCTGCAGGACTTGTTTTCGTTTCTCCACAGGTCTCTGTCTTTTGTGTTCTGGATTACCTCTGCTGATAATATTCATCACAGCTCATCCAGCATCTTTGCTCTCAATATATACTAGCCGCTTTCAAGGCTGATGTTTCCAATCGTGGGAATGTTTTCCAGCGCCTGTCTTGTTGTTATATGACCAAAGACAAACGTTGTTAGTTACTCTGGTAGAACAAGGTATTTGCAACATTCGTCATAGGAACCACATCTCCGTAGCCTCGAACTCTTCACAATTTGTTCGTCCATGTTCCAAGCTTCACATACAGTATTACCATAAAACAAAACGAGTTCCATATTTACATTTCAGTTCTATCGTTCTGATATTCAGTGATAGTGACCTATTGCAAAAGATATTTTTCATTTTCTAAAGCCTCACAATAAATGGTAGAATTGTGCATTGCGAAAGAAGACTGAAGTACCTGGGATAGAAGCCTATCCTTTGGGGATCATGTTGAAGTGGTGGTTACAAAATGTCAGAAGGGGCTCAATGCACTGAAGGAGTATGGCAGCATGACATGGTGAAAACATGCTGTTCACACTTTTTCAGCACTTTATCTTTTCGGTGGGAGAGTATGAACTGGGAATTCCCACTGTCTCACAGAGTCAACTAGTGAAACTAGAACAGAATGACGCCATGAGGGTGATTCTGGGGTGTACAAGTGACGACACCTCAATAGTGTGTATGCGATACATTCTGGCGCTACCGACCATTGCAGATAGACTCAAGGTGTTGCAGGCAATGTCATACCTTAAGGTAGCTGCCGACAAGGAACACCTCCTGTATGATTCCCTGAAAGCAGTCCAGGGCCACAAGCTGCTATGAGGAAAATTATGGATGGCTCGCAGAAGATACCATCCGAGAAGAGTGCTCACTTGAGAAGATTGGCAGAGGCAAGGAGTGGGTCCGAGTGCCGATTAGAAATTCAGACTTGTGTGGGGTTATAATCACATTTGGGCCATTTGTTTAGAGGGTGGCCAGCAGGCGCTACCTAAGCTGAAATTCAGCAATGAATGCATGGCTACTCTCGTCCTGGCGATGTGATTATCTATACCATGGCAAAAGAACATGTCCAATATTTAGTCAAGGAGAGTTTGGCATAAGACATCACAACCTCAAGTCTGAGAATGGAGGTGGAGGCGGTTACTGCAGCTTTCTGCTGGTTGGAGAACAAACTGTATGCGCATATTGTAACTGATTCACAAAGTATGTTGGCAAAGGTGAAGACTGACATGTTCGTGCAGAATGGCATGCATCGATTCGGAAGTCTTGGGTTGTGAGCATTCACTTGCTCTTTTCTGCAGGACACTCTGGTGTTGTTGGAACTGAACCGGCAGACAGATTGGTTGGTGCCGCATCATTAAGGGGTGACATGATGCATGAGGAAAATGCAATGAATACCATGGACAGACAGAAACACCAATGACCAAGTCTTACAAGAAGCAAATGAAAATCGTAAACTGATTAGAGAAATTAGACGTAGACAATCAACATTTTGTGGTCTCGTTATGAAAAGAAATAAATTGGAGAACTTGGTGACAACTGGCAACATTGATGGGAAAAGAACAAGAGGAAGACAGAGAAGTAAACACCTGGATGGCTTGACCGCGTGGCATGGTCGAGACAAGAACACTGAGCTGATCCACGACTCTGGTGATCAAGCGAGATGGTAAGACATGACCGCCCATGCTTACCGGCATGGCACAGATGATGATGATGCATGATAAGGCAGATGTGGTGAACATCCTCTGGAGCATGTGAATAATGCAGAAGAACAGATGCAGAAGAATATTATGGTCTAGAGCAGGGGTGGCCAATACGAGGCCCGCGGGCAGCATGCGGCCCGCGGAGTGGGAAGCGGCGATGTGGTCGAAGCTGTAGCACGCTTGCTTGTTTACTTTAATTAACAAAAGAAAAATTAGGTGGCCCGGCAGGAAATATTATTTCTGAAATTTGGCCCGCCTGCTGAAAAGGTTGGCCACCCCTGGTCTAGAGTCTAGAGAGAATGCAGCAGCAAGGGGTGGTCAGAGGTTCCGGTCGTCAGTCGTCATTCAGAGGCAAAGCAAGACTGACATATTAATAAGATTGCAACGGGCACCATTAGTATTGAAACTTGTCGCTGGCTGTTGAAGATGAGGAATGAGCGCTTATTATGGGAATGCCCCTAGTGCACTGATGTCGGTTTTGACTCAACTCAACTCGTTCTCTAAAATGCATTCTTTGCTTGCCCTATTTTGCTCTTAATATCTATCAGGCACCTTCCATCTGATGTTATAATTGCTCCTAGGTATATAAATTTATTAACTTGATTAGGTATTTTAACTTCTATGTTATATCACATTTTAATGTTATCTTTTTTCATTAAACAAAAGTCCATCTTGTATTACTGTTATGTCTAACAGTTCTAGATCTTTTGAGTTTCATATCACATTATAATGCAGAAGGTAACATGTTTTAATATAACCTCTAATCAGTATCCTTGACCTCTCGTTGATCCCTCTTAATGTTACTTCGCTAAAGTGAGAGATCCGGTGACAAAACAAATCATTATCTTACTTATTCCTCGCTTTATCTGTTCTTAATTTCTTAACAAGAAGCAGATGAAAACCGCAAAATGATTAGATAAATTAGATGTAGACAGGCACGGTCTTTTAGCCACGCTCTGGGGAGAAATACACCAGATATCTTAGCAGCCGTTGATACATGTGACAGACAAGAGTAAGAACAAGGCGCACATACATACAGGCACAGGCCTGATCCGACATTGGCGATCGTGTCAGATGTCGAACAATAACCGCTCACTCTTAGTATCAAGATGGTAACTAACTCTCTCTCTCTCTCTCTCTCTCTCTCTCTCTCTCTCTCTCTCTCTCTCTCTCTTTCTCTTGCTCGCCCTCTCTCACTCACGAACAAGACTCGCGCCCATGCAATCTCTATATCACATCTACGTGCACTATCTGGCATTAGGTCTCTCTCTCTCTCTCTCTCTCTCTCTCTCTCTCTCTCTCTCTCTTGCTCGCCCTCTCTCAATCACGAACACCACTCGCGCCCATGCAATCTCTGTATCACATCTACGTGCACTATCTGGCATTAGGTCTCTCTCTCTCTCTCTCTCTCTCTCTCTCTTGCTCGCCCTCTCTCAATCACGAACACCACTCGCGCCCATGCAATCTCTGTATCACATCTACGTGCACTATCTGGCATTAGGTCTCTCTCTCTCTCTCTCTCTCTCTCTCTCTCTCTCTCTTGCTCGCCCTCTCTCAATCACGAACACCACTCGCGCCCATGCAATCTCTGTATCACATCTACGTGCACTATCTGGCATTAGGTCTCTCTCTCTCTCTCTCTCTCTCTCTCTCTCTCTCTCTCTCTCTCTTGCTCGCCCTCTCTCAATCACGAACACCACTCGCGCCCATGCAATCTCTGTATCACATCTACGTGCACTATCTGGCATTAGGTCTCTCTCTCTCTCTCTCTCTCTCTCTCTCTCTCTCTCTCTCTCTCTTGCTCGCCCTCTCTCAATCACGAACACCACTCGCGCCCATGCAATCTCTGTATCACATCTACGTGCACTATCTGGCATTAGGTCTCTCTCTCTCTCTCTCTCTCTCTCTCTCTCTCTCTCTCTTGCTCGCCCTCTCTCAATCACGAACACCACTCGCGCCCATGCAATCTCTGTATCACATCTACGTGCACTATCTGGCATTAGGTCTCTCTCTCTCTCTCTCTCTCTCTCTCTCTCTCTCTCTCTCTCTCTCACTCTATGAAACATACATTATTCCAGTAGGCCATAAACATATACACATGCAAACACACGTGCACATATAACTATATCTTCCTTTCTTTCTGTCACACACACACACACACACACACACACACACACACACACACAGACAGACACACACCCACCAATACACCCAATTAGTTACACATTGTAACCCGGATGTGGGAGATAATCCACGTGACACAGAGAACAAACGCTGTGGGTCAGCGAGCACAACACGTGTCCTACAGTCATTACACACCAGTCGCGGTTCTAATTGCCCCGTGACAGACAACAAGGCAGCTGTCACAGGCAAGTGAAGGCAATCTTCACATTTCTGGCAGTTGCCGTAACGGCCTAAAGAAATATAATAATACCACAGTCCTAGGATTTTGGTTGGCCAAGTCAGATCTCTCGTCCGCGCATTGAAATAAGCACAACTTATACATGGAATATCCTGTATAGAGTACCCAGTCATTCTCCTGGAACTCTCAGGGAAAGATTACAATTGCTTGTGACTGTTCATCATGCGAATTTTAAGAGACTGGTATACCTAGGTTTTAAGAGATGTCCCTCGTGCGTTGATATTGATACTGATGTTATCGTGCACGATATTTCATGTTCTTGAGAGTGGCAGTTCTTCTCGAAGAGTTGTCAACAGTGGCTGGGAAGACTAGAGTACTGAATGCCACTCAAAATGGGACTTGTTGGCACATGATTTGATTTGCAGAATTGCATACAAGAAAAACACGCAAATTGTTGTTTGTAACTGTTACTACGTGACTACTCAAGCAGCTCCTTGGGCGTTCCGGTGAACCTGGTGTTATGACTTGGTGATTATGTCGCGTGCCTTCAATACAGGAAACTCCAGGTCAGTGTTTTCTAAACATGCTATAAGAAATCTAGCATTCTTGTGTAAATAAGTTCAATATGTTGTTTAATTAATTATTCTAGACTCGTGAATGAAAATAATTGCGAGAAGGTTGCTTGCTTGCTTGATTCGTAAACAAAAATTCTAAATTCGGTCTCTTTCAACCTGTTCTTCAGCGTTGGCTAGAGTTGAGATCCGTTTCTGTCTGTGCTCTCTTTCGAGTGAGTCCATATCCATTTTGAAGGAAAAAAACAACAACTTTCCACCAAATGTCAACCAGCCTCTGTGGCTTGGTTATAATTTAGCTGGTTCATGGTGCGGTTCAGTTTCTCTCGGTTTCTGCGCCAGTGTTAGCTGGCTTATCGGTGTTGAAGAGTTTATGCCCGTGACGTCAGCTGGGGGATTGGTAGGTTGGCGAGATTTCCTTTGTGTCCGTCTCCTCTGGCGGTTTCTGTTGTCAGTATTGGCTCCTTGTGCAGTCCTTATAAGGACTTTTTATTTGGTCTTGCCTCCGTTTTTGTGTATTGTCTGTAGAAGCTTTTCAACGTTTTCATTTCTTTCGATATATTCCTTTCTTTCCTTTCGCCATTTTTTCTAACGCGAGTTTATTCTTGAGTTCCTTTTGCCTTTCCTCTTCACACCGCTTGACAAGATACTCCAGGGTGAATTGTGGGGACGACGGGTCGTACTCTACGCCGTCGTCATAGTGCTCATCAAGGTTTTCTTGAGAGGTCTGGCGGGATATTGGTTTCCCATTGGATTTCTTGTGCTTCGTGGTTGAACTGTTGCTTTAGCTTGCGGTTCCTGGTCGGTTTTTGGTTTGGCTTCAGCTTGCAGCTTCTTAGTTGCCTTATTCATGGCTTCTGCTGGTTTATTTTGGATTGGTTCTGTTTCGGTTTTAAGCAGTTCTCTCTCTGATCTAATGGTTTGTAGGATTTCCTCGTTCTCTTTCTTTATCAAGGCCATGCGTTCCTCCTCTTGTTTGATGTTTTGCTAGATTTCTCTCAAGCCAGCCAGCAGTTTCTCGTTATCGCTGCTTGGTTTCGGTGTTTGAAACAGCTTGATCTGTTTCTTTAGCTCGTCAGTCTGACTTTGCAGTTGAGATCTTTCAGCTTGTGAGATGCACGTGGCTGTCTCGCACCTCCGCATTGCTTCATTATTTGGTGTCTTTGTAGTAATGGCGATCTATAAGACGTATCTGGGTCTTTAGAGGTACGGACAGCCAAAGTATCTTGCTCCATGCTTTCCAAGGCAGTTGGTACACTTTTTGTTGTTGTTGGGCATTCGGAAGTCCTTGTCCAGTGTGGCCAACGGACATTCCTTGAATGTGTGGTGCTCGGCGCAGTATCAACAGATCTCTGTCTTGCTGCGACATGTTGTTCTGCAGTGGCCGGCCCTCTGGCATCTTGAGAGCATTGAGTGATTTTCGGGATGAACCCTTCAGGCTGTTCTACTTTCTTGTTTATCGATACCTGGCGTGGTATCTCACTGCCCTCAGTTGTCACCACCGCCAGTGTAGTAGGGATCTTGGAGTAAGTCAGAATCTGCTCCGCCTTCAAGCTTCGGATGTGGATATTTTCCTGTTGCAGTTGCTTCATGATCTTTTCATCTGTCAGCTCCGCTTGGATACGTTTGATAACCCATCTGACAGTCTTTGAGTCGGTCTTTCCGACTCTCTCCCCCTTCTTCTTAATAGACTTGGCTCTTGTCTGTGGTGGGTTGTCATCGGTCTTCCTTGTGGTAGCTTCCTTTGATGTGGCTGTAGGTTCAGGTTCTTTGCTGCAGCTTGCTGGCAGGTTCTCTTCTGTCGTATTCATTGAGGTCTTGGTGGCCTCCACGCTGCACATCTTGTGTGTAGGGGATCTTTTGGTGTTTTTCTTGTCACGTGCCATTTTCCTCCCCCGTATCAGGCGTTCTTGATAGCGCTCCGCAAATGAGTGAGTCCTGACTCGGACTGGTTATATAAGCGTTTATACCTGTGACGTCAGCTAGGGGATTGGTCGGCGAGTTTCCTTTGTACCCGTCTCCTCTGACAGTTTCTTTGTTCAGTGTTGTTTTGATAGAATGCAGTCCTTATAAGGACTCATCCTTTGATTTGCTTGAGTTTGTTGCCTTGTTTTGTGGTCGATACGAGAACAATCTGACTGCCATCTCAACTTCTTCTTTAGTCCTATCAATTATCCTGACAGGCAAAATGCGTTTTCCTACAGGACTATCGATTTTCGCGTCTGGGATGGCCGGGCTTGCGTCATATTTCCAGTTGAAGACTGGTTTCCCCTTGAACTTACTCGTCAATGAGAATGGGTTGCTGGCTTCATCTTGGAATTTGTTACTGATCTTTGGCTTGGCTCCAGCTTGCAGCTTGTCTGTGGTATTTTGCGTGGCTTCTGCTTGTTTCTTTTGGCATTGTTACCTTTCTGCTTTCGGCAGTTCTCTCTCTGTTTTGCTAGCTTTTAGGACTTCTTTGTGTTCCTTCTTCATCTCGGCCATGCGCTCCATCTCTTGTTGGATGTTGTGTTGGATTTCTTTCATGTCAGCCAGCAGTTGTTCGTTGTCGCTGGTCGGAGTCGGTGTCGTCTTGAGGTATGGTGTCCGCCTTGAGTGCTGGAGGTCCCGGGTTCAAGCCCCGGCGAGGACTGGGATGTTTTCACGTGGACTTCTAGTAACAAAATGTCCCCTGGTCTCTGGGTAGTGAGATCGGACGCCCGTGCGTATTGTTGCGCACGTAAAAAAATCCCTTGGCAGTTGGAAATCGAAAAAGAGTAGCCTAACGGCGCTGCCCGGGAAAAAATTTTGTGTTAGAAATCTACCCAAAGTATTTCAGGAGTCGCGCCGGTGCTAAGGAGTTCGTGCACTGAGCTTAGATTTTCCGAACTCATGCTTGAGTTAGGGAGTAGAACAGAGCACTTATGGGTTACACCCATGTGCCGTGATGTTGACCCGGCGATTAAACTAAACTAGGAGTCGGCGTCAGCAGTGCCTTGACTTGCTTCTTCAGCTCGTCAATCTGGTCTTGTAGCTGTGATTTTTTCGCTTGTGAGATGCCTGTTGTTGTTTCGCACCTCCGCAGTGCTTCCTTGTATGGTATCTTTGTAGTTATGGCGGTATTGAAGACATCCCTAAGTCTTTGGAGGTACGCACAGCCCAAGTATCTTGCTCCATGCTTGCCAAGGCAGTTGGCACACTTTCTGTTGTTGGGCGCTCGGATGTCCTTGTCCTGTTTGCATGGTGTTCGGTGCAGTATCGGCAGATCTCTGTCTTGCTGCGCCATGTTGTTCTGCTATGGCTGGCCCTCAGGCATCTTGAATATTGAATGATTCTTGAAATGAATCTTTCAGGCTGTTGTACTTTCTTGTTCATAGCTACTGTTGTTACCACCGCTGCCCTCTGTTGTTACCACCGCTAGAGTAGTAGGTATCTTGGAGTGCGTCAGAATCCGCTCCGCCTTCAAGATTCGGATATGGAGATTCTCTTGTTGTAACTGCTTCAGGATCTGTTCATCAGTCAGCTCCACCTGGATACGTTTGACAACCCATCTGGTCGTCTGTGAGTCGGTGTTTCCGACTCTGCTGTCTTTCTCTTCTCTCTGCTTCTCAATAGTCTCGGCTCTTGTCTGTTGTGGGTTGTCGTCTGTCTTCCTCGTGGTAGCTTCATTTGAGGTTACTGTAGGTTCAGGTTCTTTGCTGCAGCTGACATGCAGGTTTTCCCCTGTCATCTTCTTTAAGGTCTTGGCGGCTTCCACGATTCTCATCTTGTAAGTCGGGTGTCTTTTGGTGTTGGTCTTGCAACGTGCCATTTTCTCCCCCGTATCAGGTTTCTTGAACAGCCAGGTGACTTGTTCTCGATAGCGCTCCGCAGTTGCGAATGAAGGTGAATATTAGTTATTGTTAACAGAACACTCCGGGCAGAATCCACTTCACAGGTACTCAGTCTGCTTCTACAAATATTACAGGATATGCATGCTAGTTGGGCCCTGTAGCATACTCATTGTGACTTTTATGTCTCCTTCTCTTTTGTGTGTTTTGTTTCAACCCAGTGCGGTATTTGATTTAAAACTGTAGCACTTTTACATTCGTTGTTTCATTAGTTGTCATGCCAAGAGCCACAGAGTTTGGTGACATACAGTACTATTAGTGTTCAAAGTTTGGTGACGTACAGTTCTGTTAGTGTTCAACTCTTTCCACGTTCAGTTACTCGACTACAGAAATTGTTCATGTCAACAACTTGGACTGTGTCATTGCCTCTTGCTTTGCCATAACCAGGGTGGTACGCCCACTTGTATGTGAAGACTGGACGATTCTATTATTTCACAGGTTGGAGCTATATCCGGTGATTTTACTTAAAAGTATAATCTCTACATTAAAGTACAAATCTCTATATTAAATACACACCTCTATATTAAAGTACACATCTCTATATAAACGTACACATCTCTATATTAAAGTACACAGCTCTATATTAACGTACACATCTTTATATTAAAGTACACATCTCTATATTAAAGTACACACCTCTATATTAAAGTACACATCTCTATATTAAAGTACACATCTCTATATTAAAGTACACATCTCTATAACTTTCAACTCTCAATAGGCGCAGATGAACAATGTCCAGCTTGATGTCAAACATCCCTCTTCTGTATTGCCTGCTCTACTACAGAACTGGCCAGCAGCTAAAGCAAGCGGAGAGATCATCGTACTACCAGAGCCATCAGGAAAGTGACAGCCTCTTTCAGCCGGACGGCATTCGAAACCAAACAATTCTGAACACCTTTAGCCGTTCTACGCTTGATCCGCCATGGATGTATCACGGCAGGAGAAAAGATCTGAATAGACTATGTTATAATGTCAACGGCCAGACCACAGAAGGAGCAGTCAGCCACGAGTATAGCTCAGATGTGTGCTATATAAGGACACTCGGTGACACCGGCAAAATATTTCCCCACGGCCTTACCTCGGAGCACGATCTTCACAAAATCATGCTGCGTCTGAACATGGCAGGAACAGCGCAGCGCTATGTGAGCAGTGGTCACACCTTGACCAGGTATGCCATGAATACGCAAGCGCAAGCTGCTCTCAAGACAGAGGCACATGGCGGTATGCACTGTGGAGTTTGTCTCACGTAAGTTTATATTTTTGACGTCTTGATGTCTTGCGGTTACAATTTCCATGCCTTGAGACATGTTAGGTATATGGTGCTAACTGAATATTTGTATAGACTAATGGACACTGGATGTGCGATGTGGTCAGTGTTGCGCCTGTAGCCTTTACTTTATAGAACACTTTCTGGAACCCGTTTTAGACAAGGTTGACCAGAGAGTCAAGGTTGACCAGAGAGTCAAGGTTGACCATGGAGTCAAGGTTGACCAGGGAGTCAAGGTTGACTAGGGAGTCAAGGTTGACTAGGAAGTCAAGGTCAGTTTAAAAAAAAAATCCAGCCTCGATAAGGATTCAAACACATAACCACGGGACTAGCGCAGTTCCCCTCTGTTACAGTCACTTGTCTAGAACTATCTCAACAAGTCGCCTCTAATGGTAACATATTATGTCAGTTGTATTAGGAGCGTTCATTTGAAATCCGATCGTGCCACACCGCGCGTAATTGCGTACGTTGAACATGATTCTGTTATAGTCATGTGATAAGTACTGACCAATGAATAAAAGAGCACGTGCTTATCGTCCCATGATACATAGGTTCTATTTCTTACCGTTGAGAAAATGGCCGGGTTGATCCAAAATCCGTCCAAAGAAGCTCAAAGAGCGGTGATTCAGTTTCTTTCATTTGAAGGATGTCGACCAGTGGACATTCATAGAAGAATGCAGACAGCGTACGGTAACAAATGCGTGTCGAAGACAACAGTGACAGACTGGGCACGAATGTTTCGGAAAGGACGTCAGTTCACGACAGATCTTCGACGGCCGGGTCAAGCTCATATTGTTACAACAGGATAAGCCATCGCCGAAATTGATGCAGCAGTACAGATGAACCGTTGTCGAAGCATACGTTCGCTAGCGAAAGAATTTGATGTGTCACTTGGGACAATTCAAAAGGTCGTTCGTAAGAAACTGCAATATCGGAAGGTGTGTTCACAGTGGGTACCACGGATGTTGATCGACCACAAAAAAGAGGAACGCTTGGGATGGTGTTTGAACCACTTGCTGCGTTACAGAGTGGAACGTGATGAATTTCTCTTCCGCATAGTGGCAGGTGATGAATCATTATGTCACCACTTTGAGCCGAGCAGCTAAAGAGAGAGCATGCAATGGAAGTATGTTGAATCACCAAAAGCCTACAAATTCAAGTTACAGGCTTCCGCTGGTAAGGTTATGCTGAGCGCATTTTTCGACCATGAAGGGCTACTGTTGGCCGACTTTAAAGAACCTGGTGTCAACATCAACTCTACCCACTAATTGGAAACACTAGACAAGCTGCAAAAAGCCATCAAGAATAAACGACCCGGCATGCTTTCTCTCGGTGTGATTTTGTTGCACGATAATTCTCGTCCGCATGTTGCAAATATTGTGCAGGAAGCATTAACTTGGAAGAAGTGGGAAATTCTGGAACATCTAGCCTATAGTCCTGATTTGTCACCATGTGATTGTCATTTGTTCGGACCTCTAAGAAAAGGTCTCAAGGGACGTCGATTTCACACAGATGTAGACGTAATGAACGCGGTAAACACTTGGTTCAGTGAGCAACCACAATCCTTTTTTTTTTTTTGATGGACGGCATTCGCCGCCTAGCAATGGGATGCTTGCCTGAATGCCTACGGCGACTTCTTCTGACCAACCCATGGTGCATAATTCATTAAAAATTAATGCTTTGTTTAATTCTACCACACCTGTTAATGTTTCTTTGATACTTTTGTAATAAAGACATTGGAACGGGTTTCAAATGAACGTCCCTTATAGATTGTGGAATATGTTAAGGTGTCTTGTCTAGAACTTTAAAGAATAAAGTAAGGTCTTAGTCAGATATGACTGAGTTACCGTATGACAGTAGACGGTACTACCTGCTTTCTGTCAGCGCCGAATGTTGGGCGGCGCTTACCAAACCCGACACCCCACATTGTGCCAACGGCTTCGGGCGGAAGAGCGCAATTGGGAGGGTACTAGCCTTATCCTGGTGCGAGGAAATGCAACCCAGAGACAAAATAAGTCATGGCAGGGCAGACCAGGCCCTAAGCCTTGATTGGCAGCTGGTCTAGGATCGAAGCTCCGACAGGCGGACAGTTAGAGCATTGCTTTGCTGATCCGGCAGCTTCTGCAGCTTGTCTTGTTCCAGATGTATAGGTGTTAACTTTCCTCTGGAGTGAACTAGGCAGGCCGAGAGAGGGATCATGCTGCATGGGCAATACATGGTTTCTTTATTTTAGCCCAGGCTTTGTGCTATGGAGAGGCAATAACTCCATCCCTGGTCTTAACCGGTCTCGGAATCAAAGCGAGAGGCAACTGTTACGAAAAGTCCTCGTCTACCAAGCCTGTGTCCTTAGTACTCTTCTTTATGGCAGTGAAACCTGGACAACTTACTCACGCCAAGAGAAACGTTTAAACAGCTTTCATATGCGGTGTCTGCGAAGAATACTTGGTATTAAGTGGCAAGACAAAATCACAAATACTGAAGTATTGGAAAGATCAGGTTGTGTGACGGTGTATTCCATGCTCAGTCTTCGTAGACTTAGATGGATAGGACACGTTAGGAGGATGGATGATGGTAGAATACCAAAGGACATCTTTTTTGGTGAATTACAGACGGGTAGGAGATCTCAGGGTCGGCCTCTACTAGGATACAAAGATGTGTGTAAGCGGGACATGATTGATACAGACATTGATAATGCACAATGGGAGTACGTCGCCGCTGAACGAGTTGCATGGAGGGCAACTATCAGAAATGGAATAAAGACAAAGGAGAAAATGATTGCAGATAAAGCACACACAGAGCGTGAGAGACGTAAGATGGTGCAAAATGGTGGAAATGACCATGTTTTGACATGCACCGATTGTGGGCAACCATTTGCAGCAAGAATTGGCCTTACCAGCCACACTCGCCACCGCCATGGATCGTAGTTATTGCCATATGACAGTTATTAAGCCTTTTTGAAGCACAATGTACCAAACTATCGTCTGTCAAGACGGAAAGGTGCCAATGTCTGTCTTGTCTAGAACTATCTCACCAAGTCGCCTCTAAATTAAAGGCGACTGTCGCCTTTAATTTAGAGGCGACTTGGTGAGATAGTTCCAGACAAGACACCTTAACAGATAATTTATCACCTGGATATATCTCTCTATGAGGAGGCGACTTGGTGAGATAGTTCTAGACAAGACACCTTAACAGATAATTTATCACCTGGATATATGTCTCTATGAGGATCGATATCGTAGACTTGTTAGTCATTGTTCCCTTACCTGCAAGAGACGCAGACTGAGTTTCTCCAGCGTCTAGTCATATTGTTACATCTTATACTTTCGCTTTTACTGCGAAGGAGTCGCATAATATTATGACCTAAATTATACAGTGTACCTGGGAAACCGAGAAGAGGAAGATCACATCGTAGATGGGTTCCAGGTGTGATGGGTAATTTACGTGTGACAGCAACACGGGCAGAACATCTTGTGTGTGATAGACATTTCGAAGCGCATTTTGAGGGTGGCAGAGGATGGAGTTGAATAGTTCCGCACAGGATACGCCACTGGAAGGTGACAATTAGAGTAGACAAAGTCCTGTGTTGTAGACTGATGTTGCCATAGTTTGACTTGTTACTATATCAAAGTGGCAGAAGTGATTTCATTCGGTATGAAACTACTGGCGTTTCTTTTTGTGAACGCAGGGAAGTTGGCTACGAAATTATAACAGAAGTGACTGATTTCAACGGACAAAACCACACGGTGATCAACTTACACAATGCATACCAGTTTATTCCATCAGGGAAGTGTCTGTAAGTTTTTGGTTTTGTCATCTGTGTCATCTGTACATGTTTTATATTTATTATCTGTAAGTTATTCCGTGGCCGAGGAGTTAGCAGCTTTCTCCGCTAACTCCGAATACTCTCGTCACGTGACGCGACGAGAATTAGCAGTGGTTCGAATCGCAAAAGTGACTTATGAGAGTATGGAGCCGGTCGCTCAGAAAGTCGTGGCGTGCTGATGAGCGTAATCTAGCCTAGGAATCAACATACAGCTGAAAGATACTGGTGTTGACCGCAATATCCTGAAACAGGATGGAAACGCGGAAAAAAAAAAAAAAAAAAAAGTTATTGTTTAATGGCATCTGTAAGATTTTTAATTTTATTATTTTCTGAGTAAAATACAAACACTTTCCCCACCAACCACCATTACCAATCATGACGAGTTTCTTACTGTAAGCAAAGTGACAGGCATCCATATCGTCATTGGCGGACTACGTCTAAAAATATTGGAGACACAGCTACTAAAAGGATATGAATATTTTAACATACGATCTAATGTTGAAGAAGACAAACTTCATCAGGGGTCCACGGGGTCCACTTGCCATCGTCAAGCTGACACCATTCATAACATCATATAATACGGTGGCGAAGCTGGGTTGGACATGTCCTCTGAAACAGAGACCTGGATATCGTCATCAGATACCTGCTTTTAGATAATAACATTTAGTCAATTTCAAAGGGGACACACAAGACCGACTGAAACTAATCTTCCGCAGAATTGGAAGATAACATGGAGTTCATGATCGATAACTATACACGCTACTGCTATCAAGCAAGTATGTATAAACATTTTACCAATGTTAGCGGGTGGAACAGTTCATAATTACTATGCTGTTTAGCACCTTATGAGCAAAGATGAAACGTCTTTGTATTCGTGATTTGTGTATTCTGGACTTTTGACGTTTTTTGTCATGTATGTTTTTTATATAAATGATTGCCATTTCCAAGTTCTGTTTATTGTTGCTTTTCAGGTCTTTGTTGTCAATAGGGTTTATTCTATATTTGCTGTCTGTATTTTTAAATGTCTGTTGGGTGTGAGTTTTTGAATATTGTGATCGTATGTTGTTCTCATGTGAACCGTAAATTATACGATACACTTGTTGGCTCTGTATCCGCGGCAAATGGCCAGCCCATGGATCGTGCCCATGTTATTAATACCCTTAGAAAGATGTCGAGAGTGGAGGACTTTCAAGCCAGTAAATCCACACCGTTGTCAAGTAGGAGAGACTCGAGAGTAAGAATTGGCACGGCCAGACACGAGAGGCGCATCGGGAGAATGAGTGGCCTCGTCAACCAACACAGATCTGGCATTATTAGCCGCCGGGCGATGATGCATAAGTTGGGAGGAAGGGGGGGGTGGGGGGTGGGGGGGTGGGGAGGAGATCTGAGCATCTATGGACTTGTCCGGGGTGCAAGGATGATACTCTAACAGATAACAGACAACATGTGATTTTTATTGCAAGTTCTTTCTAACGCCGTGCCTTAGATACAAATACATATATAATGATATACACATGTTTCCCTTTAATTAGTGCATGTTTACGAAAACGTGTGGAAACTTTAGAAGCGCAGTATCATCATTTAGCACAGTGGTTCTCAACCTTTTTTGGCCCATACCCCCCTTCACCATATTTTCAGAACGTCATCCCTCCCTCCTTTCGTATTTCCTACCTAAATATTTGGCCCGTGCCCCCATTCACCATATTTTCAGAACGTCATTCCCCTCTTTCGTATTTCTTACCTAAAAATCCCGCCCCGCCCCTACGTAATAATGGAAGCTATATTTAATAGCACATACTAAAACAAGTCTAGATGTCCACTTAAAACATGATTTGTGGGTCTACTTACTTTATAAATTGAATTTTAGAAGGGTGAGACATACAGAACCGTACAGTATGAAGGGAAAAACAATATCAAACAATCGGTTCTTGTATTAACGCGATATTGATTGATTGATTGATTTAAGAACCGACATCACAACATTCGGGGCATTCCCATAAGCGCTCCGTCCCCATCCTCAGAAGCCAGCGAAGAGTTCCAACCCCAATAGTACCAGTAGCAATCTGATTATATGTGCGTCTCAACTTTCCTCTAAGCGTCGAGCATCGGCCAGATCGCGATTTTGAAATAATCTTAATCCTCCCCCCCCCCTGGAAACCTTAAAATCCCCCCCCCCCCCCAACCGGGGGGGGGGGGGAAATT